>OX246740.1:57713310-58025549 GCA_945910005.1 Isoperla grammatica | reverse complement strand
AACATTCTGAAAGGCAGTTGAGCGAACGTTGGAGCGTTAGAAAATGGCGCAAAATATTGATTTTGAATTTTGATTCGATAAAATAGTAATATCTAGTGTATTTCTTACATTTGGGTCTAAATTCGCCAAACTACGTTAATTTCCGATATAATAATCTCCGATTAACGACTAATCTGGGATTAAAAGTTTGATGGAACCAAGTATTATAGACACTCACACATGTGCGTTTTTAAATTTTACTTTCTGTTCGAAATGTTGCCCAATGTGCGAGCCTAATTACCACCAAGCGTTATTGACACCTCGCAATGGCCACATCGATTGTATCTGCTTCAATCGCCGCCTAATGAATATTTATCCTCCCCCTGTTGGCGGCCTCGGGTGAAAAAGATGACTAATCGCGCGGAAATTCAACCCAAGAAAAACTTTGAGCGCAATAATACCATCGCCTAAGTTTTCCTATTGGGGAGTAAAAAGTCAACATTATAACTTTCCGCGTTCGAGTCGAGAAGAAGAAGAAGTTTGGAACTCTCAGAGAGAAGGAGAATCACTCTTGTAAATGTTTTCAAGTATTTCTTACCCTTCGATCCGATACAAAACAAGTATTTGTCCGTCTGTCCGAAACCTCGTTTGGGAATCAGAGTGGTTCACACAGGCAGCTTGAAAAATTATGTCAACGTTAAAATGTGTATACATGTCCTTTAAACCGTAATTTAAAATACAGATGATAGTATTATGCAGAGGTAAATCTTGCCAAGGACTACAGGTCAAAAGTATAGAAAACTAATATTGAGTTTGGTTGAAATGAACCAATTTAAATGATTTCTCACATTTCGAATGAAAACCATAAATTACAAAATCAACTGCGACTCGGAAACCGGATGTTACATTGGCATAATCCCAGTCGAAGTTGGATGGTTTAGTATATATGGATGCCATTAAAGTATATTTCCACTAAAACGAATGCTTCTCAAGACCTTTAATTTCTCTAATGTATCTTATCAATTTATCTCAAATTGTGAAACCATGTTTGTGACTGCACGTATACGACAGAAGAAGATGCCGATTATCCTTGGAGAGAGAGGGAGAGAGAGAGAGAGAAGGGGGGGGGGGGGGGGGGGGTTGGAGGGGTGCGAGCGACTCCTTGAAAGTCTTCCCTCAGAGGTTTAGCAACACGATCATTGCTTCTTTACACCTCGAGATGGCGCCACGCGTTATTTCCTGTCAGAGGGTTGAATCGACCACCCCAGACTACTTGAGTTGAAAGATGATCCACTCTTTTGATCACAAGTAAGCTGCGCCCGGGGTAGCCTAAGACCCAGGGTGACTATGCCAGTCGAAATAGCTGCGACCAGTGGTGTATTCGTAAAATATAAAGTGCCTAGGTGATCGAATTTACGTGTGCACGGGGAGGGAGGGGGGCGATGGCTATTGTTTAAAGTGGCCGGAAAAAGATTTTACAGAAATTAAACAACATATTTTGTCTCAATTATAGATATTGTGAATACTACACGGGTTCTTGAAATTTAATGTGAAAAAGCGCCTAGGCTAGCCTAACCTCCAAATAAAAGTGCCTAGGCTCGAATACACCACTGGCTGCGACGAGATGAGGTCCTCTTCTATTCCTTTTCCTCCTTTTGACTCTACTTTTTGATATCCTCTACCTTGTCCCTTTTCTCCCCGACGGCATATGACCTACTTGTCGCGTACGCCCTTCAACAAAACATAATTAAAAAGTAAGCATCTCTAATATAAAAGCTTGTATGTGTGTTTTGGACACTTCAGCTTTGCTAATCACACGATAATAAAGAGCAAGACTTCGTGTCAGCCCAGTTTCCCATGCAGCATTGCGCGGTATACCAGACCATCACTACTTTCAGCCCCAATTACGTCTGGAGTACTGCACCCTTGAACGCGCGCCCTGACCAATCACAAGTGCGCCCACCAAGGACACGTGCACTCATGAACGCGCGCGTGGACCAATCACATTATTTCTTCTACATTTGCTCTGCGGTTTTCTTCTTCATCGACCGATACAGTTTTTGTAAGTTAAAAGTTCAACAAGGACACGAGAGCGGGTTCGTTATTTCATCAATTCCTACTTCCGACCCCGTCGAGTTTCTTGTTACAAGAATCCCCGACACACACAATGTTTGCATCATGAAAATACTGACTATTTAGTTCCTGATTAGAATCATCTTTTAAGCGTAACGAAGGGTTTCATGGTTTTGTTTAAAGTGTTTGATCTTCCAAATGCTCCCTCATTTCATTTGTCACTCTGTCTATCTGAGAGATCTTGCCACATCACATCTCGAATGCGTCTAACCTTTTCTTTTTCCTTTCTAAGCGAGCGAAGCGAGTGTTTCCATTCTACTTTTCTTTTATGCCTTTATTTTGTATTTGTTTGTCATTATTTGTATCTATATGTCGCGATAACGGTCGAACGGAGATTCCCATCAAGTTAAAATTCGGACCCTACACAACCTACAATGTGAAGTTGACGTCATTAGTTTTGTGACAGCTTCGTTCAAGAAGTTACTTAGTAACACACAGTTACTCGAAATGTGGTTTCCGCTACAAAATGTGAGAGCGATTAAATTTCCGTCCCGTCTAGAAATATAAGTATTGAAGGTATAGAAATTACATTTATATTGCTGTCAATAATTGAGTTAACTATAGCCAAGAAAAATATCGGTCCATTCTTGTATTGAAGAATGGTCACTTATCAATGCGTCACACAGAACGTTAGCCTAGTAGGCATGCCTAGGCTGCATGAGTTATTTTACGCCTCTTGGTTCGGCAACGGTGCTTATCGAGACGATTATAGGGTGATGTATAAAGATGTTAAAGCGTCACATAACATCCAGGATTCGAACCTGGAACGAGGACATGGTGAATATAGAATCTCCATAGAATAAACCACCCTCGAAAGTCCGTTTCATTGAAAAGTGTCCGTGCAGTGTAAATAGACCCGGCGTGGAGATAGACACGGCTTCTCGGAGTCGTTTACGAAGGCGGTGGAAGCTGCGTTCTGTATTCAATCGATGTAAGTAGCCGCCTTCTTTATCTCGCCCATCTGACACCGTCTCGAGACGGACAAGTGTTCCCGTCATCGCATTTGTCCGTCACAACTCGCTGCACATTTGAGGCGAACAACTATTTAGCATTTAGAAAAATGGTGCTTCTTTTACTTACCATTTACGTCAAACTGATATTTTTATTTTTCTAGAAGAGTAAGATTAACAAAGCATTGCCCCAAGTTTTAAAAATAACATTTTTTCTAGTTCGTGTACCTTAATTTGTTTCTCTATTTATTTCGAAAATATTTTCAAATTTGATATTATGTATATGATGTTACTGCCTATACCCACTCAGTTTTCAAGAAAACGAATTTCAGTAGTGGACATAATATATATTAAAGCACGCAGTTGTGTCTCGTTGCTATATGAGGGTATAGCCTACTGATATCATGAAATAAAGTCATTTCTAGATTTAAAACACCTTATCACGAACCGGGCATCGGTCTCTGGGCTCTTTCTTTGCCACTAGCACTGAAAAATCCATAATACGGAGCAAAAACGCGATTTGTGGCACTTTCATCTTCATTTGGAATTACCAATAGCCTACAAACAAAACACATGAATATAGTTAAATAAAACGATACATTACTTTCTCCATCATTGTATTTTTACTGATTTAAAATTCCACACCTTGTATTTTTACCATCACGTTACAAGGCACACTATTTAATTTCCCCCACTCTACGTTGCAGTGCTTTTAATTGATTGGCTATTACTCTAGGGCGGATATAAGTGATCCGAACAATGTGTCCAATTCGTCTTATCACGTGATAGATTCAGCTCGATAAGTCTTCTAAATCCTCGCCTAGAGCTTATCCGTCGCAATTTCACTCACTGATCGGGTCGCTTGGATCAGGTACTCAGGAGAGCCGAGGAGGTGTCCGGTGTCTAAACATGAGAGGTGCCTTGCTTGTGCTACTCTCATACTGACCGCCGATACTTGGCACGCTGTTTCAACGAGGTCTACAGGTTCCTGGCGTTCATTCGCAGTCTTCTGTTTAGTGGAGTGCACAAGCCTCATTATTCACACCCGCTGTGATAGGAATGTGCAGGTAACCAATATACCGTCGTAAATAATCCCTAATGGACTAGTTTCAAGTAGATGGAAGGAACTAGAGAAGTAGTAAAGTAGGTTGAGTCGACTATTTCGGAAACACGAGACTAGTTACGCTGGGTAAACTTCACCCTTAATTCTCATAGATAACACCTCAGTTGTACAGACTCTAGATGGAACAAAGAACAAGAAGAAGAAGAACAAGACAAACAAGACAGAGGACAATTAAAATTACTTGTTGGAACTCGTCGCTTTCAAAGAGTCACAAGTTTTGAACTCGTAATTAATTGTTATATATTTAACAAAAATAGAAAACACTCCAAAAACGATGAAACTAATGAATTCACAAAATCCCTCTGCCAAATGAACACACACTGATGTTTCATGCACAGTAATATAGGATACGGTTCTCACACACGCACACAAAGCTTTCAGGATAGAGATGGTATTTGTTTGCCACCCTCGACATCAAGTATTATTGTAATGCGCGCTAAATGGGAGTGTGAGCGAGGTAGAACAATGAACAATTAGACACAGATACACAGAGGCAAGCCGTAGTGACGTCATAGCCACCCCTCCCCCCCTCAAGCCGGTGCATACACTGGTCGTTATGTTCCTGCATGATTGATTGATAGTAACTAATCGCGGCCCAACTCCCGTCTGAAATCAGTGAGTGCGTCTTACTCTAAGCGTCTCTACGACATAAACAGGTCGTTATGTTCCCGCATGATTGATTGATAGTAACTAATCGCGGCCCAACTCCCGTCTGAAATCAGTGAGTGCGTCTTACTCTAAGCGTCTCTACGACATAAACAGGTCGTTGTGTTCCTGCATGATTGATTGATAGTAACTAATCGCGGCCCAACTCCCGTCTGAAATCAGTGAGTGCGTCTTACTCTAAGCGTCTCTACGACATAAACAGGTCGTTATGTTCCCGCATGATTGATTGATAGTAACTAATCGCGGCCCAACTCCCGTCTGAAATCAGTGAGTGCGTCTTACTCTAAGCGTCTCTACGACATAAACAGGTCGTTATGTTCCTGCATGATTGATTGATAGTAACTAATCGCGGCCCAACTCCCGTCTGAAATCAGTGAGTGCGTCTTACTCTAAGCGTCTCTACGACATAAACAGGTCGTTATGTTCCTGCATGATTGATTGATAGTAACTAATCGCGGCCCAACTCCCGTCTGAAATCAGTGAGTGCGTCTTACTCTAAGCGTCTCTACGACATAAACAGGTCGTTATGTTCCTGCATGATTGATTGATAGTAACTAATCGCGGCCCAACTCCCGTCTGAAATCAGTGAGTGCGTCTTACTCTAAGCGTCTCTACGACATAAACAGGTCGTTGTTCCCGCATGATTGATTGATAGTAACTAATCGCGGCCCAACTCCCGTCTGAAATCAGTGAGTGCGTCTTACTCTAAGCGTCTCTACGACATAAACAGGTCGTTATGTTCCCGCATGATTGATTGATAGTAACTAATCGCGGCCCAACTCCCGTCTGAAATCAGTGAGTGCGTCTTACTCTAAGCGTCTCTACGACATAAACAGGTCGTTGTGTTCCTGCATGATTGATTGATAGTAACTAATCGCGGCCCAACTCCCGTCTGAAATCAGTGAGTGCGTCTTACTCTAAGCGTCTCTACGACATAAACAGGTCGTTATGTTCCCGCATGATTGATTGATAGTAACTAATCGCGGCCCAACTCCCGTCTGAAATCAGTGAGTGCGTCTTACTCTAAGCGTCTCTACGACATAAACAGGTCGTTATGTTCCTGCATGATTGATTGATAGTAACTAATCGCGGCCCAACTCCCGTCTGAAATCAGTGAGTGCGTCTTACTCTAAGCGTCTCTACGACATAAACAGGTCGTTGTTCCCGCATGATTGATTGATAGTAACTAATCGCGGCCCAACTCCCGTCTGAAATCAGTGAGTGCGTCTTACTCTAAGCGTCTCTACGACATAAACAGGTCGTTATGTTCCCGCATGATTGATTGATAGTAACTAATCGCGGCCCAACTCCCGTCTGAAATCAGTGAGTGCGTCTTACTCTAAGCGTCTCTACGACAATCAGTATAAAGGTTTATTAAGGGCCTTGCTTGGTTGGGGTTCTCTCGCCCTCCGCTAGAGTGAGTTACGGGACTCCCTCCCCCTCCCCTCCCACCCTCTCTACCACCCCTCTCTTCCGATCGTTTGCAGTTAACACGACTGTGTAATCATACTAATGAAAGTAGTACCTTTAGGCCACACGTATATATACTCAGTTGGTGGTACAGGCAGTGGCAGAAGTACGCAATGTAAGAAGAGTACAGTCACAGATAAGAACGGTTTGTGGGACGGACAATGTCACAATCTTAGGGTGGATTACACTCATTGAGCCTAAACTACACGAAAAAGAGCACAGTAAAGACAAACGATGAGACAAGAAGTCATAGCCAGTAGCCACGAAAAGTATTACATTACATTTTCAAAATAGTTTAGGAAGTAATAATGTTTATCAAGAGGCGTTATTACAGTGTTTCAAAAAACATTTAGAAAAGTTATAAATCGAGTGATTTTAATAATTAATCGACGGATAGTTTGCACAAACAAGACTACAAGTTAGTGGCGTATCCAAGGGGGAAGTTATGGGGTTCAACCCCCCCCCCCCCTCATGCCCAAAAAAAAAAAAATTGCATGCGGAGAGAAGGAAGGAAAGGAGGAGGGAAGAGGAAACTACTATTTTGATTATTGTTTAATAACATACTCAACCGTTAAATCATACGACTTTGGGCTCTTGGTCGTCAGGAAGAGCTGCCTTTAGGACCTATTGACTTCCGGGGACTATCGGGAAGGAAGTTTGAGGAATTGGACAAGTTGGAGGAATATATTTAAAAATGCTAATGGGTGCTAGGGGTCAGGGGGTACTCTTCTCTCTCCTCTGACGATTGGCACTGTGTATAAGAAACTACATTGAATCCTAAATATATTGAATCTTCTTATACCCTAGGCCAAATATACCCCGGGTTTTGTAAATTGTATTTCAATGCAAGTTTGTCTTTATAAAAGGTGTATATATATTTTTTTTTTAGTTCTAATGAAAGAACACATGAATTAACAGAACTTAATGATAAAAAAATTTGTCAAAACATTAACCAATAGCTTTTTGCATATTTATAAGCTGGCTACAAACAGAAATTAACGCAAATAAGTGCTAAAACATTCGTCAGAAACGTGTAAAATTTATAAATATTACCACAAAATACAACACTACCAGTTACGAGGAGACTTGCCAACAATTAAAAAAAAATGTAGGAAAGATATTTATTTTTGCAGTAATTTTGTTGTTCTGTGACTGGTTTTTTAATTTTCTTGGTAGTCATTCTTACATTCTCTTAAACCTATTCTATGACATTTTCTTATTCTGAAACGTGTTTCCAGGCGTTTAAAACGTCATGAAGGAAAGAATTTCGCCTTCGGCGAATTGGCCTCCGGCGGCTGGGGCTTTCGCCCCAGACCCCTGCCCGCTTGGGATGTTCGGCCCCCCCCCATTGTCAATTCCTGGATACGCCACTGCAGTACAAGTTACAGAAAGAACATCAGTTTGATGATAACTATACGTGTACAATGTTCAGTGTAGTGAGGCTTATCTAGACGATCGGCGATCAGTTTCATTACGACCCCAGGTAACTTACCTATATTTCTATACAGATCGATGAATATTTTATCAGCAATCAACCGTTGTATGATGAGTTTAAACTTTAAAGTGAAAAACTCATTTCACTGACGGTAGTTTTCAAATAAACCGAATAAGTCACAATAATTAAAACTATCCTTTGAATCTTAGTTCTGAAGAACACTAGTGTAGATTTCAAAATGAATCGTACATGGAAATGTGTGTACATATGCACCATCTAACTACCTAATCGTAGCAGCAAGTGTCGGCTGTACAACGATACGACCAACATACAACATCGGTCTGAAATAAAAAGCGCGGGGGTTGTTTCGTACGACGAGATATAGTTTTTAATTAAGTTTTTTTCCGAAGGTCCTTAATGTCCTCGTGACATTTGCACAGAGCTCATCTGCAATGCTCGCCGCGTGCACTTCCTCGAGTAATGTGAGTAATTATGTTACAAGTACAGCTACAGCTACAGCTAGCTACACTAATAACCAGACGGGAGATGTTCCTGCATTTGCAAACACATGACGTGGGAGCTGGTCATGACATTAACACTGTCGTAATATTATGATTAAAACATAAGCATCGCTGATCTTTATTTATTCAAATGTTTAGAAGTCGGCTTGACTAGAAGATTACCCCAGTTTTTAACCTGTGATCCTCTTTAACGATATTTTGTTATTGCATGGTGAGAAATGTTTCCTTGCATTAGTCAACTTTGTTGTAGTGGATCTTGACACAACATTGTTTGCAACAGAGAGTACCCGGGAAAGTTCTATTCTCTTATTTATATTTATTCTTAATTGTATTTTTGAAGAGATTTTTAATTTATAAATTTGTATTGCTACGTTTAACGTACTTGTATGGAATCAATACTGTATTCGTATATGATTTGTAGTTATATTCATTTTGCTTCGTTGTTCACCCGTTTTCAACAGTAATTTAATAAATAAAATACTAAATAACATAAATCTGAATAGATAAACTGGCATTTGCTGTATTTGAAACTTTGAGAATAAATAAAAAAGTGAAAAAAATAAAATAAAATTGAACGAGGGAATAACATTGAACATTGTCTATACCTTATAGAGACGTCCTACGCAAATGTTTCTATAGGTAAAAGCAGATAATAATTACGAGCTCGTTCCCGTTTGGAATTCCACTTCGTTTCCAATTATTGTTTTTAATTTAGTTCCGAAGCAAAAAGAAGGCAAACTAAACTATGCTGTTCGAACTGTTCGCGACGAGCGACCGGGCTTTCATCGTCTGCAAGCGGAAGGTGAGAGAATTATTGCACAATGTTTGCTCATTTGTTGTTTGCTTAGATAGAAGTGCGTTACAATACAATACGGTCAGTCGGTGATGTAAGTGGATGAAATATGTACACAGTGTTGTACAACTAACAAAACTTCACGGTTTCAAACTATGAATTATAAACGTTGATTCAATTCCTCGTTAATATAACGAAGTGTTAATTCATTAATGAAGTTTTAAAACATATCTTTAGCAATTCGGTAGTTTTACAAACAATATGTACATCAGGAAAACTCCATTTAAACATCTACATTAAAAATTAGATTTCTATACCGGCAAAATATGACGGAAACAGCGTATTTAGGTATGTCCGTGGTAGGTAATTAGGCATTTTACATACCTAACATTACTCTGTCGTTAAATGAAATGTAACGTATATTTATCTGCATCGTACTAACACCCAAAAACGTGGTTTCATATTATATATTATAAATATATTTTAATGGTATTGTAAATTTCCATACCTACTGTTGGGAGGTTTTCATCTCCGCATCTTATTATAATCATTGATTAGTTTAGTTATTAGATGTAGCTGACAGAAGAAAACAAGACAACCCCACAAGGGAAGTCGTAGTGGCAGCTTGCGCACTTCGCTCACCCGCAACCACCCAGCTAAGCGCATCTGCAACCAGACTGCGTGGTTATACAGTGAATAGCTCACACAGACACACACGGAGAGATAACAAATTACACTATCTGTTATCTGCGGCGCGAACTGAAGCCTGGGTAATGCGCGCTCTGACGGAAAGATTAATAAGTGTCGCAATATGAGGTCTTATCTGATCGCACACATACTTAAGTATACCTCCGTGTTGACTATTGAATGAGTAAAGAGCGCATGCGCAACAACTGTAAACACGCGTTGCGCAGTTTCATTCATTCACTTTGATCAACTGATTTGAAATATATCTTCAGAATGTCAATTATTATGAAAAATATCACAAATTAGCTGATTTTTAGTTGAAATTACTCCAAAAAAACTATTTTAGCATTAATGACACCTTTTATCATTAATTTGAAAACAGAAATTGATCAAATACGCACACACCCTATCAAAGGTTCCACAGATTAACTCAACCCAAATTTCTCACATTTAGCAGATGGATTAAATTAAAAAGGAATATCTCGAACCAAACACACATATATATATATATATATATATATACATAGTGGCATGACACAAGATACATGGGTTTGAATCAGGTATGAGGCTAGGATGTTTGTAAATGATCGTACAGCATACCCTTCCGTGAAACTACTTAGGGTAGTACCAACATACAAAACTGAGGAAATTTATACAATTCATATGTTGCACGTATACGTCACATCTTTTCGCGTGGCGGCCACATTTGTGATCAAACTTTTACGTTGCCATGGAGAAACAAATGAAGCATTTTTTCCAGCTACATTTTTTTGCTATTTGTTCAGATCATTTGTGAACATATTTAGAACACTTGTGTTATCCTGAAGATATCAACATACAGTTAGAAACTGGCTTTATAGTCCTGGGGCCCTGGGCCGAAACTTATACGCATTCCGGTGGCGTCTTGTGCAATTTGTTTTAGTTCTTCAAGCTTCTTCCGTATTCGATCTCCCGCCTTCTTTCTTTCGGCCGCACTAACACCGCTGTCACTATCTATATGTTGTAATTTCATTAGGTATCCCCTAACTTTATTAAGTAATTCCTTATTAACTTTTCCATAATCGGGCTTTGATCTTTTCTGGCGAGCAACACGCCGAGTGTCTTCAACAGATTCAAAACCGTCTGCGCTCAAACTGTCTTCGTCCAGAGAATACGTCAGCCCAGAACACACGCACACGCACACCACCAACACAGTCATGCGAAGCAGCATTTTGCCGATGATTAGCCGAATACTTGCGGGGTTGCACGATCGTAGGCCTACTAACAGTCCTCTTCTATGTCCTTCTCTTAGCGTGGCGCAGCAGTAAGCTGAATGTAAACCAACGACCATCGTGCATATAATGCACAGATAAGCTACAACTTATGTAACAAAGGCATTGTTTTCATGCAATGTTAATTAAAACGAGTTACAGATAATTAATTGTTGAGAATATGAATGATTATAAGACGGAAAATCAATTAATTGTTCTTTGCATTGGCGTACTCGGCCGTCACGTGAAATCTAGCGGGGGAAGCTAAGCAAGTAGCTTAGGTACCTGTCAGAATGTGCAAATGTCACTTGTGAATGGTTACTCGCATGTTATGAATACGATTGGGGGGGAGTCTGCTCAGTCAAGGGTTCTAGAACAATTTTGAAAGTGGTCTATTGTGCCAGAAATCAACGATGACTACTTTGTTGACCTCCAAGAGCCACCTTAGCTTATCACTTACTTATTGGCATTATTCTGCAACTGCGTTAAGTGTCTGTTGCATCCTGCGGTTGTGTTCATGTTGCTGTGCACACTTGTGAGTCGTAACGTCATCCAAGCGACTGTAACAACACCCGCAGTCAGAGATTAGTGTTGCTGTGCACACTTGTGAGTCGTGACGTCATCCAAGCGACTGTAACAACACCCGCAGTCAGAGATTAGTGTTGCTGTGCACACTTGTGAGTCGTGACGTCATCCAAGCGACTGTAACAACACCCGCAGTCAGAGATTAGTGTTGCTGTGCACACTTGTGAGTCGTAACGTCATCCAAGCGACTGTAACAACACCCGCAGTCAGAGATTAGTGTTGCTGTGCACACTTGTGAGTCGTGACGTCATCCAAGCGACTGTAACAACACCCACAGTCAGAGATTAGTGTTGCTGTGCACACTTGTGAGTCGTGACGTCATCCAAGCGACTGTAACAACACCCGCAGTCAGAGATTAGTGTTGCTGTGCACACTTGTGAGTCGTGACGTCATCCAAGCGACTGTAACAACACCCACAGTCAGAGATTAGTGTTGCTGTGCACACTTGTGAGTCGTGACGTCATCCAAGCGACTGTAACAACACCCGCAGTCAGAGATTAGTGTTGCTGTGCACACTTGTGAGTCGTGACGTCATCCAAGCGACTGTAACAACACCCACAGTCAGAGATTAGTGTTGCTGTGCACACTTGTGAGTCGTGACGTCATCCAAGCGACTGTAACAACACCCACAGTCAGAGATTAGTGTTGCTGTGCACACTTGTGAGTCGTGACGTCATCCAAGCGACTGTAACAACACCCACAGTCAGAGATTAGTGTTGCTGTGCACACTTGTGAGTCGTGACGTCATCCAAGCGACTGTAACAACACCCACAGTCAGAGATTAGTGTTGCTGTGCACACTTGTGAGTCGTGACGTCATCCAAGCGACTGTAACAACACCCGCAGTCAGAGATTAGTGTTGCTGTGCACACTTGTGAGTCGTGACGTCATCCAAGCGACTGTAACAACACCCACAGTCAGAGATTAGTGTTGCTGTGCACACTTGTGAGTCGTGACGTCATCCAAGCGACTGTAACAACACCCGCAGTCAGAGATTAGTGTTGCTGTGCACACTTGTGAGTCGTGACGTCATCCAAGCGACTGTAACAACACCCGCAGTCAGAGATTAGTGTTGCTGTGCACACTTGTGAGTCGTGACGTCATCCAAGCGACTGTAACAACACCCGCAGTCAGAGATTAGTGTTGCTGTGCACACTTGTGAGTCGTGACGTCATCCAAGCGACTGTAACAACACCCACAGTCAGAGATTAGTGTTGCTGTGCACACTTGTGAGTCGTGACGTCATCCAAGCGACTGTAACAACACCCGCAGTCAGAGATTAGTGTTGCTGTGCACACTTGTGAGTCGTGACGTCATCCAAGCGACTGTAACAACACCCGCAGTCAGAGATTAGTGTTGCTGTGCACACTTGTGAGTCGTGACGTCATCCAAGCGACTGTAACAACACCCGCAGTCAGAGATTAGTGTTGCTGTGCACACTTGTGAGTCGTGACGTCATCCAAGCGACTGTAACAACACCCGCAGTCAGAGATTAGTGTTGCTGTGCACACTTGTGAGTCGTGACGTCATCCAAGCGACTGTAACAACACCCGCAGTCAGAGATTAACCCAGTTAGGCGACCGACGATGCAATCTGAAATTTTTTTGCTCCAATCGACGCCGCAACTAAATTCATTCGTTTACAACAGCAAATTATTCGGAAATTACTGTTTTATTTCCATTTCGAATCTCTTAATAAGACGTTTTACTCGGTGGGCGAATTGAAATTTTTATTTATTCTCATTATTCAACGTGAATTGCGAAACATTTCAATTTCGAGTTTTTTTTGTGGTGATATTTGCAATACAATATTTCTCAAATCGCAGTAAAATAAATTGGATTGAAGATATTTTCAGCAGAAACTAGTAATATAATTTTTTCTGCTAGCAGATAGGATAGCTGGATATCTGGTAGCTAACAGATATCTGGTAGATAACTATCTTCAAATAAAAGATAAATAAATACTTGACAATAATGCAGGCGAGAAACATTTCTACACTAACAGGAGTTTCACAGACCTCAATAAAACTACTGAATCGTACTGGAATTAAAAACTATAGTAGACCCGAAAAGAAAATCACCCAAATAAATAATTTTTAATTTTCGATCACGCCCGCGACCAGTAATGCGTCAACTCCCTCCGCGTCGATCACGGTCGTTCTTGTTTCCAACCCCCGCACGGTCTACGTCAACTTACCCAAGCCATAAATCACGGCGCCATTTTCTTTTACCCCTGTTGCAGCTCGCGACATCGGTGAACAGAAAATGTATCCGCGGATAAAATATCGAAGGAAGCGATTAAGGAAGCTACTTATCGTTAAAACGTGTGCTTTTATACGAATAATGGAAAACCTTAACCCCTTCTCACGGTTTTGTTCTTTTGTTCTACTTACAAAGCTGTTGGACTTGGTGAAACACGTTGTAAACAGCACATTGGAATATTGATTGATTGTCCGCTGAATATCGGTGTATCCGTCTCTCATGAATGCCAACTACTGCATCGTGTATTTGCATTAGCAATGCATTAGTATTATATTCTATCTTTTAACTAACTAAAACACACACAGATTCGTTGATGTGAGTTGGAGACCTGGGTTCGATACCCAGCCGAGACGGTTTTTTACTTGATGTCTTTTACCCTTGAAATTGTTTCCGTGGTCGTCGTAGGAGGGTGGAGGGGGGGAGGGGGGGGGAGGGGGGGGGGAGGCCAAGTGACGGTGGAGTGACAAATTATGTCGTTAACTTCGCCTCGTTTTATAAACCAAGGCAACTGAATATACACAGCATAATGCTGCTACTCACTCTCTGAAATTAGCTGGGGGGGGGGGGGTGGGGGGGGGAGAACGACTACATCATACGCAGAGTGTTGGCGGTACAGTCCGCGTGCAACACTCTAGAGCTTGGTATAGTACGCAATACACATAATAGACCAGCTCTGTGATAAACGAAAACCATTGTGCATGTTCCTCTTAGTGTGAGCTTTTTTTTAGCTTTGCCATCAGAGATGATACTTTGCAAGTGTGTGGGTTTCAAACCCACGGCCCTTCGTTCCAGATGGTAAAACTTATACCACAAACATTGACTCTAGACGATTTAGTTTATCTTGAGAGTCTTGAATATACAAGATTAACGTAAAATGGTTTACATGCAGCAGTGAAACTTCTTCTTCTCTCAACACGAAAATAAAGCTACAAAAATCTACGTCCACATTTTCAAAACTCCTTTAGAGACTTTAAAACCGATTTCTTTGAGATAAACGTAATAATATAAATACGCGCGTAAAAACCGTTGTGCATTATTTATTTATGTGAAAGTGTGTCCTGTGGGGTGGCAAAGAGCTCATTACACCCTCTTGCCTGTGACCTGCGCGTCTGGCCCGCTAAGCCTTCCTAATTTCCTCCTTGACTTTCCCGACCCCACTCTCGGCTTTCCCGTCCCGTCTCGTCAGAGCTTTCCCGCTCACGTTCGCGGCGAGACGGGAAAATCGATGTCGCTATACACGAGAACATTTGAAATATTGTTCTTTTCTCCAACTACGATCTGCCGAGGACAACAAACGAACAATGTTGTTCACTTGTCAAGGGGTGTAATTACATGCATGCACTACATAATGCCATGAAGGCATCTTGGTTTGAGATTCTATTGCGTTTTGGCGTTCATTTAGCATATTTTATACTTACATTTGCTGCAGGAAACCATTTAGTTTTTGTAATTTTGCGGGCACATTCGTAATTCGTACCTTTTATTATTACTTACACTTATATGATATATTGCGAGTGTGTTTGCTTGTTGGAGATTAATTGCATTATGATTTTAAGATCCATGCATAATTATTGTGGATGTATATTCCTGTTTGCATTGTGTTTACATTCGTATTGCTTTCAATTTGTGGTTGGCTTTAAGACACTCTGTAGATGTTATTTCATGTTCAAATATATTTAGAGAAATCGTTGTATTATCGGATTGGCGCATCGATTTATACGCTGGAGTTTTTTGAGAGTCAATACGTCTTTTACAGTTGGGAATACGTTTGAAAAATCAGAGTAGGTCTACCAAATGGAATGAAGTATTTTGTAAATTTCAACAGAGTTTAAAGATATTCGTGTTCTTGGTGGATTATTCTGTCGTTTCAGCTTCTGACTTGTTGCCTCCCTCAATTCCTTCAAGTTGTGGTCGTTCAAGTAATAATTCTTCGCTTACACATTTTAATATTCTTCGTGCTTCCACTTGACTTTTATTTTTCTATTTCTTTTCTCTTAAGCTTTGTTCAGCTTCTCTTAGTTAAATGCTACTTTATAAGTTTGTTAAAGTATTTTTATTATGTGTTTCTAATTTTAAACTCATTTAATAATTTTATCATGACTATGGTAACAAACCAGGGATTATTAAATCGGATATTAACAGAGTTTAGTGACATTGGAACTTAAAGTACGTCAATAATAATTATAACAGTACTAGTTCTTACTCATTCCTGGGTACTTGACATGCGCATACATTTCTTGCCTTACTTTGTACAGCAGCTGAATACAATGGAGCAAACAAGTAAATGAATGCATAACTCATATGTCAACTCGTGTACTGCAGTTCATTGTTGACGTAGGATGTAGTTTTCTTATGCATATTTCAATGTCCAGATATTAACTTACATTTAGTTAATTTGTTTTCACCATGACAACCATCAATGAAAATGCAACAACATATTGTAGCCTGTACCGGTAGTTATCAGCGTTTCATATTTTCCAATTTTGAATATCATTTTAATGGTACGAAATAAAGTACAGAAGGAGAATTTGCTCTCGTGTTTGCATATTACGAATGCATATATGCGATACTAAGTACAGAGTGTAAGTATGTGTGTCTAGCTCATCTTGTGGGTGTATCTGGCATCCAATGCAGAAGTTTCAGGGTTCGAGTCCCTGTTCGGTCTCTTATATGATAGTTGTAATGGGTGACTTAGGAGCCGTCATAGCAACGAAGCACATAATCAATAACATTCTGTCTCCCACTGAAAACCAGTTCTTGTAACCGAGTGGGTAGACAATAAATACAAATTGTCTATTCATTTAATTCAATCAAAATATCGTAGAACACACAAACCTTTTAAGACGTTCGTTAATCTTACGTATATACAGTCCAATTCGCTTGTACATTTTATAGTGCTTCAAGAGGTTGTTGGTAAAACTCAAGTTTCACCCCTTTGAAGAGATCACACTTAAAAGTTCCAAAGTAACAAAAAGTTACAACGGACATTCAAAGTTACCGTCGAGGCATAATATTTGTCGGCGTTGACATTCTCCTATACACATACACATCCTTATCACATGTACTGAGCTGCAGACCCATAACACAAACCCATCCGTAATTATTTCCACAGCTTGATAAATCAATTATACGCTTTGAATATGTTCCCAGTTTGGTCTGAAACCCATCGAGTGATCCCGTTCCGTGACCCATTTCCGCGTTATCGAGGCTAAACGTGGACACCGCGTCAATGCGCCGCCTCTCAGACGAGTAGTACAAATTAATTATGAATTAACTTATAATGAAACCAACAAAAGGGCACACAAAAGCTAACTTAATTAACCTCGAAATTTCTATAAATTATTCAGCGTTTCATCTGTCTGTAAAAAGCGAGTAGTAAAAGAGGAGCGCGCGTCTGCAGCTATCTCGTGGTAAGAGTGAGAACTACACTGTACAAACAGCGGCGAGGTGAGACTCAACACACGGCATGCCTATATAGTTCAGAGGGCTGTTCAATGTCCATTAATGACGTAACACAATATTGGACCTTGCCCTGTCACGGCTAGTCCCTTAATGACGTCACACAAATAGAAATACTCCCTTTGCACCCAACAATATTTGAAAAATCACTATACATCTGTTTTGAAACTGAATAGAATTACATTAAAATAAATACATAAATAAAAATCACTCACTGAAAAGGGACATAATATCCAATGGAAACATGAAACATTTAGCGCCCCCTCTACCCCCCCCCCCCCTTCATATCACACATTGTCTGGACAAGATGATGCTCCCCCAAATAAAAACATTTGACGTAATTTATGGACAACCCCTAAGAAGGCAAGTTAATAGGTGTACAAGTTGGATAGGGGTGGTAATTCTCGTTACTTAGTCTATGGTACCTATACTGCATCTAAAGGGGTAGTTTATACACTGGGAAGAGGTTATCATGCTTAAATAGCCAGTCCTTTTTAGCAGTACTTTCCTTCTTAAACGTAAATTGAGTTTAGATAGTGTTTTAGAGCTCAATTAAATTGTGTTATTAAGTGGGGCCTTGAGTTATACTGGAGCAAATGAGTCCATGCAGTCGGTAATTGATTTTCCACGTCTTCCTCTATTGCTCCCCGCTTAGCTTGATCGCTGGATTAAGAGTTAATCCGTGGATTAGCTGGCTGGAAAACACGGACACTGTTGAAGACCTTTCGTCGGTGATGTTTGTGGTCGGACATTGAACCGGTTCGAACCGAAACCGAAGGAAAACTTGGCTTACTGGTATCGTCACGTTTCTTCCTTCGTGATATGATACAAACGATGTAAAGCCAGGTGTACGAGTCTGCGGAAGCCAGAGAGCTCGAAAAGTGAGACAATTTATTTTCCATCCGTATCTTTAAAACAAGTTTTAAAAACGAGATTGTGGGTTGATACATCACATCGGCCAAATTATTATCAGGGTCTGCAGATAGCGAAAACAATATTTGCAAAATTCATTACCTTTGTATTAAATCCCATAATGCAATCATATCTCAATCATCGGAATTAATCAAAACGTAATGAATTTTGCAAATACTTTTTGTGATCTGTCGACGCTGATACGGTCTAGCCGATGTATCTACCCACAGTTGCTTTAAAGATAAGAACAGAAAGACTCGTGAAAGCCTTCGACAAGGTTTAAATAAGTATAAGTTATGTTTATTTTAATCTATAATCAAACTATGACGAAATCGAAATAATTGTCATGAAAACCGTATTGAAAGAAAAATGATCTCGGCTCAATGTCCCGTATTGAGGTTATACCGATAGGATTCTACAAACTAATGTTTATGGTATAATGAACCTAACCGAGTGCATGATAAACTTGAAGGTCTTCTAAATTCCCTTCCGCTAAAGTAAAACGGGGCGATATTGCAATGGCGCAGAAATACGAATATACAAATGTCAAAAGACAAAAATATAAACTTTGAACAGTGAAATTAATTCGATAATAAAACCAATGTTACGGCTCTGTACTCATCACTATGAGTGTGTCTGTGTACTCAAGTAGCTTCCATACAAGTTATCTTCGTCGGACGATCCTATCAATGCTAGATAAACTTCAATTCCGAACGGTCGCATTGCTTGCATTACTTTTCATTACTCGAGTATCGAAGTTTGAAAGTTTCCGGTTGTGTCGGTTGCGGTTTGTGCGGTCGCGCGCTTCATGCAGTGTCCATAAACTGCTTGCTCGGGTCTACTCGGCTCTACTCGGCTTGTTCTTGGCAGGGTCAGAGAACAGAGTAGTTTTGATGTTTTTAGTGAACTAATTTCTCTTAAACAAATAAAAGGAGTATTATGAAAATTTACCTTCTTGCAGAGAGATGTCATATCTACGCATGGTATTAAGTACATTTGTGACAAGCCTGTACAAAAATAATATACTCATGTTTGAATTATGCAAATAAATAACTTTCGTCGAAAATGTTCGGCGAAATAATACGGAGTATCTGTTTAAAAATGGATACATTATTTTTGATTGATGACAAATGTACTAAATACCATGCATAGATATGACACTACTCTATAAGTAGGTAAATATTTATAATAATCCTACAATTAGTTTAAGAGTAATTAGTTGACGACCAATACATCTGTAAAACTCCTACTGCCGAACGCATTATCCTCCAAATAAGTATTGCAGTGAGAGTGGACGGGAGTGCGCTACGAGCCGTGCCGTGGCACGAGAACCTCAAACACGGACCAACCGTCCATAGGTCAGCACGCAACTCCGAGCTGGCTTACAATAAGTATTGCAGTGAGAGTGGACGGGAGTGCGCTACGAGCCGTGCCGTGGCACGAGAACCTCAAACACGGACCAGCCGTCCATAGGTCAGCACGCAACTCCGAGCTGGCTTACAATAAGTATTGCAGATAGTGGACGGGAGTGCGCTACGAGCCGTGCCGTGGCACGAGACCCTCAAACACGGACCAGCCGTCCATAGGTCAGCACGCAACTCCGAGCTGGCTTACAATAAGTATTGCAGATAGTGGACGGGAGTGCGCTACGAGCCGTGCCGTGGCACGAGACCCTCAAACACGGACCAGCCGTCCATAGGTCAGCACGCAACTCCGAGCTGGCTTACAATAAGTATTGCAGTGAGAGTGGACGGGAGTGCGCTACGAGCCGTGCCGTGGCACGAGACCCTCAAACACGGACCAGCCGTCCATAGGTCAGCACGCAACTCCGAGCTGGCTTACAATAAGTATTGCAGTGATAGTGGACGGGAGTGCGCTACGAGCCGTGCCGTGGCACGAGAACCTCAAACACGGACCAGCCGTCCATAGGTCAGCACGCAACTCCGAGCTGGCTTACAATAAGTATTGCAGTGATAGTGGACGGGAGTGCGCTACGAGCCGTGCCGTGGCACGAGAACCTCAAACACGGACCAGCCGTCCATAGGTCAGCACACAACTCCGAGCTGGCTTACAATAAGTATTGCAGATAGTGGACGGGAGTGCGCTACGAGCCGTGCCGTGGTACGAGACCCTCAAACACGGACCAGCCGTCCATAGGTCAGCACGCAACTCCGAGCTGGCTTACAATAAGTATTGCAGATAGTGGACGGGAGTACGCTACGAGCCGTGCCGTGGTACGAGACCCTCAAACACGGACCAGCCGTCCATAGGTCAGCACGCAACTCCGAGCTGGCTTACAATAAGTATTGCAGTGATAGTGGACGGGAGTGCGCTACGAGCCGTGCCGTGGCACGAGACCCTCAAACACGGACCAGCCGTCCATAGGTCAGCACGCAACTCCGAGCTGGCTTACAATAAGTATTGCAGTGATAGTGGACGGGAGTGCGCTACGAGCCGTGCCGTGGCACGAGACCCTCAAACACGGACCAGCCGTCCATAGGTCAGCACACAACTCCGAGCTGGCTTACAATAAGTATTGCAGTGATAGTGGACGGGAGTGCGCTACGAGCCGTGCCGTGGCACGAGACCCTCAAACACGGACCAACCGTCCATAGGTCAGCACGCAACTCCGAGCTGGCTTACAATAAGTATTGCAGATAGTGGACGGGAGTACGCTACGAGCCGTGCCGTGGTACGAGACCCTCAAACACGGACCAGCCGTCCATAGGTCAGCACGCAACTCCGAGCTGGCTTACAATAAGTATTGCAGTGATAGTGGACGGGAGTGCGCTACGAGCCGTGCCGTGGCACGAGACCCTCAAACACGGACCAGCCGTCCATAGGTCAGCACGCAACTCCGAGCTGGCCTACAATAAGTATTGCAGTGATAGTGGACGGGAGTGCGCTACGAGCCGTGCCGTGGCACGAGACCCTCAAACACGGACCAACCGTCCATAGGTCAGCACGCAACTCCGAGCTGGCTTACAAATAATGTATTCACCAGCGCAATTCTACCCTACTAAGTTAATTACTTCGCTCTCCGTGTTTAATCCTTGATGTTTTTTGTTTAAAGGAATTTATTGTCGAAAGATCTTTATCAAATTAAACCACGCAATTTTTTCCGTCGGTAATGTTTTTAAACAACGTTTTCATGTTATACTCGTTCCACTTCTCGCTGAATTCCAGTATATACGGAACAGTTGTTATCAAATCTAAACTCAGGCGTTTATTATTTTCCTTTGTACGAATTACATAATATGAAGAACTAAAACAGTGACAGTGTATTGCACGAGGCTGGTCGTGTGGTTGGCAATACTGTGTTACGACCCCCAACGTGACGTAGGTACATAAACCCGTGGCCTACGACGTCATAAACACGTCTTTACGTTGAAATAAAGCTATCGCAGAAATACACGGAATAACGATCGTCGGTGTTTCAAGTGAAATATTAACCCGGCTCGCAGCAACAACAACAACGTGGATGTAATGTTGGTGTTTTCGTACGAGGCGACAGCCTGATGGATCAGCCTGATGGATCAGCGGTCTTACATAATGCTCACATTATTCGTAATCTTAGCAACACGAGCGATGTAAATCTAGTGATAAATATCCGGCTTACACAGTGTTGGCCATCGGGTTATTTTTCTCAATCTCTCTCGATCTCCCCGTCCATTTGTTCTCCTCATTATTACTCCATCGTTTGTTCAATGCACCAATAACCACCCCACCCCCTGAATCTTCTCCTATTTTACTTCCTCCTCCTTTTCACCCTCCGAACTTTTCTCCTAATTATGACTACAGCTCCATCGTTTGTTCAATAAATTAAACCAATGTGCCAATACTTCCTCCCTCCCACATCTCTTTCTTCCTCCTCGTATTTCTCTCCTTATTCTTCTTGCTCTATAATGTGCGGCACGGACGCAAATATTGCACCGAAACTCTCTCAACTAAGTCAATCAACGCAGCTATTCAATGTATTCACCACAGTCACAACCATAATGCCGACATTCAGGGGAGGCGTCGACAGATTGAGTTGAATGGAAGTGTTCGCTCTCTCAGTCTCGCCGTTATAGTTTATAATATGCACTAGTATAAATGGTTTTGTGTTAGATTCCCCGACTGAACAACAGTATTGAGACGAAACGGAGCAGTGATTCATCTGAGGAGACTCACGCGGTCACCACTACAGGACGTGGGTTCGAATGCCGAATCAGGCACGGGGTTTTAATACCCGTCCTTCATGTATCCCCCCTCATCGTCTCGAATAGCGTGATTGCAACAATAGAGACGCAAAGCAAAAAGAATCTTTCACCAGCGTGTCTATGCTGTTCAAGCCTTGCTCTTTACCATCGCAAGTCTTCGATCGGGTAAGCCCCACCCCTTTGTCACAAGCCAGTGTTTATGATTCTCACGTAGTAAACACTAATCGTTCTGTAAGGCTTCTACAAAACTTCTAGCACAAGATAAAGTCTCCTGCCTTTGAAATATGATTGAAAATTAAATCTAAAGAGGATGTTCAAAAGTTTTAATTGCATTGTGGATGGACAAGAAAGTGTTATAACTTTTAATTACACTTTAGCTACAACTGTTTTGTAACCGGCGGCTCTGCAGCTAACGAGGCATTGTTCGTTGTCATGATACGATAGGCTGACGGTCGCGTCACGCGTGGAGCAACGCGCGCGTCACGCGTCGTCGCGATTAGCCGCGTCAATACTGTGTATTGTCATTCTGATTCTATTGTTTGCTGTCTCACGCGGTTGGGGCGCTGGTACTAAGCGTACTGTGCCCTCTAGGGACGTGGGTTCGATCCTTGGTCTTCATCTATCACCCTATCACCCCTCATCGTCTTAGATAGCACGATAGCAATAATAATAACATGTTACCATAATCCATGTAACATTCTCATATACGGTACTTGTTACTAAACCACGCTAGTTGTAACAGGTATTTATGTATTTATTTATGTACCATCAACTAGGCAAACACCCATAACTTGTGATATCAATGACAATAAATCAACCATCAACAAGAACACTAGCGAACAATGACACTTAGCAATACCAAACATTATATTATTATGTCAAACTAAAATATACTACCACATAATATGTCAAAATAAAGCTTAAAGTCAAAATGAACATACATAATAAATTACACCGTCTTATTCCACTGGGCTGCTGAAAGTAGTTACGTCATACTCAGAGTGAATCACAATCACAGGGCAATGCTGCGAGGTATCGGACTTAAATTGATAAAAAAACGATTTAAAATCAATCAGTTTTTCATAAATCGTTTCTCTTCTAAATTTAAAAACAAAAACGCACAACAAACCAATCACGCAATAAATACGCAAATAAACCAACCGCACATGGTTACTAGCGCCAGTTGTCACTGCGAGACATGTAATAAGTGACAACCTCATATCAATGTACAACACATCCATACGTTCAGCTAATTAAAACAGTGTTTTGTTTTCCCGGCCGTCAGCTCACGTGAGGCCGTCACTGCATGGATATCTGTCACTATGAGAGTATATATGTACGGACGTATGTCACTTTAGCGAGCGCACAAGCGCTGTTCCCACGCCGCAAAACATTGACACACAACAAGGTGTGCAGCCACTATATACTGTCTATGCAGCGGATTATGTAAATTATTCAGTTTTAACAAGTGTGCTGGGAATGGACATAGTCATGTGAAATGGCTGAACAAACCGAAATCAGCGGTGATGGAAGATTGCGGGACTCTGTATTTATAAGTATAATGCTTTTATTTAAACAGTTTCAGAACAACAATATCTAACCAAAGACTATTTATATGTATTTAAAAAGAATATTTCAAAGTAAATCCTGCTTCTTCTTCAAGTTCCAGATCGCAGGGGTTGCAAAAGAAAAGTGAGCACACAAAAAATAATTTATTCATTATTAATGTGAAGAAAGATGGATACAGATAAATTGCTGGTAACTGTGAAAGAAATTGTAGGCCAGAGTCTTGACAAAATCTTGTGTTTTGATTGATTGCACTCTAAGCTCCAACTTGTCTTTGTGAAGACGGACAAACAGTACAATCCAACGTCAGAAGTTTAATCTCAATTGATGCGGCGATGCTTGATAGACAAGCTTTATTCAGATGGAATAATTTCCTCCGTGGTCATGTTAATACTGATATTATCTGGGTTCGAGACCCGGTTGCGTCAACTTCGATTACAGCTTCTGTAATGGTGTTTAAGTAGATGCACAACTACGGTACAGATTACCAAACAAAGACATCACACTGCAATGCATGCAACTGTGTTGTTGGTTCTATTGCTCTCAGTGAACTATCAACATTGTTTCACATCGTGTTTATAAAACGATCAACTCGAGTGTTTTGTATTTCGGTGTCGAGGCTAACTACGAATAACTCTGTTATTCAGCGCGTCTGTTCGCCTCGCTGTGCACACAATTCATGCGGTCAAAACGGTCCTTTATTAATACAACCAATTTAATTAATTTCCCATAGCGATGGTATTGAAAAGCGACTTATTCAATTCAAATAATAAAAACATAATATTCGCACATCTGTTTAAAAAGGTTCTAAATTCACTCTATTAGATTTATTTGTCCCGTTATTCCAATGAATGAAGTATAGAGGGAGCCGGCGAGGATATAAATCACTCGTAACACAGAGGGTAGGGGGAGGGGGAGGGCGTCCCCCCCTCCAGCCGGTCGATAGCGAGATACTTCCCCCAACACGTAGGTTAGGCCGCCTCGCCCCTAACAATGTGTCCTCTACGTTCAGGCCGACTCTAACCTACTCGAACGGGCGAAGACAAGGATTTGACATAATGTTACTTACGTAAAAGCAGCTGTCAGAGGGAAAAGGGGTAAAGACGAATTTATTCCTCGGCGGAGTTTAATTGTATTTTAAACAAAGGGTGAGAACGGCCTCGTGAGAAGAGTGTTATGTATTGCGGGGTGGGAGCCTCTTCGCGGGCCAAGACATGAACCTACTAATAGACGAGGCATTCTAGATGGTGGAATTATGAGCAATTTAATTTTCAAATAATGTTTTAATTTCTTTAAAACAAATAACATATTACGATATAATAATCAAAACAACATACAAGAATATATACATAAAATAAAAGAAGCCCAGGTAGGGTAGAAGATACCCGAAAGTTGGGGCTAATGTACATATTATCTAAGTAACAGTATTTATTTGTGTTGTAGGTGTGACGGGTCTGCGGTTTCACGGTACAATTCCCCACTCAAGTCAGCTGCTCGATATTAAACATCACATCGCCCAAGAGAGAAAGAGAGTACGACGCTAATGAGATCTCTCTCTCCCTCTTCGTCAGCCAGACAGACAGACAGACAGCCAGACAGACAGACACCATAGATCGCTGTCATACTCGTCACTTTTTTTTTTCGAAAGGTAGCGTATATTTTTATTTATATATTTATACAATATATTAATGTCAATGAAATCCAATTATAAATGTGATTTCCAGCGGAGGAAAGTAACACAATACTGCTCGACAGAGAGGCAAACAATTAGACACACATCAAACGAACAAGCTGAAAAAGAAAGTGACTGTTTCGAAATTCAAACGGAGAGAGAAAAGGAAAGAAAAAAGAAAATTAAATCAAGGGATTCAGTATGAGAATTCCTGACGGGAATAATAACGTTGATACTGATAACGCCAATGATGTAGATGATGATGATACTAATGATATAGATATTATTGTCGTCAAGCAATTAGTGTTGCGTGTTGTTCCGCTGTCTCCAGTAAATTGTGTAGCTGACGTTTCGTCCCCTTGGCAGGATACGTTTTCAAGAGCACTAAGACGAAAACATATAATAATCATCAATCTTTGGATTGGTTTGAGACTGCTCTCCATTCTTTCCTGCCAGATTTGTCCATTGCTTCATATCCAGCCAGGAATATCTGTTGCCAGTCAATCTTGCTTTGCCTTTACATTGTTTCCTTTGCGCTTTGCCTTGCCTGCAATTCAATAGTTGTATAATGAATTGTTCCACCGGGACAACAGTATTATTGGTTACACTTGGTTGTCGGGTGGTTAGTTAGTTAGGTGTGTGTTACGATAAAAATGTGGTAAAGCGTAAAATGAAGTCCTCTTTAATGATACTCCAGGTAAACATTCAAAACACAATCTCACACAGAGAAAGCTATAGTGTCATATGACTTTGCTAGTTCCTAATAGTTATTATTCAAATTTACAAGCTTTGATGTGAGATTGCTTGAGGGTTGCTTAGTTTCAGTAACAGTAATTCAATTTCCATCCCCCCGCCCTTAAATCCCCAAAGTACCCAGCCAGCTCTCAGAACGCCATTTTTGCTGCTCTAAAACGATCCAACCCTTCTATTCGACTTAATGAGAGCAGATTCGTTGTGCACAGGTATTCTGTTCTTTGTCTTGAGAACGTTTTATGACCAATTGAACCTTTTAGAACCGTCTAGAACCGCCTGAAACATGAACTTGTAGGACTATTGATACAATTGGTACTGGTTTAGCTTCGGGTTCAGTTCTGCAAACCGATAATAAATATATACTATACTAGTACTAGGACAATATGCTAGTTATTTTGTTTTAAAGAACAAGTTAAAATCTCTTTACATCATTTCACGTTGTATAATTCCAAACAACATCTGCACAACTTTCCATTTAATGTTCGAATGTTTATCAGAAATTCGTTTTTAAAACACTGCATCCAAATCCGGTTCCGGTTGCAAACACACACAAAACATCACTCTTGTTCTTCACTTCAACGACGAATGGGATGATTTGGAAATTTAAACAAACATAGCTTTAAAATCAATGAAGTACAACGCGAAGATGTAACCACGCTGTATTGTAATGAGTTGCCGACCCTCATGCTGTATCCGCCAGCAAAGATGTGGAGTATTTATTACAAACTGCGAGACAAAGCTCCGAGACTGTGAACTAAATAAAGCAGAACATTTTAGTTACGACCAGTGAAGAATAAAACCTCGTCGCGATGGACCTTCGTGCGTGTTTTACTCCGCAAGTATAACAACGGGTGCATGAGTGCATTGCTACATGCATTGTTCATGGTCGTGGTTTAGAACTATTGCAAATCATTCTAACGAGCAGGTTGCTCTGCTCTTTACAGCTTTCTAATGATTACAGATTTGTGATGTTGATGTTTATAGTTCAGTCTGACAGAAGTCTGAAGAAGATACTTAACTACTTCCTACGGTGGTTTTATGGTCAAATACTTCTCGAGCGTAAAACAAATGTTCTATGTCAGCTATAAATACTTCTCTTAACGGATACGCATTCAATTAAATAGGTTTTTATTGAGTATTCTTCACAAAATAATCAAACAATTATGGGGGGGGGGGGGGTTGGGGGGGGTGAACGGAAACTAGCCGTGGTTAACGCGACCATCCAACTGACGGTTATCTAGCAATTATGATCCGTAATACGTCGCCACAACTGGGGATCGAACCCAGAACCAGCTCTACACTACAGTGTAACAAGTGGCAAAAGCATCGGTAAGTATAGAGCCATGGTTCCGGGTTCTATTACCAGGCGGGGAAAACTTATATCGACAAAAGTTGTGATTCGCTTAGGTGTTTTTTTTAAATCAAGAATTTGCATTCGGCGACAGAGAACACGAAAATACTATACGATCTATTCAACGTGTTTTGTGAGCCTCTTACTCCAGCGCCTGTGACGTCACATAAAGTCTGTCTGTCTGTCTGTCTGTCTGTCGACGGCCACGAGCGAAGCCATAGCAGAGCGTTGGTTGGGTCGCGCCGTGGGGCCCAAATGTTAAGCCACGGTGTGAGCAAAGAGTAAATACGACAGACGGGAAATGAAAAGGGTGCGATATTTCACGGAAGATGTAAAAGTGTGATGGGGTTGTTGTTGTAGGGGTGTGAAACATGTTAACATGTTAACTCGCTTCACTCAACCACATGTTTGGTTCTACAATCAAGCGGCCACGTGTATTGATTTTCAAATTATTATCCTATAACTTACAGATGTTTGAAATTGTGTAAATGACGAGATACAGTTAAAATTATGTGTAAAATGAAGCCGCGTAAAAGGTCAAAATGATTCAAAATGGCAACAGAAAGTCTAAATTAATATCTTGTATTAAATGTTCCATTCTGTTCTCTGCTCCATCAGTGTTTTCATGTCAGTCCAGCTCTAACACAACCCACATCCGTAATAACATGTTTTACATATTCAGATCTCGGTTATAAGATATAATGCCCCACACTTTAGAATACTAATAAAACAGGAGTAACTGTTATGTGCCATTAATTATATCTGCACATGGTAAATTGTTCCAGCGCGGAAACTCCGCGGTAGGATTATGCATATAGACCTCCAGCTTAAATTATTATAAGTTGGAAAAATCTATAATACTGTCCACTATTGTGCCTGTGGGATAGTTCAAACAATTGTACACGTACCAGAATAAACACTTGGAGATAACATTCACTCGGTATCTGTCGTTATTCGCGGTACAAACAGCTGATGCTAGGCTGCAACGAGACCGTATATACACACAATAGCTAACTACAGTTTCATTTGATGAAATATTAAAACAAGTTAACTATATCACTTAGCCTGAATAAGATAAACATTAAGAAATTGGCATTTATGTCTTTAAAACGTGGTAACGAGTAGATTTTTTAAAAATATAAATTGGAAACAACAATAATAATAATTTACTGTTATCTGGAGTATAATTTTATAACTGAACCTTATAAGCGTAAAACACAAAGAGTCATGGACAAGAAAAACCACTATTTTTTATTTACATCACAGAATACGAAACAAAGAGCACCCTTGGTTCCCGTATGGGGTTGTTAAAGCCCAATGTGGGTGAAGGTTGACTATAACCCACTGCGACGAACAATATCGACTGACTTACAAACAAACGTATAGAATGTGACCTAAGACGTCTGATTTGTAATTGATTGTGGTTTTGGCAGCATGCTAAGGCCACATTAAGGTAAAGTTATATCATTCGAATGTATATTACTGTTATTTGGGGCGAGGTGGGTGGTGAGGAATGACGACCAGAAACTACCCCCTCTCCCTCCCCCCTGACCGGTACGACATAGAAGCGATGTCTTACTACACGGTACAAATATATTGCGTTTCATTCAGGTAGCTGCAAATGACAGAACCGCAAAATCAGCTTCTTTTCTTCTTCTTGATTTCAAAAACACTGCATAAATTTATCAACAGCACTATTTATTTTTTTAACAAGTTTCCCTTCAATTGAAGAGAACAAAGGCTTTTACATGTGTGTTTAATAAAATTCCAGTAACATAGAACTTACCTAATTGTACTAAATTATATTGGCTCCTGATTATTTTGAAGAATGTTTTTTCTATTGAGATTGATCTTGTTTATTTTACTTACTTTCTACCCCTGTTGATAATATTCTTAAGTAATGTATTGGATATGCGCCCACCCCACCCCAGTCACAAGTCTTGACTTACGTCGGCTTCATCTCAATAGATTTGTCATTGTTTTAGCACATTCTCTTTGTTTTTCTTTTAATGTATCTGTATCTGGCCTGCTATACTGGCCAGGGAACGGGAACGCAGCCAAAATGCGTTCTGAACTTCTGAATTTAGTCAAAGTTATAGAACGTTAATTCAATGAAACAATAAAATATTAAATTCATTCAGTCTTTTACATATTTTGGTTCGTAATTCAATTTTTAATTGCTACATAATATATTTATTTATATATGAATGTAATACTTTTAGAAAAAATTGTACACCCACTAGAAATGATATTAGGTACAAGTTAATTTAGCTATTTTGAAGGAAGATAGGTAACAACAATTTCTAAAATGTTCAACCCAAAAGAAAATTTATATGGAAATAAAACTTTATTTAAATGTCGTACGCAAACAGATTTGAAGCACGAAATCAGTCATTTAAAATTCAAGATTTAGCAAGATCGATGTACTGTTTTTCTGTTTCTTCCATGATTTAAAGTACCCCGATAAAAATGCACAAATACAAATATTTTCCCGATGATATTTCCAACATATTTTTTCTCTTCCTTCATTATGTCATTTTCTTACCTCATTCCGAGGACGGAAAACATTCACCAAGCCATTCGTTCTCTCTCATCGTGAAGAATCCAAGACATTCTCTCGGATATAAACTTCCATCGCAGAGGATCAGATTAATTAACAGCGATATCAGAGCAGCCTCGTTATTACGAAGTCGATCTGTTTACAGAGTTGAATCAACTATCGACTCCTCGAGAGATCGACTCAACAGAACAATCGCACAGAGTTGAATCAACTATCGACTCCTCGAGAGATCGACTCAACAGAACAATCGCACAGAGTTGAATCAACTATCGACTCCTCGAGAGATCGACTCAACAGAACAATCGCGCGCGAGAGTCGAAACTCTGTTTGTCGGTAACAATCTTAATTAGCGGAGCGCGCGCGGTTGCTCTGCTACACACACACGTCGTGTCGGCGTCGCGGCGCCCCCCCCTCCCCTCCACCCCCCCTCTATCGCGTCCGGCTCTTTATAATCCACTCCCCGCGCCGCGGTGGCTGCGGTGTCACAGATATCGCTTTCAAAAGAAAATTGATGTTTTTCCATCTTCCATCCACCACCTATATCGATATTTACTTTTGTGTTGTCGGGTTATGTTCTATATACCTCATCTCACGCGTTTTGACGCGACGTTATTTCCCGTCGCGTTGGAAGGGGGCGATAGATATCGCGGCGACACTTACGCCTGTATTAAGGGAAGTTTTCACCCTCCCATAGACTACAAGTTGTTTGGAACAAACTCTCTGGGAAATTGATTTCGCATTCACTTTATACGATACAGGTTACTGATCATGTTAACGGTGTAGCTCAATAGAACAATCGAATGGAAATCAACAGCAATGAGAAGATGAAACAACACAACAGGTTCACGATTGTATAGAATATATGTTCACCAATTTTACAGTTCAAGCCACACATACTAAATAACAAGATATATTTTGTCCAACGTTTAGGAAAAATTACGTTTCCAATTCTAAAGAGACAGAAACATTACAAAAACTGCCTACAAGAGAAGTATGTATTGTATACAATGATTGCAACGCGATAATTTTTAAGAATTCTTTGACTGGATTCTTGTCATCATTCGGGTATTTGACGGGTCACACAATCGGGTGGTAGCGGGTGTCTCGTACGAGGGCTACCAACCCAGCAATAGTTGTGGGTGTCTCGTACGAGGGCTACCAACCCAGCAATAGTTGTGGGTGTCTCGTACGAGGGCTACCAACCCCAGCAATAGTTGTGGGTGCCTCGTACGAGGGCTACCAACCCCAGCAATAGTTGTGGGTGTCTCTATGAGGGCTACCAACCCCAGCAATAGTTGTGGGTGTCTCGTCGAGGTAAGCTGCCGCCGTAACCTTTGGAATCTAGGCCAGGCGTGGGGTGGGCACCGCTCCTATCACGGGCCATACAGAGAAGAAAAAGAAGAACTCACTTCAAGCGCATAACAAGTCTTGTAACTGCAACGTTTTCAATACAGATTCCAGATTAATTCATCATTTTCCGTGGCTCGATCAGGTCTTTCTAGAACATTAGCTATTTTCAAATGGGATTTATATTTCGCATAGCTCTAATTTATTTCACTGACATTTCTATGCTTGAGGCGACTATTGCATGGAATACGAATAAATCTCAACTGATTTTTAAAAGCAATAGAAGAAGTCATACGAATATTTCAGTTAATTTAGTACAGAGTATAGAGTATTTCGTTTAGAAAATATTGACAATTCAATCACGTTTAAAATCCCCACATATACATGGACACGACAATAAATCTAGATAGTGGAATTTTATGAAGTTAATCGGCGATAGCACCCTGGTATTGTGGGTGTATTTCTGCTTCTAATGCAGAAGACCCTGGGTTCCACACACCGTTACATATGGATAAGTGAAATGTTCAGCCACGCAACGCAAGAGCGGTTCGCCAACGAACTAGCTCCGAGATCCTTCCCTCGTCGCGCAAAACGAGAAGTGACTCTCAGAGAGTGAGTTCTTCATTCTTATAAGCAGCCCGGCTTCGATACACTCACTGCCTTCTGATTATATTAGCGATGCACAGGAACTGTGGCACTACCTAGCGGAGAGCACACGAAGCACAGATATCTCCGTAAGTCCGTAAATCCCCTGGTAGGCACTCGTCGAACTCCCACGCTAGGGCGTCGCATCCATTGCAATTGTAAAAAAATCGCATGTTCCTCAAATGGGAGAGAAACATTTAGAAACACATCAATTCATCCGTCTAAACCAATTCCGACTCAAAACTCTTAAATACCAAACTGCAATAGTTCAATTTTTGTTGCATTCTATCTCCGTTTTGTATTTAAATAAGTTTAAATACAAATTTTACATTACAAAGTCGCAGATTTAATTAGTTAACCAGTTGTATGAGACGACCTGACTTTAGGTTTACCGAACCTCCGCTAGGGGATGAAGGACATTGGGCAAGTCCTCGATGTGTCGGCCATTTTGTCGCAGTGACGCGCCATCTTGTGGAGCGTGAGCGGTGACCGCACACAGGTGTAGCTGTGACTGCGGGCGATGCAACGTCCACCACATGTGACACGCGATCTTGACGCGCTGTTACGAACCAACTCGCACTTGCTAGAAACTAATTAAATGAACCCCCGAAAACATTCTTTCATCTTAAAAAAAAAAAAAACACATTTCCGCAAAATGTGTAATTAAAATTTGTACGTGTAATAGAATGTTGTTTTCTCCCAAAAGGTGTTTCACACTTTTAAATTAAATGTAAATTCCATGCGGGATCAAGTAACTTAGATTAAAAAAAGAGAATACCAAATAAATACAAGAAACCATTTTAATTAGATATCAGTGCACTTATTCGGCGCGTGTGAAGATAAACCCCTCGCAGAGATCGTAGAGAGAAAGAAATAACTCGTGTCCAGGAAATACTCAGCTGCGAGAAAGTTATACATTTTCATTTACATAAGATATTCAATTGTGCTTCGGTTGAAATTCGATTTAACAAATGCCAACTTTAGAGCGGATATCGTTAACATATTCAGTCAAGTTTCTCTTGAGTGATTCTTCTATCTTGGATTACGTTTTATACCGCGGATTAAAAGTCAAATTGTTCAGCGGTATTTAAAATGTTGAACGTTAGGGGAAAAATAACAGATGTGTAAACATACAGGGAGGGTTTGTGCAAAATCTCGTATTACTTCAAGTTACGAATACATTATTCCTTCACAATAAAATAGCTTCTTACAAGAAGTATATATTTTAAGAGTACTTTTTCGGCCGAATCACAATGAATGCACCATTTTACTATACTCGATATTTAAATGGAAAATAAAATGATCAATTTGAGCTAGAAACAATAAATGATAAAACTCTGTGACTTTACAAGGCGCACAATTGAGTCGTTCAACAGGCTCGCTACAGTGAGGCCGTCCATTCATTAATTAGCCTATAACGCATTAATAAGCCCACTTGTTATTTTCATGGCTATTACACATTTAGATTGCAAGTGAACTCATTTAATGCAGTGTAACTGTAAAGCCTGATTGTAAAAGACTTTACATGCTCGTTAACCGGTTTGATATTTTATGTATAATTAAATATATCGTTTAATTATAGGCAAATTTCTAAATGTACACACTCGATTACTGAATCGATTTGGCATATGAGTTTGTCCATGCACAGTTTAATCCAGTTCCAAAACCGACTGTCTATTTTATCCGACTCAAACCGCCGTATAAGCTCTAAACCCAAACAACATATACTGTGTTTTAGCTGTTGTACAATAGGTCTACTATTCATCCCCTGGACGTGTATTTCACCTCGGAAACAACCCTAAAACATGAGGATGAACCCTTCTTCTCCCGTCCCACTGTCCTTCCTGCCCCCTCACCCCTTCCTTGTAGATCAGAATGATCTCTACTCAATCTTCATTCCACCAAGGAACGATGCCAAAAAAACATTTCACAATACAAAAGAATAATATGAGATTGTTAGTATAAATATTTACGATTGCATATAAATAAATCCGTTCCGTCCAGAAGGTCCTATACAGCAACAAAGGTGTCGCCAACAATGTCGCCGCTCTGCGTTGGTTATGGTGACATCTGAATAGTAATCATCGTGTTGCTGCTAGATAGGCTGACGCGCCAGGTGGAGACGAAGCAACGAGTAGTAGATAAATCAATGCCAAGGATTTCTCATTGTGATGGTTTCGACGTCTTTTGATCGGTTGACGCTCGGGTTGGGCTGTGTCGATATTAACACTTGTATCCGGGCTATGTAACCTTCATTGGGTAGGAGAGTCTTCACAGTTCACACCCCGTGCTCGAGCACGAGGCTAGTCGCGGGGGTGTTCTTGTAGGGGCTGCATGGACGAGTATATTTATATCGATTTACAATTTTACTGCGAATTGCATTTATATCTAGTACTTTATATATATTGTTTATTCAAGAAGTACTATATTATTAATTAATTGATAAATTAGATGTGTTTGTATATGTCGGTGATATCATTATGCGAGTCATTGCGTTTCAATGTTGAACAGAACGCCGCACACACGATTCAATTATAGGATATCGATTACATTATTACGTTTAGGTGGCTCTAAATGATATCGCTCAGACGTCTAGTTTATAAAACAATATTTCGTGTCATGTGCGACGTGTTGAATCAAGGTCTTGAAGGCTACAAACCTGTTCTTAGGGTCGGTTGTCCAATCGTTCGTATAACAAGTTTTACTACTTACTTTCCGTGTCCGGTCAAACACCATGTTGCCAGAAAATTGCCACTGTTCTCCTCTTCGCATTCGAGTGCAAGATATCGCTCAGGGTAGATGGCTCGTCGAGGCTGGGCAGACCAGAAGATGACTCCGATCTTCACCTTGAAAAAAAAGAGCTTTATAAAGATAAAACTAACATTCTATTTGTAGAAAGAGACATCTTAATTATGTATACATGTTATTGGTGATCTAAGCGTGTGGCGAAGGAGTCACCTAATACATCGTTGGTCATCTAGAACAATAAGTAGCTATGTTTGTGCTCTACGCTATCAACTCATCAGGGCAGGAAGGCGTGCTGCAGAAACTCGTATAAACTCAGCCAAGTTCAAGTATAATGAGTCTTTATTTCATGGTCTAAAAATATGCTTTACAAAATAAAAATATTGACCATGAGTTACTAATAAAAATATATTTGTTGCAAATGTACTGGAAACGATATTTTTGCCAACAAAAGGTAACTGATAGCCTTAAATTTGTTCACCCTGTTTCCGTTGATTTGGGAAGTTGAGGAGTGGGTGGGGAGAGGGGAGCTTCCAGACTTTCCCCTCACCCTCTGTTTCTAAGTGGCTGAGAGAAAGAACCTTTAGAACATGTCATAAAGTTACAACACTTTTCCGACGAGACACAAAACATGGCCGATACTTTTCGATAAGCGCCTATTTACGGTAATCGCTTAGTTAGCCTTTGTTACACGAACTAGCGTGTATAGGTATCTACGTCAACCAGTTAGCCAATTAGGCAATCGAAAAAAAAAAACAGCTACACATGGCCGCGTTTGTGTAAATAAATGACTAATTACTAATTAGCCGATTCCATTACATGGATTTAGCGAGGCATTGTTTGACGTGCTATTTGCAATGCACGGCTTCAAAACCGTTGCAGGCCTACAACAAAAACGCGCTCGTTTATGTAGCAAAACAATAATTTCAAGTTTTAGTTATTTAACTCGTGAAATAACAAACGACTGAACTGCACACTCACATTTCGGAGTGATGTGATTTAAACGTAAAAAAAAATGATAACAATATTTTCAAGTACTCATTTTAATGTTTGAAGTTGAATGTAATGTAATTACACCAGTTTGACATCCACATAGCATGTTGACCGATGTATGGAATGAAACACAATGGAACATGTTCATGCCTGCCCACTGTAGTGGAAGCTCTGTTTGCGGGTTGTGGCAACAGATGAGATAAATAATTCATACATGTGTGTTTACCACTCAATTAAAGATGATGTGTGTACGGTGGGTTTGCATTAATTAATTCATTAGTTCATTACGATCAAAGTGGACCAAAGCCATAGCACATAAATCTGTGTTGTCGGTAGACGCGGAAAGAAAGGGTTTTCATTTTCTCCACGGTCCGAAGATTAACGATTCTTCACGACCACGGCCGAACGAACAACGGTGCATTACGAGGATAGAAAGCGACGAGTTGATGTCAGATGAAACGTTGCCTGAGTAGTTTTCATTTTCCTTGCTCGATCATATTTGAAAATATCCGATAATTTTTAAAAATATTATCAGTGAAACGAAAATATTGAAAGTAATATCCAAGTCGTGCGAGCAGGTACACATTACAATTTAAAAATCGATGAGAAAAATTCAACACGTTACCCTTCTAAATCAGAATATATATTTTTCGATTTTTTTTTTATAAACTGCAATATAAATTCCAACCATATTGTTTGCCCCGCCGTGGAGTACGTTTTAAAGACAACACAATAAATTGAATACGATTGACTTGACACGCACAAGTAAATATGTGTGTTTCATCTAAATGCCAACTGTTCACACGAAAATCCGTGTGATGTGATTGCAGACGTGGTCTTGCCTCGACTCCACACGCCGCATCAATCAATCAATCAATCAATCATGTGTTCTCTCGAAGGAAGGAGCGAGTGAGTGAGTATAAAATATATAACCACCTCCGATCTCGATGCCCTCTTTCTTTCCATTACGCATTGATCCGTGCGAAGCGATGCGACCGCACTGTAAGTTGACTGTCGCCGTATAAACGGTGCCTACTCCACACGGCTTGTAATCTCACCTAGTAGCAACTAGCGAGCACGCCCACTTCAATTACCTCGAAAACTCTCTTAATTAAAACGCACCGACGGAACTGAGCGCCGAGTTGGTTCACAAACGGTTTATTTTCGAATCAGATATTCGAGTGGCAGCTTTTATTCAACTAAAATTGAACAAATGAAAGAGTTTTGAGTGGTTATCACTCGGCGGGTTCGTTTAATGCAATGAGGTTATACGTTGTGCGGCGTTAGCATTGAGCGGGTTCGTTGCCTGGTTGCGAATAACGGGCGCTGGTTCGACACCACAGAACGTGACGTAGTTAACAGGCCCAGGGTTGAGTTGGTTCCATCCTAAGAGGCGAACAAATCAGGTTCTCACTCCCCCTTCCTCCAAGAACCATGTGGTCCTGCGATAGAATAGGCCCAGGGTAGCTCTGCCTGTTGTAAGAGGCGACAAAGTGACCAACCAACGTTGCGGTTGGATACGCCATTAAACAATAATTTAATTTAAAGCTGTACTGTACAAATCTTTGTGTTAACATTATGTAAGACAAAAAAAATACATTATTAAAGAGGGCAAAGATAATCTCCGTGCGCCGAGCTTTTAAACTACAATTTACTGAGTTTGTTAAAAAAAATTACCGTTATTAAAAATCTTATTATTAAACATTTAGTGTTTATTTGTGGGCATATAACTTCGTTTCATATTGCAATACACATTTTAATAACAACAACTGTAAATTATCTGAATACCGCTGAACGTAATCTTGTGTGCCATTCATGAGGTACTTTATAACACGTAAAACAAAAATCACCTGCAGCAAAATTTACTCTATGAAGATTTCCTTCGTCTGTACAACAAACACATCGATAGTCTAAAAATTCTTGCAGCAAATGAATACGTAAACTTTCATGAATCAAACGCTTCCCGAATAATGCAAAATACATCATTATTAATTCCGACAGCCTTCTGTTCCGAAACTAAACCGCGCATCCAGCGTGATGCTATGAATGATATCGGAGCGTTTCACACCGTCTCGCGCACGGTCGTATATCTTGAGAGTGATTTACCTTCGCGGCTCCTCGCTCCGTCCCCAGGAGTCGTCAAGAGAGTCCTGGCAGGGGAGTCCTGGCAAGAGAGTCCTGGCAGGAGAGTCCTGGCAGGGGAGTCCTGGCAGGAGAGTCCTGGCAGGAGAGTCCTGGCAGGGGAGTCCTGGCAAGAGAGTCCTGGCAGGAGAGTCCTGGCAGGAGAGTCCTGGCAAGAGAGTCCTGGCAGGAGAGTCCTGGCAGGAGAGTCCTGGCAGGAGAGTCCTGGCAGGAGAGTCCTGGCAGGAGAGTCCTGGCAGGAGAGTCCTGGCAGGAGAGTCCTGGCAGGCGAGTCCTGGCAGGGGAGTCCTGGCAGGCGAGTCCTGGCAGGGGAGTCCTGGCAGGAGAGTCCTGGCAGGGGATTCCTGGCAGGAGAGTCCTGGCAGGAGAGTCCTGGCAGGCGAGTCCTGGCAGGGGAGTCCTGGCAGGGGAGTCCGCATCGCGACGCATGTTACCACATGACGTCATTAACACTAGACGCGCTGTGATCATTGCGGTGTTGTTAAACACTACTTGTATTCGTACTTGTATTCGTACGCTGATTATTATTACTATACAGATGCTAAGGATGAGACGTTAGTTATGTTAAAGGCAGAAGAACGAGAAGGTTAAAATGTTCAATTCAATCTGAGTGTTTTGATTATAAATATTTTGTGATCACTTTGTCTGTAAAGATTCGCGGCGGATTATATTAAAGAGTGAGCGATGAATCGCGTATATTACAAGTATTGAACGTTATCCGAATAAAAGTTTTGATTTTATAAAATTGTGGGTTTCGTTTGAGTTGAAATTGTTAGAAAATTCAACTTTCTCAGTTGTATTATTCTTTTTGATCTTTCCTTTTATTTCACATTTTTATTCTCTCTTTGTACAATTTTATGAGTTCAGTTGTTCGCGATTTTCTATCTCGCATTATATCGTTTTCCACCGTTGACGTTGCGAAGTCGTAACATTTTAAACTAACATTTATTTTACCCACGGTATGAGGAAACTTTGTCGTCTGATTCACAGCGACAGCTCACATGTTTTAGTACATACATGGATTTAGATGAGTCTGCTGACTTCACATTGTTAGAGTTGATAAGTGTAAGAATCAAGAGGATTTGGTTCTGTGAGCTTCCCGATTCTACAGCGAGGAACAAAGGTATTTAAACACGAAACGAGAGGGCACATTTTTACTTCCAGCCATTCATTTAACCGCTCGACTAATATAAAATCCACCACCCTCCAAACTACATTCATTTTCATCACCGTCATAACTTTACCTAGCTGCGCACTTGGAATATATAAGACAGCCTCGCCATGACGTCAAGTCACACAATCGGATCGTTGAGCGGTCGTTAAATAAATCCCCCCCCCCCCCCCCCCCCGCTAATTTCCTGGCCATGAGAGGTGTTTGTTGGTTTCGACGCTGGATGGCGCTGATTTCCGCGCGCACTTTTTTACGGCCCGAAAAGCACAAATAAAGTTCGACTGCGATGGAAGTCCCGTCTAGTTTAACCCTTAAAAGATGTATGAGCAGAAGATTTCTTCAGAAATACACCCTAAGAGAGAGTCTGTTCTTTATTCCATATAAAAACCGATCGGCCGTTATACGTCTCATCCAACCTATAAAATCTTTACGTGTTTTGTAGGTATCGCGCTGAATCTGGGCAGGTGGGATTGGTTTAGAGAAATGATAGAACGTCGGTTTAGCACCACAAAGTTGTATAAAAGATATCGCGGAACGAATACAGCGCCATTTGGGAAACGTAAAGCCCCCCCCTCCCCCTTCATCATCTCGCCGCCCTGTGAAGCAGAGATATAGACTCAACAAATGCTAATCGGGGCTAATGATTTCATGTCCACCTTCAAAACAAGTGACACCACATTGTGGATTAGCTTCACTAATTTAACTATACGTTCAATTATATCACTTTACATATACTATTACAAATATAGGGAAACATGTTTTATGGCATTGCAGTAAATTCTAATACGGAGCAATAATATATCGTTATGGACTCAATGAATAAATAACAAATATCTAATCCATCCCAAACTTAATCCTAAACATCTAATTAATTCCTAGCCAAATCTGACCAAAATAAATACGAGCGTAGATTGAATTGAATAAATTGTAAATCATTTCCAAAGAAAGGGGACCATGAGATTACGTCGGTATGACGTGTCCGATCAGGAGTGACTGAAGGGCTAGGTGATTCCTAGTGAGCCGTTAAACCCTGCAGGAATACAACTGTGAAGGTGTCGCACACGCTTTTGAATCACCTGCAAGCAAGCAAGCACGCAAGCACCAGTGTTTTTTTTATTATCGTTACAGAATTTAAATTGAGTTTCATGTATCCCGCTTGTGGGTTTGCATTTGGCTTCTTCTTATTTGGTCTGTACAAACCAGTAAAACATTTCCGTTGAAAAAATTCCCGACTCCAACACAAAAAACAACTTTTCCACATATGAAACAGAAGCTGTGTTTTCTAACGGTTGAAAGCAATTCAAAAATTGAACTAAAAACTTTCATCCTAAAGTATTCAAATGAAAGCTCTTTCTGTTACTTTATTTTGATAAATGTCGAGGCCAAAAGCATGCGAATAATTAATCTACTTCATAATCTACGTCTTCTCTCTAGACCTTTGAAAATCAGTTTTACAACAGAAGGCTATAGACATTAAACAAATATACAGTCTCTATTGACATAGAATTGAAACTAGCTTAGTGGTTTATGTAAAGTAAATCTAGAATCCAATAATACTGTATGAATCACACTCGCGAACTCAGACAATTATAACAAGATATTGATATATACTGTAATGTAGCGTAAGAGGACGTAATTTGCACGCTACGATGTCAGGAAGTGATTTTCAATCACTGGATAGTTATGGTAATATTCATAATGCAAATAAAAACTAGACTTTTTATTATTATATACTTTGCTGAATTAATTAGTGGAGCCAAATGGTAAGGAGTAACGTTATGAGACCTATTTATATACGTCAAATGTATAACCTGTCTCCCGAAAAGCGTCAAAAGTATATAAACAATTATTGCAATCGAATAATGTTCATAATAGTTCCAAAGAAACCGTAGGTCACATATAAAAGGACCACCACAACTTCAATTGACCTTCTAACACAATCACTAAAACGGTTTAATCCGTGTCTAGGGTATAATATATCCGGGCATCGAACCAGCGACCACTCATTGGCCTCGATACCAACAAGTTGTCTCCTCGATGACTTGTGATGATTAAGTAATTATCGTCCTCGTCCCCCCCTCCCCTTTCGGCCGACCATATTGTATCGCACTGATCGATATCTCCAAGCAGTGTGCTTGCCCACATACCCAACAGGTCGAAGAGGAAAAAACACAAACACTGGCCGTAACCACTTAATCGAATCTATTACGATTAGGTCTACTACAACAACGATATCTACCGGCGATTAATGGAACCGGAAGAGAGCGACGGAGGTAATGGAAGGGGGGGTCTAACCTCATAATACCTACCCCGGGCGGCTGGCGAACAAAAACAACCCCACGATGCGGACCGGCTCACGACGCGGTGTCACTTGACGCTACTCTCACCTCATGTATACAAGTATCCGCGGATACTGTGTACTACGGATGTGGCTCTCTATTCAAGGGGACGCAGATTATTATACCCCTCCATCAACAACCCCTTCCATACAGTTAATGTTCCACCCCGATAGATGGCTCTGACCTCTGTTATTGAGGGAGGTGGTCAATTGTATATTTATGTATTAAATTCACTGTTATCTCTGGCAGGTGGTGTGGGTGTTCGAGTGTTCAATAAAACAATGCGTTGTTAAGTAGTTCAATAGATTAATTCAACCAAATAATTTTCCCCTTTCTCTCCCTTACTACATAGGTTCAAAGAGATTACGATCTTAATTAGCAAAATCAACAGTTCTATGCAAAATACTTACAAAATTAAACAGTGTAATATTTCCAAATCAATTTTCAAACGGCGCAAAGGTTTTGTACTAAAAATTGTGTGTTAATAGTTAAAAGTATAGCCATACAAAATACCAACAAAACCAAATAATCTGCTCTAGATTAATGAAGTAACCAATTAAACAAAGCATGCCTCAATACTAAAATAACCTCTTGTTTATGATATTTCCCAGCGATGTTTGCCGGTGTAATCTAAAACCACTTGTGCACGTTACAGCTATGTGCGTGGTGAACAGTTGAAAGCGTGTGCGTGCATGCGTGTATGCGTGTATGCGTGCGTGCGTGCGTGCGTGCGTGTATGCGTGCGTGCGTGCGTGCGTGTATGCGTGCATGCGTGTATGCGTGCGTGCGTGCGTGCGTGCGTGTATGCGTGCGTGCGTGCGTGCGTGTATGCGTGCGTGCGTGCGCTGAAATTGGTCAAGTTTCTTCCCGAGAATAAAGCGTGGAAATTGTTGGTTACTCTGTTGCACGACCCGACAATCTATTATTAACAACTATACTTACAGATCAAAGTAAGTGAAAAAGTTATCTACATCTAACGGAAAGAACCGTAAATAAATAAACAACGGGCGAGCCTATAAAACTCTATTAAAACCCACTGATGGGGAAACTAGAGCTTTTGTCAATACAAACGAACGCAGATAGAACACTGAAATTCTAACGGATCAAATATTAGTACAACTGATAAACCATAAACAATATAATATATTAAATAGGATTGTGTCAACTGTTGCTGTTTGTTTTACTTCGTCCAATCAATTTATTAACTGACATGGTTCAATTATTATAGTGTATTGTTATCACATACATATAATGTCTTCTTCTTCATACTCGTTGGTCCTCTTTGCGATCAAAACGCCCACCAAACCCCCTAAAGCCCCTTCACCCTCCCCCCCCCCCCCCCTCATTATTTTGGTGAAGTTCAATGGAGCAACGTCATCTGTCGAGTACCTACGCCGTAAAACCATGACTTATGATTATGAACCTGCATCACTATTGGAGAGTTTGGCACGTCTGCTATTCTCATATCCGGTATTGGAAATTGACGTTCATTTTAGCCCCTATTGCTAAGAAACTACATATATAGGGCCAACAATGTAAAAAAAAAATGGGTAAAACCGTATATCCAAAGTGCAAAAATGGCAGCTCACAGCCGACTTCTGGGGCTACAGTTTAGTTGCACCATGGACTTATAATAGTAACTTCGTTAATGGACTTGAATCAGCTAACAAATCAATGAATCCACGAAATAAGGCGGTGGGCAGCCATTTTAGCCCTTAAGTTTCGGATTTTGACATTGTTCACATTGTTGTTGTGACTGTTGATATGTAATTGCTTAGCGATAGGGGCTAAAATGTCCGAGAATGTCAAAAACCGGAAATGAGAATCGCAGACGCGTATTCCAACCATGTTGCACATCCAGATAGTTGTAAGTACATGGTTGCACACTGATTTACCAGCGGATATAGGTCCAGTCCAAGCTCCAACTAACTAGCTCGAACCCACGACCTCTCTATTCGCGATCTCAAGGACGTTTGAAAGTGACGTCACTGGCCAATGTGGCGGCCGTGCCGGGTTAACTTCTCTGTGTGACATTGGCGGTATCGCTGAAACGTTGATCACTTATCTCCTTCTAGCTGTTATACTATTCATTTTCAAGGAAAAACTTATAGGAAAGCGTAATTAATTTACATGCCAATAGTCATCATAAAGGTTATTTCATAATTATAGACCCAGAAGTTTACTTGTTATAACAATTTACGCAAAAAATCGGAAAATGAGCAAAATTTCTTATTGTTTTCTCAACTTAAATTGTTGAAAAACTAATGATCGGATTTTGACGAGAGTTTCTTTGGAACATGAACCAACAATGTGAGAAAATAAACAAATAAACTTTCTAGATAGAAAGTGCTCTGAACGAAAATTCATAGCATGCACTAACATGCAGGGTGCGTAGTTTCACGGCCAAAACCGCTGCTTTTGAGGTCCAACCGCTGCACCCTGCATGTTAGTGCATGCTATGAATTTTCGTTCGGGGCACTTTCTATCTAGAAAGTTTATTTGTTTATTTTCTTACATTGTTGGTTCATGTTCCAAAGGAACTCTCGTCAAAATCCGATGATTAGTTTTTCAACAATTTAAGTTGAGAGAACAATAAGAAATTGTGCTCATTTTCCGATTTTTTGCGTGAATTGTTATAACAAGTAAACTACTGGGTCTATAATTTTGAAATAACCTTTATGATAACTATTGGCATGTAAACTTAATCCGCTTTCCTATAAGTTTTTCCTTCAAAATGAATAGTATAAGAGCTAGAACGAGATTTGTACCACGTGGTTTGTGCGAGAATCCGCAGACAGTTAGAGCGCTAGACCCGTTAGCTTAGGGATAATTTTGTCCGCTAGGAGCGTATCGAAGTTTTGCGATCGCGAATAGTGTCGCGTGCACCGCCGAGACGTGTCTCAACATGCAAGAGCAGGGAAGAGAGAGTCCGGGATGGGACGCAACAGTGTCATAAGGAAGCAACGCTACGCTGCAATACGGCTGTGCCAACCTGGTGGCTTATCTGTGGCTGTCGACAGAATACCGTAGATGAGGGCGGACCAAAGATGTGCAACTATTCGCAAACAACTCATTTCATGTCTTGCGGATACAGATAGCTATGGGCTAAAGCACGCGATACTCTAATGCGGGAAGTCGTGGTCAACAAGCCGTCGACCAGTAGAAGAAAATAATGTGTGTAACTATTTAAAAATAAACAATGGTAAATAAATTGTAAACAAAGAAAACAGAATTCGCTCGCACTACTATACGCGGTTCGTCGTCAAAATGATAAAGGGGCAAACATATATCTATTACGATTTACTTTTGACAGAAAATAACTTTTCAAAAACTATAGTCGATAACAGTTTGAAAAGCGCACAGTAGATGAAGTATAATTGATACTTTGAATACCAATCTATAATAAAAATCAACCACTAACTAAGGAAGGTTTTTTTTAAATTGTATCAAACTAAGCAAGCAAGTAAACTTGCCAAAAAAATTTGCTGATGCGTATTTTATAAGATAAGCTGTGAGGGTCCTTGAGACGGCTTTCGCCTAAAGGGGGCAAGAGTTTTATGCGCTCAGGAAGAACTCTCCTTATCTGATACTGTGCACAGTTGTACTTAAAGATAAAACACAAACGTGTACACGTTTACATTTTTCCAAATACATTGCAGAGTTTGTTTGCAAATTGATTGCAAATTTGTTTTGTCATATTGATGTTCAGTATTTCATAAGAATGTTATTAAATGGTCTGTCTCGGAGGTCTAGAGGTGAAGGCGCCCTGTGTTCGATTCCCAGTAGCGGTTGTTTTTTCAATGTATCGATTTCTCAAGTAATACCATCTTGATTCGCTCAAGCGTTGTTCAACCATAATCTAGCTAAACCGCACAATAACTATATCATGAATACCCGCCTGGTCTTTACGACCCCAATAAGCCTCGTCTAATTGATAGAGCGATGCCACAGTCGTTAAGTAAACACGACGACACAGCCAACGGACGCTCTGTCTGTCTGTCTGTCTGTCTGTGTGAGCGACATCGTCTGTGCCATTGAAATGTTTGTCAAGGTACCGAGTTCGATGAATCGCCCGGAGGTGGAGGTGGAGGTGCAGGTGGGGGCGGGGGCGGGGGAGGGGGTGGCGTCCGCATAGCCGAGCGTCTACTTGTTTAATTACGCCGACGCTCAAAGCATGTTACATGGCAGATTGCGTCAGTATAGTCACATTAGTTTTAAAATGAGTCCCATAGTTTGCGGTGGTTGTGGTTGAGTAGACCTACCCCTGCACTGGCGTCTGGATGAGCATTAGCGCTACAAAGACTTAACTCGCGTGGAATAACCCGCTAACACTGTGTATAAACCTGGTATCACGTAAGTCACTGCACACATGGGCTTGAAAACGAGGCCCAATGTTTCATCACCGACGGAATCGAATGGTAATAGATTTGAAATGAATGTTTTACAATTAGAGACACGGGGGAAATAAAACTCTTGTGTTTATCATGTCATATCGCACTAGCCACTCACACGCAATGCGTGCGTTAATGAACGCGTTATTGGTCGGGAGGGTGACCGCAAGAGTAATCATGACAGTTGTGTATGACGATCATTGTGGATTAATCTCCACTTGTTATCTTACAATCATAATATTGGCAAATGATTCGCACTACTACGCAGGCGCGGACTAGCTAGGGATGCCGGGATGCGATCTCATCCCGGGCCCCTGGGCCAATCCGGGCCCTTTGGCAGTCCGGGCCCCCGGGCTGCTACTCGAAAGTTCCTATGATGTAAATGCTTCTCTGTATATTGCTAAAAAAATCTTAACCCCACTCTATAAGTATTATTTTGAAATTATAATTGAATTTAATGTAATATTTATTGTATATTCAATGTAATTAAGTGAAAATAATGGACATTCTAGGTGGCCTCTGATAATCGCGCCCTAATATCGTATTTTAAGCCATAAAATTCAATGCAACACCAACAAATTTATTGCGCCTTCAGCGTATTTGCCTCCGGCGGCTGGGGCTTTACCCCAGAACCCAGCTGCGCCACGCCACCTCGTGCGGGCCCCCCCGAAACCCACCATCACGGGCCTTTTTATCCCAGTCCGCCCCTGTCGTAGAGGGAAACGGGGCTTATTCTGGCATCACACAGACACCCTCACTAGACTCCCATTCAACACTAGTGGCTGCCTTGGGATCAATTTTTAATTGCATTTTACAGCTAAACCGTGCATCGTAGAGGGAAACGGGGCTTATTCTGGCATCACACAGGCACCCTCACTAGACTCCCATTCAACACTAGTGGCTGCCTTGGGATCAATTTATAATTGCATTTTACAGCTAAACCGTGCATCGTAGAGGGAAACGGGGCTTATTCTGGCATCACACAAGCACGCTCACTAGACTCCCATACAACACTAGTGGCTGCCTTTGGATCAATTTTTAACTGCATTTTACAGCTAATCCGTGCATCGTAGAGGGAAACGGGGCTTATTCTGGCATCACACAGACACCCTCACTAGACTCCCATACAACACTAGTGGCTGCCTTGGGATCAATTTAAAATTGCATTTTACAGCTAAACCGTGCAACGTAGAGTGAAACGGGGCTTATTCTGGCATCACACAAGCACCCTCAATATACTGCCATACAACACAAGTGGCTGCCTTGGGATCAATTTTTAATTGCATTATACAGCTAAACCTTGCATCGTAGAGTGAAACGGGGCTTATTCTGGCATCACACAGGCACCCTCAATAGACTCCCATACAACGTCACCAGCCTTAGGATCAATTTATAATTGCATTTTACAGCTTAACCGTGCATCGTAGAGTAAAACGGGGCTTATTCTGGCATCACACAAGCACCCTCAATAGACTGCCATACAACACAAGTGGCTGCCTTGGGATCAATTTTTAATTGCATTTTACAGCTAAACCGTACATCGTAGAGTGAAACGGGGCTATTCTGGCATCACACAGGCACCCTCACTAGACTCCCATACAACACAAGTGGCTGCCTTGCGATCATTTTTAAATTGCGTTTTACAGCTAAACCGTGCATCGTACCCCGACTACGTACACTTGATGTGTACTTGATGTATGTATGTATGTATGTGTGTATGTATGTATGTATGTATGTATGTATGTATGTATGTATGTATGTATGTATGTATGTATGTATGTATGTATGTATGTATGTATGTATGTATGTATGTATGTATGTATGTATGTATGTATGTATGTATGTATGTATGTATGTATGTATGTATGTATGTATGTATGTATGTATGTATGTATGTATGTATGTATGTATGTATGTATGTATGTATGTATGTATGTATGTATGTATGTATGTATGTATGTATGTATGTATGTATGTATGTATGTATGTATGTATGTATGTATGTATGTATGTATGTATGTATGTATGTATGTATGTATGTATGTATGTATGTATGTATGTATGTATGTATGTATGTATGTATGTATGTATGTATGTATGTATGTATGTATGTATGTATGTATGTATGTATGTATGTATGTATGTATGTATGTATGTATGTATGTATGTATGTATGTATGTATGTATGTATGTATGTATGTATGTATGTATGTATGTATGTATGTATGTATGTATGTATGTATGTATGTATGTAATATGTATGTATGTATGTATGTATGTATGTGTGTGTATGTATGTATGTATATATGTATGTATGTATGTATGTATGTATGTATGTATGTATGTATGTATGTATGTATGTATGTATGTATGTATGTATGTATGTATGTATGTATGTATGTATGTATGTATGTATGTATGTATGTATGTATGTATGTATGTATGTATGTATGTATGTATGTATGTATGTATGTATGTATGTATGTATGTATGTATGTATGTATGTATGTATGTATGTATGTATGTATGTAATATGGATGTATGTATGGATGGATGTATGTATGTATATATGTATATATATATGAATATTTTTCAAGAACACTCTTGACGTGGTAGTTATGTGAAATCCAGAAATTAAAAAACCAACCCCGACTGGGAATCGAACCCAGGTCTCCCACTTGCCGGGTGGGCGCCATAACCCCTAGACCACCGGGACCGGTAATTCAATGACTGGATGATGTGGTTTTCACATATGTATATATATATATATATATATATATATATATATATATATATATACATACACAATTATCGGTGGTTGTTGTACATCCATGTAATGTAATTGTGTTCTTACATTTTCATACGTGATATTAGCATTTTCCCGACCGATTCCATTACACTCTGTGTGTCACGTGAAGACCTATTCACACACAGCTTAACTATTCACACACGAACACGTCTTATTAACACTATATGGCTGTATTCCAGTCTTGAAACTGCCTCGTGGGAATATGGGAAAAATAATTCCACTACATTTAAAATAGTGGGGAGTAAAATATGCAATAATAGTGTTTTAGTTTGCTTTATGACGAGCGGGAGAAAGGAAAGTCAGTTAGGTTTCAGTTGTATGAAATAATGAATACATTGCGGAAAATCAACTTGACACAGAGCATACACACGACATTGAGTAATAAGTATCACAAGCTCGTTTGAAATGAAATGAATTTAGATGTTGATACAGGTAAAACAATTGAAGCGCAAGTGGAAGGGGAAACAATTGAAGTGCAAGTGGAAGGGGAAACAATTGAAGCGCAAGTGGAAGGGGAAACAATTGAAGCGCAAGTGGAAAGGGAAACAATTGAAGCGCCAGTGGAAGGGGAAACAATTGAAGCGCAAGTGGAAGGTGAAACAATTGAAGCGCAAGTGGAAAGGGAAACAATTGAAGCGCAAGTGGTAGGGGAAACAATTGAAGTGCAAGTGGAAGGTGAAACAATTGAAGCGCAAGTGGAAGGGGAAACAATTGAAATGTAAGTGGAAAGGGAAACAATTGAAGTGTAAGTGTAAGAGGAAACGATTGAAGCGCAAGTGTGCAAGTGGAAGGGGAAACAATTGAAGCGCAATTGGAAGGGGAAATAGTAGAGACAGACCAAGACTGAAACGTGTAACAGATAATCCAGGATATGAGTTGTAATCGATATGCAGAAATGAAGACTGGCAGAAAGTAGGGATGGACGGGGTTTGGGGGCTTTTTTAAACAAATGCGTGAATTGATAACATGAAAAGAGGTCAATAGCAAGCCCTCCCCACCCCCTTCCCTCCCCCCGCAATACTACCAGACTGAGCCAGCTAATTTGAAACAGTTGCATCCCAAGTCTTGCTATCGATACCACTGAGATCTTGCTTCAACAAATGTACTTCACGCTCCAGACAATATGTGTGAAATACTAAACACTAGCACATAGCACGAGTCACGACGTGTTTGAAGCTACATCAGATCAAGCAATGGGTGTTACAACTACGCATGTAAATGGCAAGACGCGAGCTATGTGTAGCATTGGGGTCTTAATTCTCTCACATCACAAGCCAACACTTCATGTCTGTCTGTTACTCGTCACACTTGTGCTCGCTTTATATCAAGTGAGCACCGATTACAATAATGAGCGCATTCATGTTTCACTCTCTCCGAGTCTGCTCACCCAGATATTGGAAATCATGGTCTGCTTTGAACTTCGTCTTCTGTTGAGCGATTACATTGAGATGTTCCAGTTTAAAATATTATTACTGACATAACGTACATGAAGATTGCTTTGTAACATTTGAAAACAGTTCCAACATGATGTAAATATTAATATGTGTATATATACAGGTGAACAATATGTAATGTAATTGATATATTGAATAGTAATATAGTTGCAAATTATTTTGTCAGACAAAATGCATTTTGGGTTTATATGACCTCATCTAACAGATTGGAACTTTGTTACAAGCATTCCGATTGTCTTCGTAAATACATCGTAATAATGATTATTACTTGGCCACCGTCCATCGTCTCGATTAGCCTCAGCTCAAGACGTGGAGACGTTAGCTCCAGTAGGCTTCCTAACCTATGTCGTCATCACCCAGCTCACGCGGTAATATAGCTATATAGCTATAGCTATTAGCTACAGCGACAAGAGTTTTTAGATTGAGATTTATTTAGCACTTTGATTGAACATCACATCATGAATACGTAATTCTCTTTCAAGTCGTTATAACGCGTTTAATAGCTCGGAGTGGTTGGTCGCGTTTAGAATCAATAGCTCATCTCGTGGCTGTCATACTCATATGGCAGCGACTGTTTGCTCGTCGCTAGTGCGGAAATTATTGCGATTATACTTACAAAGTGTTCCGGAACTCGTGTTGAATGAAAAAAGCATTCGATACTCGATATATACTCAATTAGATATAACGCAAAGTAAATATTGACATTGTCCAGCCAAATGCGTAACGTTATATTGCATTGACCGTTGTCCATTTGTGCGTGTTTTGTCTCTGATTCTATAACGTATCTGCCAAAGCGCAAAGTAAAAACTGAAACAAGATCATACTGTTAATTACACACATTCTCTTTTCCAAACAAATATTGTTTCTTTATCCATAAGTTTTGAAACTATTAAGATTTTATATTTTTAACTTAACATATAGTTTATTTTAAGTACTTTTCACTACAATATTGTACAAAAAGGTTGTTATAAGTGTACATTTGCTCAAAATCATGACACAGTCAACTAGTTTGTATACTACATGAACGTAACAAGGCTGTTGTATAATTTTCTCTACTTGTCGTCGTTGTTTAATGGGACAAGACCAGCAAAGACACTAAACTCAATCTCTTTCGACTCCGCAACAACTGTACCTAAATATTGATGACTTGTGTTAAGGTTAAAAACAACAAACTCTATTCCGAAACATTCCAATGTATCTCAGTTTTCTGTATCTCACCTAATAATAGCGACTATGAAGGGACACCTCAAACATCCAGCATGTTCTGACGATCTAGGCTGTGTCCGAACCAACTGGGACATAACAAGCTTAATTAAACAACACTGGTCGTTGTAGTTTTCACGCGATAAGCTGTTATAATATCCCATGTTGTTTCTGTGTCCGACACACGGACTTATGTTGTACTTCATAGAGGCTGTGATAAACATCCTACAAACACGCTAAACATTACATAAAATATGTCTGTCTCTTTCTCTTTCCACATGACCCTATATAGCAATATCCTCTGTAACTTGTGGTTAATTAAACATAAACATATGTTTTTTACTTGATTACATTTCCTTAAATGCAATGAAAACATATCATCACAAACACATGTTTGTTAATTTCTCTCGTACATAATATCAACATATTGTAGGCCTACAAGATAGTCACTGGTGTGACTGATGGTTTAGGATGGCTGGATACAATATGTATAAACCTTATGGGTTATTATCGTGGGTCCTTGGTTCGCAGCTTGTTGCAACGTGAGCCGGCCAGACCATTGAACGAGGAACCTTTGCAGCACAAATAAATACACGCGACATGTTGCACGTGACCCCACCCCCCCCCCCCCCGTAAGTCTCTCGCCAATATGGGAAGCACTACTCTCTACCCCCCCCCCCTTCCCCCCCCACCGCGCAACATAAAGTCGCAAAAAGCGGCGACGGTAAATTGAAACACCGAAAATAAGCTTTCCGCGATTCGTATATAATATATCGCCCGCCTGGTTTTCGGGGTGAATTCCTTGAATGGAGAGAACGAGACCGGGAACGGGAACGAGCGGCGGACTTTTCGAACGAACGCGCTGAGGCGGTGCTCAATAACCGCGGTGCCTGCACGTGTACACGGGGGGGGGGGGGGGGGTAGACTCTAGGGGGGACGAGACAGATGATAGAGATGCCGAGAGAAACAGAAACACCGATAAACTAGCCACAACGTTGTTTCCTCTGATAATATGTCAAATTGCTGCGCATATGCCTGTTTCAAAAATATATTTCCCAGTTATTTCTATAGTTTCTATTATATTTTTATTTCTCTCCTGAATAAAATAATACCCTTCTTTCCAACCCCTCAGTTCAACAAATTACAAACTGAGAAAAGTACAGGGATTTGGAAAAACTCTAAAGTGATCGAACAGTTGTGGCTTTCGACCAATCAGAATTCAACACGTTCCCAACCAAAACAATAGCGATCACATTTCTAAGGTGATGCGATCCTCGAGAATCTAAACCAAGGTAGATCCAGGACACCCTGAGATCCAATAAGCAAGGCACACAACCACAACACCGTAGCTTCTAGCCAAGCGTGGCACAACCACACCGTCCGCTAATACATTGATCCTAAACTACGCAATGCACTAAGTGCCGTGTTTATCACGAGTTATTGGTAAATTTGCACCAATCCAATCTAGTGATCCCCCGCTGGTAGATTTAGCGGTGCTTCATCGCTTGCATAAAGCCCAGTGACAAGCGAGTGTGGCGCTATTCACTGACGGTGGGAGGTAGGGACACTAATTTCCTGTGTGATCATCATTTGTGTGTGGGTCAAATTGAAAGGGATTACCTTGTTACATGTAATGGACAATAGCGGCCAAGTCTGTGCTGTGTACTGACGTTGGTATGTGCGATGGATACTGTACCGCGTGATTTGACCGGTGAGATGTGATACTGGTCGAAATGTATCATTTGATGCCCCCCCCCCCCCCTTCACGGCAGACATTACTTTATTTAAATGAATTTTGCGAGTTTTTGTGTCCATGCTTTGAAATACAAAACCCCAAGCAGATAGTTTTTCAAGGTAAAGCAGTTTAGGGTCTGTGTAACGTAAAACAGTCGAGGTGGGTCCCTCCTCGTGGTGACCGGTGCCCATAAAGAACGTTCGTTTCCTCAATATATTTTACCATTTCTTTATTCATCACATATACCCTTCATCATCTTTCCTCGTCCAACTTTCTCCTTCTTCTTCTACATCCCTACTTTCCGGGCTATCTCTGCGACCTGAACTTCCCCTACTGCCCCCCTGGATTCCCCATTTGACGATCCCTGTCCCCTCGCTAAATGACCTCATTAAACACAAAAATAGTAAATCTATCGTAAATGGAAACATCCTAGACTGGCACGTGCACCACCACGAGCTTCAGTAATAGCACGGGAATAATGCTGGCTCACTGGTGACGTATGAGACTCTAGCTCTCTCTGGAGGTGGCTGGTTCGACCCCCTCGCATCACAAGTTCGTTAAGGTTTCTTCCAAGGTTTTATACATCGACTACTGGGATTGATTCCTGCAACCCGTCTCAAATATCTTAACGTTCAGAGTCTTGAAGCCTGACATTAGGTTATACATTTAATTGTTATATATGCGTCAGACCGAGGAGCCTTAATGAGCAGCAGAACGAAGCTATTTCCACTATAGAATATGCAAATTGCTTCTGTTTAGCTTGTAGTACCCACATCATGCATTCATTACCCCGCAGATAATAGATTGGTTAAATATATTTCAAATGATGGTTATAAAGGTCTTGGTCGGTAGACAACGGAGGGCTGTATTCTGTGCTCTGTATCGAGGGCCGTGGAATAATAAACTAGGGGTGGTTTGGCGCAGAGGGGGACTTTGACTTACCCTATTTTATAACGTGATGCGCGCTCTTTACCCAAGATCCATAGAGAGAATTGGATAGTATGTTTTCATCTATAGGGTAAACACTTTCTTAGTTCGTACTCTATTTTTATATTCGTCAAGTGTATAGTAGACCATTTTCAAGGAGCCTTATATTATATACTTGATTACCTTAATGAATGTTTTGTTGAATGTCTGTTTATGCACCTACGTTTAGTGATTTAGCTATATATATATCTTTAATTTTTATTATTTATTTATTTTTAATTTCTGGATTTCACATATATATATATATATATGTGAAATCCAGAAATTAAAAAATGATGCACTACAGATGCACTACACCCAGTCATTGAATTACCGGTCCCGGTGGTCTAGGGGTTATGGCGCCCACCCGGCAAGTGGGCGACCTGGGTTCGATTCCCAGTCGGGGTTGGTTTTTTAATTTCTGGATTTCACATAACTACCACGTCAAGAGTGTTCTTGAAAAATATTCATATAGATATCTCTACGATCAAGCTTACGTCACGCTACGCATTAAAAAATATATGTGGGCTGGTCAACTCAAGTGTAACCCAAGCGTTGCAGTGTTGTTCCACCGCCACAATCTATCATAATGCACTACATCCAGTCATTGAATTACCAGTCCCGGTGGTCTAGGGGTTATGGCGCCCACCCGGCAAGTGGGCGACCTGGGTTCGATTCCCAGTCGGGGTTGGTTTTTAATTTCTGGATTTCACATAACTACCACGTCAAGAGTGTTCTTGAAAAATATTCATATAGATATATACATATATATATTCCAATAACATGTGCGGCTCTCAGTTTGGCAACGACGCTAATCGAGACGATGAGTGGGCGACGACGCATGGAGACAGAAGAACATCAATGCCCCCGCCAGGGCTCGAACCGATGAAGCGTAGTGACCGCAGTTTACCGACCGTGGCCAGCTTATTGAAGTGTGGTCGACATAGAAATACGGTTCACTCTTCGGCTGGACGACCAAGTCTTATTGAATGATCGACTGACATAAGACTTACCCGACTGACGGGGAGACGAGACTTCGTTAGGATTGAAGTACCAGGTGACGTTGCTAGGACTAACTATTAATATTAATCGAGTATGATTCGTGGGTAATCTGTGTAAGAAAAACAGACCAGGCTCGTTTATACATAAACTAATATGTGCTCTTCTTTTAAATTGTGCTCTGTATCTAACATGAACTAGGCAGGTTCCAAGTAATTTTATCATTAATGGTATAAACCGAATAATACATAATAATGTTCATGCTAAAGGGTGTATGCATAATATATAAGCGTTGAATACTGTCCACAACGAAGTGGCAATGTAAACATATTGTAAAGGATGTAATTGAAATGGAAATAATCCCTCAGGAAACACACAAGTAGCGAAAGGACAAACGAATTTTATAACATTAATTTAAATAAACGAAATAATTTACAAATTCACATAAATACTTAATTGATTTGATTTCGTAGTTGATTCTACCCTGTCAACATTTCAATATGTAAGCTTTACTATTTACATAACAGAACAACTTTAATTCCGTGAAGTTTAAATATTGGCAATATTGATGAATCGTTACCAAATCCTCACATTTTGTATTACAAGTAGGCTATTCATTTACAAACTATCATGATTTATGTGTTGGCTACTATTCATTGCGTTGTACATGTTTTATTTCATATGGCATACGGATAGATGTGAGTGTTTCTCTATGGCTGTTTCAAGCACTCAGTACGCTTTATGACTCAGGAAACCATCCAATGTAGATATCCGGCAGCGGTAGTCGAACCCGCGACCCACCAGCACAGACAGAAGGCATTGTTACCGGGAGTCGGTCCAATGCCTTCCTAGTAGAGTCTAGTCTAGACTACATGTAATGCGCTAACGACTCGTACGGTAGTCTTAGGCCGCGCACAGTGTCACGCAAGGACAGTCAACAGGCCGGAACAGAAGAACAGCCACGCGTCGGGATACGAACCAAGGTCCTTTGCGCGGAGAGCTCGATACAGATGGATCACACAGAGTTGTGTATGTGGCAATCAAATACCTTACAATAATAGTAAGGTATTTGTGGCAATGCTAGCGTGTAGAATGTTGCTTCCACGGCCCGGTTGATTGACATAGACGAGCGATTCACGTACAATCTAGTGAGTGGGTGAAGTATTCTGTAATACTTATCTACTGGGCCGTGAGGTGATCCCATCACAGCCATGGTGATATACGAGCATATTGGAGACGCAAGCTGCTAAGCAACCTCCTTATCTGAGCCATTGATGCGTTAACGATTCCTTGTAATAATTTACTTGCTTGCCACCAGAATGCATCTAGTTGTGAGTGACCAATAAATATATACAAGGCGTTGTCTTCCCTTTTATGACTTAACACCCTTAACTTTTATTAATGAGGAGTACTTAAAATCTGTTCATGTTGATTATACTATTAAGTTTTAAAAACGACAGGATAAAATATTACTAATTTATGCAGCTAATGCGTGCAGTGGCTAACGCTTCAGGGATATCATCATAATTATTATCATTAAAATATACACATTTTATTAAGAAAGAGCCAGTAAAATTCTGTATTGTCGAAACCTCGATTGCAGTGAGTCCACAAGATGTTCAAATGGAGCCGATGTCAAAACAGGGTAAGAGTTTATCTCCGAAGAGAAATCCACGCTGGGTAATTTATCGAAGTTGCACGAATGTTTGTCGGTGGTGAATTCACCCGACTTTATAAAAGTTTTCGCGAAGACTTTCTTCGGTTTCCGGAACCATCGGTAACATTTGCAGAGCAACATTCTCGCATCGAAGTGCGGAGTAATATGGTCTAATATCGACCATTTCCACGTAGAGATAAGACCATACGACCTGGTCGTTCATAGAGATATATAGTTATATTGTGCCACATTCGTTGAGCATTTTCAGAATATTATCTTTATATAACATTTCAGACCATTCCAGGTAAGGCTTAATACTTTCTGGGTAATAAAGAAAACCTTGTCGAAAAGAAGAGTTTTTTTACTGGCGTAACGTCGGGGGATATGTCAAGACCAATGGGGCAAAACACCCCCCCCCCCCCCCCCCCCCCCCCAACCCTATGAGACAATGCTCGTGTTCGACAGACAGCACTAAGGGATGTGAGCCAGACAGGTTTTAAGTGAATCCAACTTTATATTCACTCATCACTCTGTTTGAGACAAACTAATTAATAATTAAACATGTTTACTCTCTCGCTTATACCGAGATGAATCTCCCATTACTCGTGACGTGCTCGAGCTTGTGCTAAGGCTTAAGAAGATTCGGAAAGTGGAAAGTTCTCTACTGTATAGGGTGCACACCATCTTTACCTGATGTGATACTAGGGAGGGAGGGTGCTCTACTGGTTGGAAGGAATGTCCGAGCTGTGACTGAGAAGAAAACCTCTGAAGGAAATACTTCAGTCAGAATCGAACCGGCGACCTCCCGAATGATTCTCGCTTGTCACTGCTGAGCCACCTCTATAGGTGTGTAACCCTTGCTGTAACATGTATCTACGCTGGCGCTTGCTGCGGACAAGGGTCAAGACTAAAGGCCAGACACAAAACAGCCTGGATCGAGCGCATAAACTCCACCATTAACTTATAAACAATTTGTAAATCAGATAACCCATGGGTAACAAAGTACGAAGTATTGTTCGACTAGACAACGCTGAATATGGATGTATGGTAATGAAATCTATTCACTTTGGTTTGTACACTTGAAACCCGAGCCGAACAGAGCCGTACATAGCCGAATAAAACAGTCGAATCAATTACCGACCATGCAGCACTTGGTATGTACGCGATATGAATTATTGAACTAAGTACACTTAATACTTCATCGCCGCGATTTAGTTTATCAAACTTCACTTTACGCGGATTAATTAATTATCTAATTATTCAAGAGAGTAATTAAACCATTTTTCCATGAATAAAAACTCAATTCTGATGAGCTGAGTACACTTTCTCCAATTTATTTCAATCAGTCTAATTGCTTTTACACTTTTAAGTCTACAAATGAATATCGCTATTTAACATTGAGGTTCTATTGAGCCCCGGCCTCTGAATGTCTTGCAAGGCGAGCAGCCACCCTTGAGGGTCATGCACAATAGCTGGCTGGCTGGGCTAACACTCCAAGGGATGATCTCTGAGATAATAAATAAGTTGTGGAAACTGGGAAACCTTTACAATGAAAAGTGTTTTCTTGTAAACTTCCTCTTGAGACCGTCAGGACTGGTCTACACTTGACTTTTGCCGATATATCATAACTGCTAATAAAGAAATAAATTTGTATTTATTGTTTATAGCCACTCAGTTACAAGAACCGATTTTCAGTGAGGGACATTACATAATACCATTGTTGATTTCATGTTTCGTTGCTATGACAGCTCCAAAGTCACCGTTTACATGTAAGCCATCATAAAGATGGATTTCAGTCAAACATCACATTCACGCTTTGTAGATTATGTTCTAGTAATCTTAATAATTATTAATCCTAGTAAATTACGATTAAAACCAATAATCCTTTGTCACCTGATCTTTAATGTGACGACTAAAGTAATCCCAGTACAGCAAGGAATGTCATATCGTAACTAGATGAGACATAGCACATAGCAGAGTGAAGCAAAGCGAGTCACAAACTGCAGTCACAAACTTGAAGCATAGAACTCATGTATGACATGACGTAAGTAATTACGTAAGGTAACAATACCGTATAGTGAAACATATTGTAGCATATGAGCGCCTACCGTACTACAATATGTCAACGTAATATAGTATATCCCAGTAGACTAACATGACCTTACTTAACGTAGCGTAGCGTAGCATAACAACAGCATCAGCTATAGCGATCATGGCTATAGATGAGTTCAATATCATCGTAACCCGCTCTCACAGCTTCGACTCCCTGTGGATACAATTCCGAAACCAATTTACGATATCACTAACCTAATGAATGACACGAAGCTCAACGGACATATCCGAACAGAGCCCGAACTTGGGAATCGCAAGATTATTTTACATATTTACAACCGTCATTTAATACATCTAAACAATGGCAAAGATTCACACCTTGTGTTAATTATAGGTGGGACTATTTTCATCTTAATGACGTTTGTCTGTCTTAATTAAAGTAAGAAAAAACATGTACAACAAAAGAACATTCTAGGTTTCCTGTGCATTTCAAAACAGTACGTGAGAAGTCATGTTTTGGGGGTTTAAGGTCCAACTGTTATTAACTGATACGACATGTTAACATGCTACCTCACACCGAGCAGACAAACACACTTGCAACACTTTTTGTTCGCGGAAAAATCTTTAACAAAGACGAGCATACAATATTAAACATTACATCTGTACTTTCCGATAAAAGTGGAAATAATCTCCAAGCCTTTGTTGTTGCTTAAATAATTAATGTCTACCCACTCAATTACAATTAATTATGTTAGTGGGGGACATTATATAATTTATTTATTATGTGTTTCTTTGGTATGGCGGATCCAAAATGACAGTTTACATATATATTGAGACAAGTTCCAAAACAAAAAATACCCCGCCGGAAACAGGAATCAAACCCTGGACCTTCGGCAGTGGAAGCAAGATTAAACCCGCAACACTAGCGAGTCACACAAACCATCATAGATTCTAGAATTTGTCATTTCTTACACGGATGTCTAAATGTCTATTTTTATTACTACACAACATCAATTATTATAAAAAATAAAATAACAAATCGGTTATTTTGTTTTACGGATTTTTTAAACCAATAACTTCAATTCGTCATCAATTTAAAAAAATCCAGCTGCTTTAAACAAAAATGCACACACGTTTGCGAATATCTTCCTTCCTCTCTCATTGACAACCGTACAACAACAACAATCAAGCGATTATGTCAAACTCTTCGTGAGTGCATAAAAGTGCGTCTCCTGTGCAACTCAACTCCTTGGTTGGCATCCTGACTAGTGTAACAAGTAACACTTCCTTCCTCTGAGACTTGTCGCCTCCTCGACACAGAGCAGCAGTTACGTTAGACAATCACTCGGCTAATAATAATAAAAGATTGTGAAATTGTTCCACATTCTGGATGTTCAAAGGCGTAACACGGTTTTAGGAAGAGATGTATGTGTGTGTGTGTGTGTGCGGTGCGGAAGGATGGATATTACCGTGACTGGCGATTGTTTTGGAAGCGAAAGTCTAATAGGTGTGTAATCCTATAAAAAGCACAGGTGTAGAGGGAAAAGGCATCAGTCAGCAGTGGTTGGGTCTAGAAGCAAGAAGCACTCTAGACATGAGGATCTCGGTGAGTACTCGAACTAGTTATACGATCACACTTCAAACAACAGTCTTCGTTCATATTTTCTTGAAAGCTTCAACAAAAACACAAATTTCTTTATAATATAATTTTCTAACGCTCAAATTTCCAAAAACAAATCATCCTCATTAGTTTTGTTGTCTATACAGTGAATTATTCCAAGTAAAGAATTATTATTTTAATTGTTATTGATCAGCTTCATAATTATTACATTTTATAAATTTATCACAATTGAATAGTGTTAAAAGAGCTCAAATTAGCCTCGCTAATTAGATATTTTATATTTTACTCAGAAATAACACTACTAGAAGTAAACTGCAAAGTAGAACGATCTAGCTCAATTTTTATACATCTATCTATCTTATTCATTTATCAAACTGATTTCCAAAGGTGGACACTAAATAAAATCACACAATTGATAATGGAGCAATAGGGAGAATACTGAATAAAATAGCGAACAGTAATATTGAACAGGCAAAGATGTATAACGAGCCTAACAAGGTGCCTAGAGTGATCTAGATGACATCTCAAGGTGTCTCTCCTCACGGCCTCCTTGAGAACACATTCATCCTCAGATAACATCTTGGCCGCTCTGTTTCGTTCTCGATCTGTTCGACTAATCGATCTAGGAAGTCTCGAGATTGATCGCAAGTGTCGTGATAACTTGACATATTCGTCACTGAGAAACTAAATACATTGAAAACCAATTTGTTTTTACAGAACTCATTTAGATTCGTCTTGGTATAAAAAACAATAATGTTGTATTAATCAAGTCGTAAATTTAAAACACTTATTACGTTGTAGTTTAGCATTGTCACAGTGTTTTTGTCACTTGAGTATGTCCATTAGGGAACATTGACTTCTTTGCAAAATGACATTGAGCTAATAGATAAATATTAACAATCAATTAGTAGTGGAACATCGTACTAAAATCCTGCAGCATAAAAACACAAACGTGAAGACTGGACCCGTTTAAGAAGAAATAATGTCTTAATTAAAATGGTAATACAAACTTTAGCTGCGAAAACGTTAAAAAGCCGTTCCCGAGCAAAAAGAACTTTCTATATTTTTAAAAGAAACCCATTTCTTTCTCATAAATTAAACGAATCGTTATTTTTTAACACACAAACCATCTCGTATAACCTTGTAAACGAGCAAGATTAAGCACCGACTAGTTTTCAGAAAAATAAATTACCCCAATCAACCCAGATAGATCTAGGATTGGCGATATTTCAACCAACACAACTCAACTCAATTACTTCGAAAGCAAGCCGTTGAATCTCTAGCCGCTCGCTAGCACGCATAATTAATTATAATTAATGCACTTTGTTTAATTGCAGTGCAATCAATAACTGGTGCGTAAAGGTTCACGCCTTGCGCGCAGAGAGAGAGAGAGAGAGAACAGCATTCTTGTCTTCTCCGTGTAATGTAAACACATTAAAGTGAAGATTGCCTCCTTTCCGCGGTCTACATATGTAACTAATCTGGGCCTATTTACAACTACATGACTCTTCATTTCGTTAGCATACAAGAGTCGGCCGGCCCTGTGACGTGTTCACTGCATCTATCAACCTCTAAACTATCTGAACACACAACCCGTCTCTTAGTCTCTAATTGAACGGATAATGGTATAACAAACATTCAACCAGTTGTTTGATAATTATTTAGGATGCCCAGAGCGCACAGCTTTAAACTTTACACGTATTTCCTGAAAGTGTTTTCTTACGAGAAGTTTTATTATAATTATTATTTTGCTTTCAAGAAGTGAGGGCATCAAATTTAAATGAGGTCAAAGTGATATTTGCGAAAACACTTTACAGACGAGACAAAGCACAATATGATAACGATGTCTCACTGAAACCTCTTGAGTATAATTATTGAGTGAGTAGATACGAAGACAACGCAAAACGAATGTTCACTATACGAAATGTGTTCCTTTGATGGGAATCACTTACGGAATAAAGCTTTTCCAAGCAAGATTTAAAGCGGTATCCAATAAGCGAAGCATTAAAGTACTTATATAGTAGAGTGCATGCTATTGTTTGAAAACATGTTAGTTTTCTCTGCGCGGATAAAGACTAACTTAACATTCTGTTTCAATCTCGCAGCCATTAGTTTGTCTTGAGCGCTCGCATAAGGTTGTACCAACGTAACAGCTATAGTCCCACGCTAAAGAAGCAGCAGAGTTCAGTAGTACCAACATAATTATCTACTTCTCTAGTTTCTACCATCTACTTTAACCAGTCCTATTGGATAATTCGATCCCGTAAATTACAAATTCGAAGGACATAACTAGAGGACTGTGCACTGTACTAAGTTAAAGACTGCCTTCACCAATATGTGAAAGAACACCACGAATCTATTGTGTCGTAGAAACGGCGTGCATACATGTGCTCGGTATGAGGGTAGTTGCGTAGGGGCCATAGTATATGAATTACATCATAGACTTGTGGCTTCGTAATGAGTATTGTCTTTACAATCAATACACAATACATGGTGCTGCCAAGTTGCTTCTTGATCTCTAACTAAGTGTAGTTTGTTATGGGCTCTTCTAACAGTTTGTCATCCCCCACAACTTTGTGTGGCGCTCTTCTAACAGTTTGTCCTCCCCCCCCCCCAGCTTTGTGTGGCGCTCTTCTAACAGTCTGTCTTCCCCCCCAGCTTTGTGTCACCGTGTTGCCCCCCATCTTTGTTATGCGCTCTTCTAACAGTCTGTCTTCCCCCCCAGCTTTGTGTCACCGTGTTGCCCCCCATCTTTGTTATGCGCTCTTCTAACAGTTTGTCTTCCCCCCCAGCTTTGTGTCGCCGTGTTGCCCCCCATCTTTGTTATGCGCTCTTCTAACAGTTTGTCTTCCCCCCCAGCTTTGTGTCGCCGTGTTGCCCCCCATCTTTGTTATGCGCTCTTCTAACAGTTTGTCCTCCCCCCCAGCTTTGTTATGCGCTCTTCTAACAGTCTGTCTTCCCCCCCAGCTTTGTGTCGCCGTGTTGGCGCTGGCCGCTCTGGCCTCCGCCGAGGACAAGAAGGAGGTTGAGCCGACCAAGGTCGAGGAGTCGAAGGCAGCGCCCTCTGCCCCCCTGGCCGACAAGAAGCAGGAGAAGAGAGGACTCTCAGACTTCGGCTACGGCGGAGGCGGCGGCTTCGGGGGCGGCGAGAGCTTCGGCAGCTACGGCCACGGAGGCGGCGGTGGCTTCGGAGGCGGCGGCGGCTTCGGAGGTGGAGGCGGCGGTGATTTCGGGGGCGGCTATGGTGGCGGCTACGGCGGCGGTCATGGACACCACGAGGTCCATGAACACAAGACCATCCACATCACCAAGAAGGTTCCGGTTCCTCACCCCTACCCCGTAGAGGTCAAGCACGAGAAGGAAGTCCCCTACCCGGTCGAGAAACATGTCCCCTACCCCGTGAAGGTCCACGTTGACCGACCCTACCCCGTCCACGTGACAGTCGAGAAGCCCGTACCTTACACGGTCGAGAAACACGTCCCTTACGAAGTAAAGGTCCCCGTTGATCGTCCCTACAAGGTTCCCTACACCGTCGAGAAGAAGGTACCCTACCCCGTCCACGTCAAGGTCCCCGTCCCCCAACCGTACACCGTCCACGTGCCCAAGCCCTACACCGTCGTCGTCGAGAAGAAGGTTCCCGCCCCATACCCCGTCCACGTCAAGGTCCCCGTCGCTCAGCCCTACCCCGTCCACGTCAAGGTACCCTACGCCGTCCACGTCGACCGCCCCTACCCCGTGCACGTCAAGGTCCCCGTCGACAGGCCCTACCCCGTCCACGTTGACAAGCCCTACCCCGTCAAGGTAGACCGCCCAGTGCCCTACCCAGTGGAGAAGAAGGTATACTACCCCGTCAAGGTCCCCGTCGACAGGCCATACCCCGTCCATGTGGACAAGCCCTACCCCGTTCACGTTGAGAAGAAGATTCCAGTGCCCGTCGAGAAGCTAGTCCACTACCCCGTCGAGAAGTTAGTCCACTACCCAGTCAAGGTGCCCGTCGACAGGCCCTACCCCGTGCACGTGGACAAGCCCTACCCCGTTCACGTCGTCAAGAAGGTGCCCTACCCCGTGACGGTCGAGAAGCCATACCCTGTGAAGGTCCCCGTCGAGAAGATCGTCCCCTACCCCGTGGAGAAGGAAGTCCCCTACCCCGTCAAGGTCCCCTACCCAGTGCCGGTCAAGGTGCACGAACACCATGAGCACCACGGACACGGGGGTGGTGAGATCGGGGGCGGGTTCGGAGGCGGCTACGGAGGCGGCTACGGAGGCGGCTACGGCGGAGGTTATGGTGGCGAGCACCACCACGGCTAGACACGTCCAAAAATAAGTTTTCGTGTAACTGAAATTTAGACAAGCGAAGACGAGGATTTCGACAACTTTTCCTCGTCACGAGAAGGTATTCAGAAACCAAAAAATTGTTTGAAACACAACAAAGCAATGTTTTTAAGTTTTAAAATAAACGAATTAGTTTTGCAGTCATAGCTCAATGTAAACGAGATTTGAGGCAAAATTAAGGCGAGATACTGTTGTATTGTCCTATTGACTGGTTACATATTACTCACAACCTAATAACTAGTCTTTTCCGCAATATGTTTTGTCTTTTTTTATGTTTTTATGAATTAATTATTAGATCAATAAATACATTGAAGTTGAATATACGATTGTGTTTCTTGAGCCCTTTCACTTCCTTGCAATCCTCGCTCAATCATAAATACGAGGGCGCTGAATAATGGACGACATATGGCTGACTGGCTGAGTAAGCAGCAGACAATGATTTCTATTTTCTAAATCATTAACCGGTGATTTCACCAAGAATAACATAACACACCGTTCGTCCGTCCGTCTGTTGTGCATTAGGTGAAAAAGAAACTTATAGTTCTAAGTAGGTTACATGCATTGCCCATGTGCAACATATGTCACGGTTATGATTATGACGGTTCTTACATAAAATTATACCATCGTACAAGCGGGTACGAGCAATTTGTACACTCTTCATAACGTGGTTAGTAACTAACAACTTAAATTCCATTAATTGAAGGGTACAGTTCAAACTAGAAAAAATAATATCATAGAAAGTGTTACGATTTGGTAATTGTTTTATTGGCTGAAGACAAGATTCAATTTGCAATATTTAGTTCAATTCTTCTCAAAGCGAAATAATACAATAAAAGCACCGCCATGAGTTTAGAGACGATAACTTCGCGAATAAGTATAGTGACACTCCTATCTTGAACTACAATTCTGACTCATACCTACATTGACTCTTTTAATTATCTTCCTGATTCATTCCAATCCATTCAGTCCACGCTCTCCTCAACCTCTTGCGAACGCGTTCACTTCGTTCTAATCTCTCTCTCTCTCTCTCTCTCAACAAAAGAAATTACATCGAGTACATTTCTTTCATTTTTATCCATGCTAATGAGTGAATGAGTGCACGCATTCAAATCAGCCTAAATAGCGTTATTGACGTGAAAGTCTCGCGCTGATGTCTTATCGTAGCTTAACTTCCGCTCACTCACTCACTCACTCTTGTATAATTGAATCCGTAACACTTCCTCGTGCGTTTGTCTGTCTTACTCTCTTGCCCAACATTGTCCGGTGTACAACGCTACAAACAGATTCACTTCCTCCTACCTCGAAACTGTAACCATACTTTAAATTTAAAATATGTAAAAAGGATAACAATCTTAGGATTGAGAAACGCCGTGGTTGAAATTAACGATTTTCTTATCTGAGGGTAAAACTTCTCTCGAACTGCGCCTCGGCAGAATCCTTCATCCCTCTTCGCCTCCCTACGCGGGGGATGAAACCCATCTCTATGTTGGAAGGGAAATACATTTACCCTAGATAGAGCACCCGACTTATCAACCTTCAGAAAAAAAAACTAATTTCTACGGGATTTATTTCATTTGCAATTACTCGAGAAGTTGTAAACGTTTTATCGCTCAAATACGGCCTATTCCAGCAGCTTTTTCGTTGTTTAAGATATCCTTAAACAGAGATTTGCAAAGTGTGTTCTTACGCAACGCACAACGGACACACCCTCAATATTACCTTCTACATTTAAGTTACGCAAAACTGTTATTGGCGAGCAAGACGACAGCGTGGGATATCATATTTGCTTATATTGCGTCAACACACCATTGATTATGCCAACAAGTTGGGAATCAACAGTTTTTAATAAACACGAATTGTTTTGTGCACCTGTACAAGCCAACCATTTACCAAAACCTGTTGGAAAAAATCGTTTTTTCTTAACTTCATTGCATGAAGCCGTATCATAAATATCAATCTTCACACTTTCACCTTGCTCGCTAATAAGTTTTCCATAAAGTGAATGAAAGACGTATTAACGAGCAAATACGTAGTTGAAAAGTGTTGTATCTAACAAACATTAGCATTGCATTATACCTCATTTGTTTACGTTTTACAAGTATGTTTTTATGGATGTGTACAAAACGAAGCAAGCGTGTGGAAAGCTGTGCCACCTATAATTTCCGGCGCTTCGTTCCGCGACGCAACGAAGGAAGAAGGCAGTGGCTTTACGACACAACGGCCACATGCAATATCACGCTGGGGAGTTGGCACAACTTGCCTCGAGCAACTGAGGGGGAGAGGTGCATAATTTACAAGGAGCACACGAGTATTACCCGACGATCCAGGATTGATGTGACAGCCAACTCGCTCCCACTCGCAACAACATTCACAGTTCGAGTCCCGGTCGGGCCCCTACCCGGGTAAATCTCGCTAATGTCGACAATTAATAAATAACTAATGTCGCAAAGATATAAATGCCCAACTTATTCTCCTATAACAAAAGATGTTATCAAGGATGGCCTTATTTTTTATAATTAACAAAGTATAATTATCTTTATTATTCGCGCATGTGCAATTTGTGTTGGGTATAAAAAATATACATTTTATTACCTTCCGCACGTGTGGGAACGTTAATAATAATAAAAAAGTCATAATTGTATACAATTAATTAAATGATGAAGTATTCTGTTGGAGGGGGGGGGGGGGGGGGGGGAAGAGATTTTATGAAATAACACGAGACAATATGGTGTTAAATGTATATTGAATTATATATATGAAACGTTATCTAAAAGTAAAATCAATATGTAAATATAAATAAAAAATGCTCATGTACATAATGTTCACATCTGATCAAGTGTTTTGCTTGAGGGCTGGGGAAGGGAAGGGGGGGGGGGATGTGTTCGAGACATCACATAGCAATACTGTTTCGTACAAACTATGTAAGTATCATAGTAATTCCGACTTCCGACTAACTAACCCCATCTCATGTCGGGACCGTTTATACATCTACTAACTAGATCATTACCAATGATGAGTCGACTCACAAACGTCAACAACAACAAGGCGAGGTGTAGAATCATTGTTTACTTTCACTTCATGTCCGTTGCCCGCGCTGTTGTCCGAGTCTGAGTCTCCCTGCGCGACGATTGTTTGCGCATGTCGCGCTCGCGTCGTCCCGTCCCGTCTAATTAGAGACGCTTATTAATGCTACCGTTAGATCTAATTATTATAAATTAGCTGTAATATTCTCTGTAAGAACACAATCATGCTTTCTCCTCGCCTCGATTACTTTGCTTTTGAAACCATGGGAGGTATAACGAACTATAGGGTTTACTTCTAAATGACGATATTTTGAACACAAACAATCTTTTACTGCGTTAAAATGTAATCGTAAACGCCACAGTTTACACTTAAAGTAATATGGATACAAACACACAAACATATACACAAATACACACATTTTGCAGATTACATATAATCACGCACATACACTTTCCCACATTACACTGTATAGTTTATTACCTAAAGAATAAATAATAATAAAAATAATAATAACAATAATAAAGTAATAATAATAATAATAATAATAATAATAATAATAATAATAACAATAATAATAATAGTAATAATGATAATAATAATAATAATAATAATAATGAAAATAATAATAAGTATAATAAAAATAATAATAACAATAATAATAATAGTAATAATAATAATAATAATAATAATGATAAAAAATAATACAACAATAACAATTACCGTAATTGTTCACGGGTAGATTTACCAAAGTTGACAACACGCAACAAATTCATACTGTAGATTTATACAAACATATTTTCACATTGGGAGATTAGTCACGGCTCCTAACCATCAGTGTTGGTCGGTTCTAAGATATAACAAGGTCGCTGGCGCGACCTTGTTCCCTCGCCAGTCATTTCCGGGGCATATGTTACAAACTAATCAAATACTGACAGTGTCACTTGTTATAATTTATAAAACGACGTGAAGTAAATAAATATTTAAAAAAATTAATAGTTGAAAGAAACACATTTCGCCCTCCGAGATACCAGGGTGATGTAATATTAGCTCTAAAAGAACATCCACGAGATTAAAAATAATCTGCTGATACGATGATTCGATTACATTAATTAAAATCGTGATACACAACTCTTACAACACTATATCGACAACATTAGGATTATGATTTTATCTGTAAATGGACTTATGCCATTTACTGTAGGGCGCGATCAATTTAAAAAAAATATATATAATGGATTTGGAACGTATATAACAATAGAAGCTCATTTTCCCCAAACGTAAATAGGACCCATCATTTCTTAAAAATGAATCATATTTTAAAATATTAAAACGGTCTTCTGCTATGATTTTAAATTGCCATTTAACCAATAATAAAAACTAGAAAGTGTGATAAGATAATCATTATAAATGTTTACGCATATTGACAAAATGTAAGGATAAAATTGAATTGTACACCATTTCATTTACCGAACTACTTATAACTCCAGTCCTCCAGACAGGCTTTGTAAGTCCCTGTCTCAACTACATACTGCACTTATGGACTACTCACACTAGGAAAACGCTCTGTTTGACGCGTTGATAAACGAGCGCGTCCATATGTCCACGAACTTTCTGGCGAAAAGTTCTCAAAGCCATCGTCATAGTTCAATGAAAGTGACAAAAATGTGGAAAGATTTGAGTTTTTACTGTTATAGTTATTACACTTCCTGCCATTGTTCAATAAAAGATCGATTGTCCATATAAATTATAGCTTGGATGTTTCGTTGTCATAGTTACTTCACTACAATTCAGCAATACAAAATTGTAATTTGTACCTACAATTCTCATCGGATCGCGTTGAAATTTGTATATTCGTGACCGGCTAGAAATTTACTAAAAAATGGTTATCTCACATTTTGCCGCCATTGTGTTTGGGAATAACTTTGTAATAATTAACTTGTAACTTTGTAACTTTTCAACAGATTTGTCCACAAAACTAATGACGTTAAATCCACATCGAGGCTTGTAGATGGTCCAAATTTCAAATTGATCGGACTTTTCGTTCGACCGCTATCGCGATCAAAACAAAAACAAACAATTTTTTTTAAACCCCGTTTAGTCACCCCTGAATAATAATTGTACGTATTATTTAGTTTTTTCTATCACACACGACTGGATTTACAATATGAATGTGTATTTTTCGTAAAAATGCATAAACATTACTTCAGATTGGCCATAAAGTGTAAAACCAAAAACACACTCTAAAATTGTATGAATTTTCTGTAACACGTAGCGTCGCACAAGTACGATCACACGGCCTACACATGTGTTCATACAACGTGCACAAACAAAGACAAATAAATATAACACACACAAGGGTGAAGTGAACACCTTAAACGCAATATCCAATAATCACTTCATTAATGTTGATAGCACACTCATAGATCGTCGATTATACAAATCACATGGACAAGTCAACACGCACCCATGCACTCGCTGTGAAGACTACTGCATATGTGGACGGATTTTGTTCTCATACTGATTTAAAGAAACAACCCCCCTCACGCCACATAAATATCGGAAACCATAACGGCCACGGCCAGGCACAAATTCTGTGACACTTTCCAGATGAAATTTGATCCTTACAGTCAGCCCCACCGATTATAGCATGACCAAACCATTACGCGGACCACAAGGCATCTGTTTTCACAGCACAAGAAATTCCACACAACTAGGGGAAATTAGGACATGGCAATAATCCGTAAACGATATACCAGGAAACATAGAAATCGGTAGGCCTAACGAGTGCATCAAAAAAATCATACAATACATATCATATTGCACAATGATCATAAACTTCATGAAACATTAAATATAACAGATTTCGTAGATATTGTTCTAAGTGCGATAAAACAATTTGAATTCAGTAAAACGTAATGCTTTGATACTTTGACTTTTGGGCAAGACACGTACTACATACCAAAATTATGAAAATAATAATTATTATTGGTGAACCAATAATATTAAAAATAAAATAATTAGAATCCTGAGACACAACTCCCATAAAACAATCCCGACATCATTAGGATTATGATTTTTTACCTGTAAATTGGACTTGCAAAAAGGAGAATGAATGCTATTTCTACTATATGAATATATTAATTTCTTTATGCATGTCATGTAAGGGCTGAAATTTATAATCTGATAATGTTTCTACATACTGTTGTGGCATTAGAACATAGTGACGAACAGTGTCCAGATAGGCAAAATGAATTCTATCACGGCGACACAGTCAAAACTGCGAGCTATACGATAATTTAGGTGCATGTTCCGTTTTTTGTATAAACACATGGTAAGATTCCCCCTCCCTCTTCGCCTCCTGTGTCTGACCCCGATATGAAACAGACCCTCATAATTCACTTGCCACTAAACATGATGCCATTAACCAATAAGCTGGCAGCGTGCTTTTACAGTGAAGCCACAGTTTACTGACGTTTCGTCACACAACATATCAATTAACTTCAATTAATCAAATACATACAGGGGGAAGTCGGAAGGGTTTATTTTATATCCAACTGTCCGGTTTGAGGATCACATGGAACAAGCGGAGAAAGTGGACCGTATGAAGAAGCATACCTATAACTCGACTATTTCCTACTATACGACCTATTACAATCTTACAGATATCAGAGTAATAGGTCTTATGATAGTTGATAGGTGAACAAGAACCTTGTTTTTCGAGACGTTTCGAAAATTATTCAAGCTGAGTGCAAGCTTCACCGAAGATATTTTTTATGCATTTTACGTTCATCTATTTCTATTTTTAGGCATCACTTTCTTATTAGCTTTTTAAAACATACATTAAGTGTTAATTGCTTCAATTTCAATTTTTGTTTTTAATAAATGTTTTGTTATTGTTCTGTGTCAAATGGCAAGAGCTTTGGCTGTAGAGACCGATATTGTTAATAAAGGTTCTACTATCATCAAGTCGTTTGATGTTCTGGTTACGAGAGGTACGTGCATGGTTTCTTGCGAATATTAATCAGTGATACATACGAATAAATATATTCAAAGTAATACAACCAATTTGATAATCGCTGTCGTGTCATACGAAAGTATACTACAAAGTTGCAACTGCTCTAACTCCGGCCGTACATACAAATCTCTTGCTAATTGCGCTATCGGGTACATACCGCAAATATTAGAAAGAAAAAATGATACACTGTACACACTTAATAAAATCTTAGTATGTAATATAGGCCTACACTTTACAGTGTAGGCCTACACCAAATAAATACAGCTCTGTGTAATATTAATATCATGTTTTAGTTTTCCGTATTACAACTTTCACGGTTTTATTTCAATAACAGCCATATGCATTTTGCAAGGGCAGTATCGTTGAGTGACTAACATATAATCCGGCTTTGAAGCATGGCGACATACGATCTGGGCCAGACTGCTTTTTGTATCACCGGACAAATCCTCGGTTTTTGCATTGCCATATTAGTAATTGGGCATCTAACAATGGAAGACTCATTTGCGTAAGTGTACTACAACAGTAATTCCACATTTTGTCCACGCACACGTAAACACGAGCATTCCACTTGTCGTTCTTTATAGCGCGAGGCTGAGCTGAGGATCGTTCAAACTAGAATTATTCATCTATCCTTCAACCAATAGCATTGCTAATTTACATACTATTACATTCCTTTAGTGACAAATGCCATGCAAAAAATCAGTTATATGGGTTGCAATCTTCAACCAGAAATAAATTCATTTATCTTGCCGAGCCCAAAATGCGGGCCAAAACTTGACCTGTTTAGTCACCCCTGGATAATATTTTATGTATTATTTTGTTTTTTTCTATCACATACGACTGGATTTACAACATGAATGCGTATTTTTCGTAACAATGGATAAACATTACTTCAGATTGGCCATAAAGTGTAAAACCAAAAACACAATTTAAAATTGAATGAATTTTCTGTAACACGTAGCGTCTCAAATACAAATGTCAGAAATGTAAATGTTACGCCATTCTAAAGTCAAAGGATTACTACAGGTCAAGTTTGAGTTTCATAATGATAACGCAAAATTGATAGCAGACATTTTTTAAAAAACCGTAGCGATGTGCAAAGTAACAAATTTTGTTGTCTTACAAAACTTGCACTTAGTGGTACTTACGCCCGGCTCAAAATATTGAGATTTACAAAACACATACGTCATTCTACTGAGATCATTATTGTCAAGTTTCATTTATATTCGTTAATATCTTCTACTTCAAATAAATACATCTTTCTTGTCGCGCGTGAAATGCGAACGGATACATACATACATACATACATACATACATACATACATACATAAATCTGGTGCAAACTTATAAGGCCGCTGTCGCGCCCTAATAAAACACTAGACATTATGAACCCATGGGCCTCGCGAACCTTTGGGTACGACTAAATACACAGGATAAACGCATTAGTATTATTATCATTATTAATTTCCGGGTATAAATATAATAAAAGCATTACTAGAATAATTATACATACGCTTTATTATTAGTATAATTATGCGTGAAGACTGACTTTTACCTAACTCACTGAAAAATGAAAAAGTGAAATTGATAATATGTGTATGATATAACTATTGTTGCAATCGACCCGCAGTTGTGTATTGTGGGAAGGAACGACGTAATAGTCAGGTAAGGTACCCTTATGTTATATCAAGGTATGAACTCAGCTAACAAACAAACAAACAACAATAAACTTCTCTTTGAAATTGTGTAACGGGTCAAGTTATTTACAAGTTTGAACCAATATGTCTATTAGTAAGCAGAGTGGTAACTCGGTTTCTGTATACATCATATTTGATAAAGTTTTCAAAGATCGTTTTTGAGTTGGTTGAGTGAGTGAGTGAGGGAGTGAGGGAGTGAGGGAGTAGGGGAAGGGTGGGCAAAGTGGAAAGGTTAAGGACAATTATGGAAATTTTAGGTAACCAACACTTTTGTCAACTTAAAAATGTTTGTATTTAGATTAAACATGTATTTATTACGAAAATATAAGTACATTTCATCAAAATAATTTTAAGAAATGTATGTTTTCAACAATGTAAATATTCTTTGCAACTTTCCACTTTGCCTTCATAAGAAGGGCAAAGTGGAAAGCAATGTAAGGCAAAGTGGAAAGCAATGTAAAACTAAGTGGAAATCATTTTGAAATGTCACAAGATTGATAAGATTAAGTGGAAATGTTAAGATAAAGAAACTAAACTAAACAATATCTTTATACTTGTGATGCACATGTACCTAGGCTTACACTTGGCTGTCACCCAAGCAATGGTCACATTCATATTGACATCCAATGACGTCGGCACACAGTTCATGGACCCAACGTTCACAACGATGGCACTGTATCCAGTCTTCAGTAGGTGGATCTATAAATACCTCCGAACAGACCAAACACAACACGATATCCTGTCCTTCGTCACGATTAGGGAAATATCGGGGAGTTTTAGGTTTGCGTAAATGGCATTTGGGAGCAGTTACTTTTCCGTGACGGTTTCGTTGCCCTCGTCCATCATTTTTTTTTGATTTTCCGGTTGTTTTTTCCGCTATTTCTTTTTGGCCCTTAGTAGCTCTGGCAGTCTTGGATTTAGCTTCTTGGGGGGATGTTTTTCTTTTCATAGATTTTTCACGGATGATCTTTTTGAAGGGGGAACTAGTTAGTATTTCTGATTTTTGACATCGGCTGACCTTGTTGCCATTTTTGTGGATAACTTTAGGCAGTGGAATTATTTCTTGTGGTGTAATGAAAGTTTGGGGTTTGATGTGTGTGCTGCAGGCATCGCTGAAATGAAGCTTTCTCCTTATGGGCCTGGCAGATGTTGAAGGTCTAGCTTCTTCGACATTGGTGGGTGTGGCCGATGTTGAAGGTCTAGCTTCTTCGACATTGGTGGGTGTGGCCGATGTTGAAGGTCTAGCTTCTTCGACGTTGGTGGGTGTGGCCGATGTTGAAGGTCTAGCTTCTTCGACATGGGCGGGTTTGGCAGATGTTGAAGGTCTAGCTTCTTCAACATTGGTGGGTATGGCAGATGTTGAAGCAACAACTTCGGTGGCGTCTGGTTCTATTGCTATTTCTCCGTTTATTACCCCTGTGTCGTCACTATTACAACCAATTACGACCGTTGCCTGATTTTCAGGACGAAAATAAACCTCAGCAGGTGCATAGTCTGCATCTGAAAACAGGTTTCTGTCAAACGGGAAAATACCCGTTCTCCTGAAGCCACTTGTGGCATTCGTAATGGTTGAGGATTTATCTGATGCCTCACGAATCAACTTAGCGATGTCATATTGACCGATACGCCTACCTGGGTTATTTTTTTGGAATTTATCCACAGCACTCTCAAATGATGTTTTGAACGATCTGTAGACCGACACATCTAACGGCTGGAGTTTGTGGGTGGTATGGGGTGGCACTGACAGCATTATTATTCCATTCTTGGAAGCAAATTCCAAGGCCTCGAGTGAATGGTGGGAAGCATGGTTGTCTAATATGAGCAATACCTTCTTCGTAGGGGTTGGTCGTACAGTCCTCACAAAGAATTCCAACCATTCCAGAAAGATTTCGGAATTAATCCATCCAGAGTCGGATACCCATCCTACGCATCCAATTGGTCCATCATCAATTAGGCGAGGAATAAACCGCTTACGTCTTGAAAAAATAAGGCCTGGAGGAATGAACTGCCCTACAGCGTTACAGCAACCAATAACCGTAGTAAGCTGACCCTTCTCCGCACTACTGACCACACCAACTTGACGTTTACCTTTGGTGGACAGAACTTTAGGGGGCTTGTTTGAAGAGGACTGTATACCCGTTTCATCCATATTATAAATATCCCCTGGACGAACGGCAAGATTTTCTTCATCAAAGATTGGCCCTAAATTGTCATAAAATTGACCAACTTTGAATCGGTTAAACCCAGTACAGCGAGCTATGCTTGTGGGCTCAGGCTTGCGTATGCTTAATGTTGAATTGCGCTCCATAAAACCCTTCAACCACGTTTTACCAGCTTTATCGTTGCTGAAGGGGTGTTGAATGTTATTGCGTGCTGCAAAATTGAATGCTAATCCTAGAATACCCTCTTTCGTCAGCCCATAGAAACGTTTGTCTAAGTCTGAAGCGTGCTTAGCCAACTGTTGCTCTTGCTCTGCGGTAAATACAGACCTAAACCTACCCAACTTCTTGCTTGCGTCACCTTTTTTTAAATGTCGATGAAGAGTGCCGATTGGTATTGCATACATTCTTGAGGCATTTGCAATTGACGATTTGCGCGATTCTTTCATTGCTAGTAACATATTCTCTTCACTCCATGACCCCTGCGTAGTTGTCCTCTTGTAATTACCAACCATCTAAAAGAAAAGTGCACGTTTTAATACAAGAACAGGCTATGGTCTAGCCTAGTCATAAGGCTTGAACCTACTTATTTAGATTTTGGGGCACAAAACTAATTCAGATTACAAATATTAGTAGGCCCTATCCTAGGCCTAAAGTTTAAATTAAAATAGGCCAAGGACGTGGGGCCCAAGGCCTAGGCCTACTGGATTGAGACTAAACAGAGACAATGTGTCCAAAATTATGTAAGGCCTACCTAGGCTTAAATCATAATTACAGAGATCATGCCCTGGTCCCCTAGTAAGATACTGACTAGGGCCTAGCTTAGGCACTGCTGTGCCTAAAATACCAGTAGGGCCTAGACATTTTCAACATTTAGCTAAGGTGAAACCATGCCCAATGGATAGATAGAAAAACGGGCAGGCAAAGTGGAAAGGCATTATTTTTACGTTTCCACTTTGCCCTCACTACGATTTTCAGGTTAAGTTGGACTTATGCCCAAATTAATCAATTACAAATCAATTTCTCTCTATCAGATATTATAAACGAGTAGTTAATACAAAATAATACTTACTGTATATTGGTTTAAAAGAGAAATCAAGCCGATATTGTCATAATATTAAAAATCTGAAATGTTAAGGCCATATCACATTAGGTTCCGAACTGACAATTGCAATCGTAGATTCGAGCTTACGATTGGCGGCGCATGCGCAGTAGCTCAGTTCGGCCAGTCTACGGTTGCAATCTTTTTATAGACGGAGCTCTAAAATAAGATTGGGAATCGTAGATCCGAGTCACGTGAACCAATCAGGAAGGAGAACGGTTAAATACGAATTGAGCACTAACACAACATAACCTCAAGCAACAACTATTTTAATGGAAACAAAGAGCCAATAACTTTAATTTTATATTTGTTTGTGATTAAGGCTTGTCTTTTTAGTTATTATTATTGAATTTATTTCCTAGTTGAACGATTTTAGGATTGTCAGCTGGTCAAGTGTGATTGGATAGTTGTAGATTGCGATTGCAATTGGCGACTCCAGTCTACGATTCCAATTGTAGTGTGATATGGGCTATACAACAAAAGTGACAGTTTCAGAAATCAATATTTTGCACAGCCATCTAGATATCTCGGTAAAACTTTTCGTCGATTTTGAAGTAGTACCCACTAGTGCGTGATACTGCGAAGTCATTTGGCGCTGTTTTTAAGATATATTAACAAAATAAACGATCTTTCCACTTTGTAAACCTTTCCACTTTGCCTTCCATGCCCCTACGGGGGTGGGTAGGGTGGGAGGGAGGGGGTTATGGCGTCAGTACTTTGGCTTTATCGTACGTTCTCCGTCTCGCTCCCTTGCCAAAACCTCTGCTCTCTCTCTCTCTTTCTCTCTCTTGCTTTACTACATGGTGATGAACGGGGAACAAACTTCACGGCTATTCCAAAACGAGCTGATCCTTAGACAAATTCCCATTTTAAGCCCCATTTCGGAGCGTTACGCTAGATGACAAATCCAAAAATAAGACTTAGATTAAGTTGAGAATGCAGCCAGTCCCGTACACGGCTGCGATCAGGCTTGATGTTACCGCGAGGAAGAGAAGAAGAAGAAGAGAAGAAGAAGAAGAAGAAGAAGAAGAGGGTGAGAGAGTCGCGACAAACGGACGAAGAGGAATTGGACGCATTTATCAGGTTTCTTTGTTCGGGATTGCGAGGAGTCAATACGGCGCTCGTTAAACATCGCCTCGGTTCTCAACACTTTGCCTGATTACGTTGCTAATTTTGTTTCCATCAGGTTCGAGCCGCAACCATACTCACCATATATCAATATCATACCATATATACCATAGCACATATACCATAGCATGTATACCATAGCATATATACCATACCATATATACCATAGCATGTATACCATAGCATATATACCATACCATATATACCATAGCACATATACCATAGCATGTATACCATAGCATATATACCATACCATATATACCATAGCACATATACCATAGCATGTATACCATAGCATATATACCATACCATATATACCATATCATATATACCATAGCATATATACCATACCATTCCATACAGTTTTAGAATACAGTGACTTGTGGGGTTTCAAACAAATCCATCGACATTTTCCTGAAACCGTAGCGCACAATAATAAACGCACTAGTTTAGTGAAGTTTCTCCTTTATTTGCGACCAAAAATATAAACAAATAAATTGATGTTGTTGAGTTGTTACTAATTTGGTTTTAGAAAGAAAACATTATTTTATAAACACTGACATATAAATTTTAAATTGAAATATTGAACGTTAAATTTATAATTGTCGTCATTATACCAATTAAAACAATAATTGTGCTTTGATTACGTTCAATTATGTATTTATGTTTAGATTGTTAACAAGTCTTGGCTTCGCAATACAAAGCCCGCTCCTCCAACGCCTACTTCAATATTACGTTGATAAAATCATGGGTGTTAATTCAATAAGTTAATGAGCGACTATTATACAAGTAAGGAAAGGAATGTTTAGTTAATTTATGTGAGTGATAATGATAAAATTAGTATAATCTTTTGTTGATTAGTTTATAAATGCATGTATTCACTTATTGGGATAATTGAGTTTACACTCACATTAGTAAAAACACATTTACAGCAATCATTGTGAACACTATAACAACATAATATAGCCATGTCGAAAGTCTCCCATGTGATTAGATACTCGTAGCTTTAGAGCAAGGCCTCCTAGCCACATGCATCATACTCTTCAACGCCATTACGAAAGAAAATAGTACCATTAAACAAACGACCTACTACTCTACGTACGTAATGTCAACAAGTTAAACCTTCCACGAGTTTTAAAACTCGTCCGGTCGCATTTAGCGCTCATAACGATCTGCGCCCCGGCATGGCAGCCATGCAGCGGTCCCTCTAATGATGCGCCCTCTAATTCACAGACAATCTGAGCCCTTGCTGGCATGATTTCGCTCATGAGAATCTCTAGCTCGCAGAAACTTCTAGAACGAGTCTGTAAACCAGTAAACTCTCTGTTTTTATCGGCGACACATTGTTGGTGGCGATCCTAGCGGTGAGGCTCTAATCTCAGTCCTCATGTAGCCCTAAAATGGTGGCAATGACCGCTATACATTGTGAAACTAGTTGTCCATCTAGAATGCTGATTCATATCCACCAGGCTGTGAATAAGTTTAACTAGAGCCGCTCCGCGTGGCAGCGCTGTTTCCACGACGCCGCATAATCCCCTGGCGGGGGCTTGTCGAACTCCCTGGTTCACAGACACTCCGCTAGGAAACGGTCTTTGTCATCGTCAACATTATGAAGTAATTCATTTATATTGGGGAAAATGAAAAACACCCGTGCATAAATAAATGAAATAATATGTAAAAATTCAAACTAAATATTTGTTACGAGAACATGATTTCGACAAACCTCTGCTAGGGGATTTTTATCTTAATTGTTGTTATTATTTTTATTATTATTTTGTCCAGGATTACGAAGATCTTTGACTGCGTATCTGCTTCCTACCCAAGGTCTACTGGATTTACTCCTAGCGGAGTAATTGCGAAGCGCTGCGCGCGCGCTACAAGCGATCTAGTGGACCTTGCTTCCTACCTAACCCCAGCATCGCCATTACTACCCGCGTTAAACCAACGAGTAATTACAACAAGACTTAATTCCACTGGTTTTATGACTTCAGAACCAAGATAAAACAAAGAAACAAAACGTATATAATCACTTTACAAAGTTTAAAACTAATTTGCATTTAGTTCGCAGCAGCACCGCCAGGTCGTGTAGTGTAGTGTGTTGGTGCATCAGAATGTTGGCCCAGGGGGTCTTCTCGCGGGACTAGGGCGGTAGACTCGAGTAGTCGACGAGGGCGAGGTATCGATTGCCGCTCCGCGATATAATCTCGGCCCCACGCCGCGGCACAGCCACGCCAAGATCGAGACATTTACAAAAGGTACTCGATTCGCATTTACACACAAGAAGAAAAAAAAAATATAAAAAAAATACCCAATTCGTAATGTTTTGTAGTTTATGGAAAAAAAATATTCAACCCTAACCTTCGTTTAAAATCCTTGCATGACCTAACTTAGATCCAGCTTCGAACCGTATTGTTCTCGATGTGGTAAGCTTGAGTGAGCGCGGACCATAGCAGACAATCAACAGGGAGATTCAGATTTGAAATGTGAACAACAGAATAAATAACGATAAGAGAAGAGGGCGGTGAGAAGGAAGTGATGAGAGAAGAGATGCCGGAACTAGATTATTGTTATCGTCTCAGATTATAGAGACTGGCTATGACGTCACGGAGTAATTAACAACGTGATTGGGTGATTAAGTATTCAGTGGTCATTTCGTGCGGACCAAGATTGTTGGCGTCAATCATGTTGGGGCAGGTTTAAAACAACTTTTTTAACGCATGCAAATACAAAAATTATGTAAATGATTTATTTTATGCCTGTCTACTTCCGTAAATATCCACGGAAGTATTCTACCCAACTACAAAAACGTAAAATACAACTGAATTGGACTAGCTGACATAAAATAAATACATGAACTCATAAGATCAAATAGGAAATAGGTAATAACAAGTTGATTTGCATTTGTTTGTAGGGTAGAGATTCACTTTTTAATGAACCGTTTTGTATTTTTCTTCTCGTTTGAGATTCATAAGGAATTAGTTAAAGAAAATAGTTGTTTCAAAACACAAATAAACACACGTCCGCTGTCGAAAATTTACGCACTGGTGAGTGTTTTATTTTTTGACCGTGGTTATTGTTCGTGTGTTTATTTGTATTTTAATACTACTCCCGGTCTAATAGTCTTGGTTCTTATTCATAGTTGTTTCAATCTCAGTTTTTACAAATTATGAACATTATTTTCCGGTACACAATAAACCACTACAAAACATCTCTGTATGCCCCACTCTCTACTGATACAAACATATTCATATTTTATTTTCACCGAAGTTCAATACAATGAAAAGCCAACCATGCAAACTATGTAGTTTAGTGCGCGAAACATCTGAACGTATATGTATGGACCTACGCATAAAACACGTTGTGATCTCTTTAGACGTCCATACCTGATGCTTTCACTTGAAAACCTGTGTTTTATTCATATTTTAGACGAAGTAAAATTCGGAACTCTGTCAAACTTCAGTTTTGAGTGCTACAATCTCTCTGAAATAAAAGTTGTGCTTCTTTATTTGTGATGCAAACACTATGTAGTAATCGTTTGTTTGAACCGTGTAGTGACTTCATTCGTATCCCTAACAACATCTATTCTCCTTGTTCACTTGTATTGCTTTGTTTTACAAGCACGCCATCGCGGTGAGTGTATTGTTTATTGTATCTTGTTAACTCTGTAAAGATCACACAAGACATATCACAACCTGAAACAGAACCACGCGCAACGAGGATAAATGCACTTATTCTTTAAAGCGAAAAGCGATTAATTACCAAGTGATTCTCCTGCACATCTGAACGGGAGACGGAGCCTTCCCCCCCTCCACTCCCCCCCCCCCCCTCGCAACTCAGAGCAGGATCAGTGTTTCAAGACTGGAGATAACAATATATATAACTCATTCCAAGCTATACACTAATCCTGTGTCAGACAACTGTGTATTAACCAGGATTTAGTCCACAGATTTGAACAAGCATAATCGAGTTACAGCATTTACTACACTCAATAACAGCACACGAATGTATTCGTCTGATTTCAATATCGTTGAACATAAAAGAAGGGAAACTGAATCTAACGTTAGGAAAGCGAATAAAAGTAAAAATTTGGACGAGTTGCCAACAAGAAAATGTGAAATAATAGTTTGGTGGTTACCATAGTAAAACATGTTTCAGATTCAAAGTTCACTCATGTATATTCTAGAATACTGAAAGCCGTGTCTAGCCGGATTCAATGCCCCCATGTTACAGTGGTTTTCAAAGGAAAAGCTTGCTAGCGATGTAAGCTGGACACGACACAGAGTGCCCAGTACTTCTGACGTGTGTTTCTAGACCAATCATAAGGCTGGGCTGGGATCCACACGAACATGAAGCGATCTGTCAAAATATTTCTCGCTTGTTGTTGCATTCGCTCGACTTATGTATACACTAAATATAAAAGCAATATTGTGTGTAATCATTTAAATACATTACGATCTTGGATGAATTGCACACATACAAAGAAGCATTCGCTCGCCAACATGAGACCTAGAACTATTCTGTATCAATTCGAATATCCTACTCGTGTTTACACATATACATTCAGAATTAAATTTACCAACAGCAAGCAATGCAGCAGCAAGCAACAATGGGCTCCCGTAGGAAGTAGGATATACATTTATTAATTTGCTATGCACCATTAATATCTTTGCGCCTATGCATCTCATAATCAACATTTTATGTAATCACCACGATTTTGGTTAATCATAAGTGCAGATTTTATATTTGTTCAATATATCTACGGATATAAATCAACACTTGCATGAATCACACGGTAATAGTTCTCAGGCATAACATTACATTGACTCTTGAAGACAGAGAAGTACATCATCCACACTACACAGAGTCAGTGTCAAGTTATGTCTATCTCAGCTCGTTTCACTCCACCCCAGGCAAAGCGGTGACAGTAACTCCAATAGCATCAAGATCGCTGCCAATAAAAGACACATAACCATGCTGCACTTCGTATGTAAATACTCCCCATCATAGGATTGTCTGCGTCGCATTTACATACTGTCCCCGCCCCGACCACACTGGCTAAAGCACACACGTCAAGTATGCCGCGATAACTCGCTACAGTTTTACCATTTATCCTTTGCACACGACTCTTCAAGTGGGTTTCTGTACGAGCGACCTAGGAAACAATAATAAAAGTCACCGCGGATCGATTTCCTTTGATGTAAACAGTTTTGAACGACGCTTGCAGATTTATTCCGGCATCAAATCATCTCGGTTTGATTCACGGTTCTGGCTGGGGTTTTTTTAACTACGGCAAGTAATTTAAATCTATCGGCATTATGATGGTACTTGTAAACGTTGACTTTGGAGCCGTTATAGCAACGAAGCACCTAATAAATAGTATAATATTCTCACTGAAAACTACTTCTTGTAACTGAGTGGTTATAGACACTAAACACGAATGTACTTGTTTATTTAACTTTACTCTGACCGACCACCCTTAAACTCCGTGTAATAGTTGGCAAGCTATCCTTTGTAATAATGTAGAAAACCAAATGGATGTTCGTGTCATACATTTAGAGAAATTTGTATTCAAAGTTAAGACTTGTTCATTCTTTAAACGTTGCAATCAATATATATACCATTCCCACATCTCCATAAGTCTAAACGAATTTTATGAACGACGATTGATATAACTGAGCAAAGACATTCAGTGCTAGGGGTTCAAACAACGACCTAGAACTCAGTAAACGATAGATGGCGACGACACAGCTTTTAGCGCTCCGACCGTCAGCCTTAGTTTTTATTCTACGTAAAATGCGACGGAAATTAAGATATCTCGGTCTAATAGTTTATTTTTAGTCAGGATAATGTTTTAGTTACACTATTTAATAAGAATTCGTGGCACAAACTCTCATTAATAAAGGACGATATGTAAATAATTGAAACCAAAGTAATTTCTCGAAACGTTGTGTTTGAACTTTGAATAAAATTCTTTATTAAAATTATTTGTTTCCGCGAATTTGTATTAACTAAAGAACTCTCATATAGCTTTGATAATCGCATAATATTAAAGTAGTATTTAATTTCATGTATATCGATAACCACAATCGAATGAAGCTAACAATAAACGATTATTGTATTATTATAAGCAAGCTGACACTCTCGAGTCTCGAGTGAAGCACACATACAACGCTTTAATCTCCGCTGCGCTTTTAAGACACAATGTGCAGTGTTCTAGTGTTCCATTCTGTCTTTGATGGTGAGAAGGAACGGATGTCGATCGAGCACAATCTAAAGTGACGTACACAGCTCGGCTCGGCGCTTGATAGACACAAAGACTATTGTTCTAGTGACTCTAGAGGCAAACAGCGACGAGAGATGCGGTTAATAGAGTAATCACAGCGGTTTATTACTTATAACCTCGCTTAAAACTAGGAGGCGAAACACATCCACTCATTCATTGATAATATGTAACTTATTTTATATCTCATTCATATTGTCTCTATTAAATTAAAACGAGAATCTTTTCAAAAAGAAAAATATTTCTGTTTCTTACGTACTTACGTACTTATATTATTTTCTATTTTATTCTAACTGCCCTCCTTTGCAAATGTTTTGGTTTGAACTAAAATGAAAATATAAACTAACTAATTTAATAACACCAATTAAAGGGATAGTCAGATGAAGAACTAGAAAATCACCAATTAGTCATTAGTCCATGAAATTCAGTTATGTGTAAAATACAATTGATATAGGTTGCTTCAATGCAAGAAAAAAAATAGTGAACAATTAGCTATTCTACTAGATTCCCTTCGGCAGCTCTTGCTGCATTTTTCTTCTAAAGCGTAGTGTAACTGTATCGGTTCTGAGGTCGCTGGCGCCTTCCCGATAGACAGAGGACTCATTGTGTTATACGAGACCAGCCTGCGCTGCGCGAAAACGCTCGGCGACTGCGGACAGTACCGCTCAAAACAGATTGCAACTTTTCTACACATCATATCTCAAAAAAATTAATTGCAGGGTATTTTGTAGAAGTACACGTTCGTACTAAGAAGCATGTTATTGGTAGAGAAACGATGCACATTAAACCTCCTGATCGATTTTTGATCAGTGCCCTATTTTAGCCGTGGTTTTACTTTCTCAAGGCAACATTTTTTTCATATGGGAATTACCATGAGAAAAGTTGCTCGGTGCTACTTGGTAGCACCAAACCAAATAATCGCGTTTTCTTTAATTTTTTAACCGCCTGCTTTTAAAGCATGGTATCTTTTAGTCATGTTTTTTATATTTAAAGGTCGATATCTACAAATGGTAGTTCTTAAGTTTTTCACCCGACTATCCCTTTAAGCTAAGCGATTGCTGTTTATTTAACGATTCCGATAACTCGCCGATAACTTTGCGAAACAATTTTACTCCATAGCTTATGTACACTCACCGACATAAGTACCCTAAATCAAGGGTAGGACAGAACACGTATTTACTCTAACCCCCTCCCCTGCTCTTATCGTGTTTTGTCTGCATCTAATTTACGATTCAATAGGTAACACATTGGTAAGAAACATGAAAAGTTTCCAATGTTCAATTCAAGTAAATAATTTCAAAACAATGTGTGTAGTTCAGTTTCAAAATGGACAGCGGTAACAGCTATAAGAAGGCAGGCCGACGGGGACTTGGACTGCAAGATTGGAATGATCCACGCAGTAGCCACAACAAGAGATTATCTCGTGAAGCATCTCAAAGCGATCTACACATCAAACGCGTTAAGTCAGCCCGCCTTGCACTTGTATCTCTCTCTCTCCTCACAAGGGGTGACATTTGCCTCTGTACCGGGGGATGAAGCCAGTCCCACGTGCGAGGGCATGCGTGCTGCAACCCTCACGCGCAATCAGGTAAGATGCCAGACCCGTTTAACAGTTTAATCCGATAAAGAGTTTAGCAAACTGGCTTCGCATAACAATAATCTGACCTCATAAAACTAGCCATCCACCCACCCCTCATAATCGATATTGACGAGCTAAACCTCGCCGCTATGAGCTAAGTAATTCACAAAACTATGAGGCGGGTTAGGTTGGGAGATTCAATAAAAGTGGCGATCATTAAAGAGGGGGTGAGGGGGGGGGCGCTACGGTCGATGTGAAAGCTCTCAAAGTTCCGCAATTACAAGCTCGGAACACAAAGCAAAGAGCAACACACAAATAAGCTCTGCGGTCAACAACTTTATCTAAGAGCAACTAATGCGTTTACCCGAGGGATCGGATACGCTCAATTCCACGGGTACGTTAATGTGATAGCGTGAGCGGTACAATCCCTGGGTCACGCCAATCGTACGAGGGGGCACTTGTCAAACCTGACAAGGTTGGCACCCGTGTAGTAAGACAGACTTAAACCCTCTGTCGTAATTGGCATTAGGCCCTCTATTGGCAAGAATAAAGAAAACTGCAAGAAACTCCACTTTTCTCGAGATAATTTTGTTCACGCGTATACTCTTGATTTGTTAGAATACGTCGGTATATTTAATTGACTTGAACGATCCATCAAAATTAGCATTAGGCTCTCTATTGGAAAAAATAAAGAAAACTGCAAGAAACTCCACTTTTCTGGAGATAATTGCGTTTACATGTGCTTGACACTACACTTCGAAGCAACGCATTTACACGTATACTCTTGATTTATTAGAAGACTTCGGTATATTTAATTGACTTGAACTATTCATCGTAATTATCATTACACCCTCTATTGGCAGGACTAAAGAAAACTGCAAGAAACTACACCTTTCTCGAGATAATTGCGTTTACATGTGCTTGACACTACTTTTCGAAGCCTGCGCATTTATACGTATACTCTTGATTTGTTAAAATACGTCGGTATATTTAATTGACTTGAACCCTCCGTCGTAATTGGCAGTAGGCCCTAATTAATAACCAAAGATAATAATAATAATAATAATAATAATAATAATAATAATAAATAATATATAAAATATGGAGTGAGATTCTGTTATGCTACGAAGTCCAGTCATTCTGTATCGCGGGGCTTGTAATGCTCTCATATCACAGTTTAAATATTGTTTCATCGTAGTACGGGATAACGAAAACCCGTCAGCCATTGAATTCATTACATACAATACCAAAATCTTCCCACGATACTGAATCAGAATCCACATCGTCTACAAAAGGATTTAAACCCTAACAAAGCTACACCTACGTGTTATATGCCCGTGTGTCAATGAACAGAAAGCCGCCCCGCGTGAATCGCAACATCTTTCGAATCAGCCTGTAAATTAGTCAGCTATCGAGATTTGATAAAATCGATAACCTAACCATGTATGTAATACACATAGCGACCTGTCAGCCACACATGCTTTATGAATATATGTACACAGAGGGGGGTGGGGCACCCGGCCACCCCTCAACCCCGCCAAGCCGAGTAGTCATATATGCACGCTTTAAAGCCACGTGATAATTGTTCGGAACAAAGAGCTGATATAATGGATCGCCGCATGGTTATTAGTATTACAATCATCCATATGATACATACACAAGGCAAGATAGTTGTTGAACTAGACTCTAGAGTATCAAGGAACAAAATAGCTGATGAAAACATGTCTCACTTGATCAGTGGTATAATACCTATCTGCAAAGTTAAGAGTGTGTATGATAAATCAATCAACCTATGCAATCAAATGTAACAATGCGTTGTAATATGTATGTGTGCGTGTAAAACATGTGCGTGCGTGTGTCGATTATAAATGTAAAATGTCAATGGCAACAATCGTGGTTTTTGTGTTCTTCAATCGGGTATTTTAATAATAAATGTGTAAATAAATAATTTAAATATGGATTATACACTTAGAGAAGAAGGAATACGTACCTTCAGATTATGTATTTTATTATGTTTACTCCTACCCCTAAGAATAATAACTTTACCCATCATATTATACAATTAATTGTCGAAAATACAATACAAAACAATGTGCACGATGTACAATATAATTCAATATGTACAATGTATTTATCTGTAATACAATGTGTTTATCTGTGTGTTCATGTATTCATTTAAATCTGTGTATGCACGTATGTGTGCGTGTGCGTGTGCGTGTGCGTGTGCGTGTGCGTGTGCGTGTGCGTGTGCGTGTGCGTGCGTGTGTCGATACATGCACACACACATCCCGCCATATATCCTGAACCAACATATTACACAGTCATTGTTTTACTACCACCACGTTAAAAACAATACACGCGACTCGTAAAACATCGAAGCCTATAACACAGAGCAGAGACTAATTTGTTTCATATCCTTGTCAGTGTTGCCACCGGCGAATATATCGGCGCTCTGGCGGCCGCACACGCGGCGGCCTACCTGATTTACATAATGCAAACAGTTGGCGTACAGATTTATAGTCGTCGGTACGTCCATACGGCGATATTGAGCGAGCGTTGATTCAGTTGTCTGTAAGGTGTTGAGAATAGGTCGACCTCACAACGTATATAATATAACTAACATGTTTTCATGTGTGGTTCACGGCTTTAGTGGGGGCATCGCAAACCTGGGCGTTCTCGTATACGCATGGCTTTACTTGTGCGGGCTACGTTTTATATATTGGACTGCAAGGAACTATTCTTGAAATAAAACAAAGATCTAAAACCAATGGCAATCTCTCATAAATGTTCGGAAAAAATTACATAGAGCCTTCATCAAAATGATGACTAAAATGAATTAACTAAATAATGTAATTTTCTTATTAAAATCCAACATTTGTTCATCTCAAAACTTTTTATACGGGCAGATACTTTAATAAAGTGCTATCATCATACACACCAAATAACGACATATTCACTATTAAAACGTTTTTGATAAGAATTATGTACATGAATATATATTATCTCGCTTTTTAGTGTTATTGAATGTAGGCCAAGCCCTCCTGCGTTTGTAAAATTTCACTCGTCTCCTATTGTCCTACTTTGCGTAACTCAGTTTTATAACTGAATACGATATTATATTAAACAAACGAATAAATAAATAAATAAATAAATAAATACACATATGAAATATATATCCCTAAATTGTTTATTCAGTTTGATACTGGTATAGAACTAGAGAATTGGAACATTTAGATTCCGACACAATCATCCTAATAAACCGAAGAAAGAGTGAAAACACGATTACCAAACAACATAGAGGATCGCCTTACAAACAAATAAACAAACAAACAAACAACACTTTCCTTGTTGACTTTATAAGACGATAGTGCCATGTTGTTCGCGTTGTGACTGTACAACAATCAAATTATGTTTATACCATTTCCTTAAACGTTTCACCCAGTCACTTCTCTACGGTAAATACGTTCCTCCACTCCAGCAATAAACTGATCAATGCGTTTGTAAAGCAGAAGAAACATTTGATTCTCACGGGCATAACTCTGTTAAAATATTCTTTTCACAACCATAGACGGAGAGAAAAAAACTCTTTCCGAGAAGAAAATTGACAAGTAATAATAATATCTCCCAACACTCCGGCGCTTGCCAAAGACAATTTGATTTTCTGCCAAGAGGTATAACCGGCGTTTCCATTTGTGAAATTAGCTATCAAGTTGAAACCATGCACCCAACATGCAAGTCGCGTTTTAAAACACGCGCCATATTAGATCGGTTTTATGTCGCGATAGAGACGAGTAGAGGCAAACAACGCGATGACAGTAGCCGAGCGATGCTCGTACTGGTCACTATAGTCACATACCGACCATCTACTGCTGCTTTATTGCACGCTGTTTCTAACAAAATCAACAGATTTCTGGCGTTCTTTTGCACTTTCGTAAAGGCGGTGTGGTAGTTACGCCCGCGCCGTTAGGAACTTCTAGGTATTCAACCTAAAGTAGTAAATTATCTCTAATGCACCCTGTCAAGTACGAACTAACACTATTGGATTTAGTAATTTCGCTTTACCTTACACCTAACCTACCTTAGTGCAACGTGGGTTTAATAAAACGTGCACTATTGTAAGCATGCCGCGCTAAAATAAAACACAACTTGTTGGCTGTTATAGTCTGGCTCCTATTTCATTCGGTCAACATTAATGGGCGTGTTTAACAGATAAGGCAGCATCGTAATAGGCCTGTTAGCAGCAGACCAGGTACGCTAAACACTCGCACAAAGAAGGTCGATAGTATAATCGCGTTAAGTTGAGACCAATGTGCGGATAAAGCCACGGGCAGGATTATTGCGACCGAGATGTGAGGATGACAAGCGTGATTCCCTTGGATCTATGCTAAGCTGGTTGGATGATGCGAGGATGTGTACAGCACAGTCATAACGAGGTGCATCAGTCGCTAACAGATTGTTGCCAGACGCTTGGACGTTGGATGATGCGAGGATGTGTACAGCACAGTCATAACGAGGTGCATCAGTCGCTAACAGAGTGTTGCCAGACGCTTGGACGTTGGATGATGCGAGGATGTGTACAGCACAGTCATAACGAGGTGCATCAGTCGCTAACAGAGTGTTGCCAGACGCTTGGACGTTGGATGATGCGAGGATGTGTACAGCACAGTCATAACGAGGTGCATCAGTCGCTAACAGAGTGTTGCCAGACGCTTGGACGTTGGATGATGCGAGGATGTGTACAGCACCGTCATAACGAGGTGCAGCAGTCGCTAACAGATTGTTGCCAGACGCTTGGACGTTGGATGATGCGAGGATGTGTACAGCACCGTCATAACGAGGTGCAGCAGTCGCTAACAGAGTGTTGCCAGACGCTTGGACGTTGGATGATGCGAGGATGTGTACAGCACAGTCATAACGAGGTGCAGCAGTCGCTAACAGATTGTTGCCAGACGCTTGGACGTTGGATGATGCGAGGATGTGTACAGCACCGTCATAACGAGGTGCATCAGTCGCTAACAGAGTGTTGCCAGACGCTTGGACGTTGGATGATGCGAGGATGTGTACAGCACAGTCATAACGAGGTGCATCAGTCGCTAACAGATTGTTGCCAGACGCTTGGACGTTGGATGATGCGAGGATGTGTACAGCACAGTCATAACGAGGTGCATCAGTCGCTAACAGATTGTTGCCAGACGCTTGGACGTTGGATGATGCGAGGATGTGTACAGCACAGTCATAACGAGGTGCATCAGTCGCTAACAGAGTGTTGCCAGACGCTTGGACGTTGGATGATGCGAGGATGTGTACAGCACAGTCATAACGAGGTGCATCAGTCGCTAACAGATTGTTGCCAGACGCTGTGCTAACTAAGCTGGTTGGTTGATGCAAGAATATGTACAGCACTGTGCATCAGTCGCCATTACGCGTGCAACAGATCGCTTCAACGTTGGGATGGTCTCACGGCGAAACTTGTCGGGTCCAACATGTGTGGCCGCCTCTCGCGCGCTGTTTTAACGGAACTCAAGCCGGCGCGGGGCAGCTCCCCGATACCTGCCCGTGTGAGCGGAGTGAAGTGGTCTTATTTCGTATGCTCGCTATTTCAATACCGTACCAACTGACGCGCGTAAAGTATCACTACCATACCGGTTTCAAACAGATGTAGCAAGCGAGTTGGAACCAGAGTTAGGTTGGTATTTGGCCTCAATTCTCACTCACCTATGACGATGACATCGTGAGCGCACTTCTGCCGGAAGAAAAGAGTCTGTTAAATACCACTGCACACTCTAAAACAATAATGAATAAAGAACTGTATTACATTTCTAATGCTTAACGAAGGAAAGTGAGAAATGTTTCATATTTTCTATACGATACGATTTGAATATTTTTGATATCAACGCTTTTGTTTGGATACAAAAGAAACACTTGAAGTTGGACGATTATAAATCTTTCTGACACATCTCTAGTCCTGGGATACCGAGCGTCGAGTGACAACCTCCGCTCGCCCACCGACAGGCGTGTTGCCCGATGACGTATATGGGTATGGCTGACCGCGAGAAACAAAACACGGCCGCGGCGCGAAAGTGGATTTCTTTTTGGTTTCACTTGGCTCCTGAATATCCTCTGCTACGGGGAAGTAAAAGTTAGAATCAACTTTTCAAAGTATTGATTTAGAACACAAGAGCCCCCCATTGTTTTTCCTTTGGCTGTTTTAAACGCAGGTATCTTTTACAAAAACGCAATTTACTTAGTATACCTATAGTTGGAAAACATTGCAAGGTAATAGTCACCACTTTGCTTTTTGTTTTAACTTGATTATAGAATGAAGCATATGTTTACAATCAACAAACAAGGCAACCCCGAAGCTTTCAGTCATGACAAGCTCACACGCACAGTTAGACCAAAGAACCCTTCATAATCTTCGATTAAGCCGTTGTTGATAAAACCAAAATTTCCTTCCGATGTATTTCCACAATTATTTGAAACGCATTGTGAGCGGCCGAGAATTAAACGCAACAGATATTTCGAACGAGTGGGTTTTTCGTCGCCGCGCAAACCGTCTCTATTACGGCTTCGATCGCGCTTCCTGCACGCGGCTGCGGTCCCGTCATTTCCACAATAATTCCCGGAAAGGATAATATCACCAGACGATCGGGATCGCTGCCAGTTTGGCTTTCGCATTTTCCCGAGCTTTTCCGCGCTCTGTTAAACGATCGTCAATCACCGCTAACAAGCTTTTCTTTAGCGGAAAATCGGTATTTTCCTACGCGTTTTATTACGTTTTAGGAAATATGCACGAAAAACGAACTAATACTCGATATCGCAATTAAAGTCTAGTTTCACAAAAAGCGGAATGGTTTCGCTTTCGCGTTAATATTCATTGTTTAACGTCTAACACTGGTCGGGATTGTTTCCACAGTGGCCATTATTTAACCTTTTAACATTACAAACTCTGAATTAAGATGACTCGTGGGAATAATCTTAAGTCTTTGTGTAATTCACAACGCGCTTCCTTCGTCTCGTCCTCTTTTGAAATACAAAACTTTACTTGAGTAAATAACATTCAACAATATAATATTCAGCATTCAGTTTGTTTGACTTACCTACACCTTTAGTAGGCCTACTTTATGCACTGCACTCCATGATAGAGCATGGGAGACCGTGCGCCAAAAGTACTAAAGGTGTAAGTAAATCAAACGAACTCAATGTTACATTACACAGTGTGCCGAATTCAATTCAGGAAACAACTAATTTCAAAACAATATAATTTCTAAAATACTTATTAAATATTGCAAACATTTTACAATATCGTATAAATTAATTTTCATAATGTATTATTGCACATTCTCTAGAAGCAAACGTGATTTGTTATCTAGGTTCTTATAAGCGTGAGGGAATATGGTCACAACTGTGCCTTGTATCTTGATATGACCTTTGAGAGTGTTTGTTTGGCTATTATGATGGGTGACATGCTCACATGAAATAAGTAACAATACACCAATAGACAATCCGTATTCTATATAAAAGGCATGTTTATAAAGGTATATGTTTATATCACGAGAGGTATACATAATTATTAATTCCTCTGCTGTGTAATATCTTATTAACAACTCTTTCTCTCTGGAGGTGAGTCTATAGAGATATGTAGACATCCAGTGAAGAAAGTTGGCCCAGCTCGGGAAAGAGGGGGGGGGGGGGGGGGGTTAAACATTTTTACTTGAAATATTTCACTTCATAATCTTGGGTTAAAACTTTTATCCAATAATTTAAAAAGTTTTTGTTTGTCTTCACATTGCCACGGGAATCATTTAATAAGCGAAAGAGAACGAGAGAAGAAATGGGGGGGGGGATGAGGGGGGGATCTGCACGCGCTTCAAATAACAACGGATAAATGAATATAAATAAGAAAGCAAGAAAATTAGCTGGTGAAAAACTTGACTATAAGAAAATTTACCTTGTGTAAATAAGTTGAAACCTTGCTTGAATATTCGTCCACTAAAAGCCAAATTTACGGCAATTAGAATTAATTTCTATTACGTGTGTCTACATTGGCTCAAAGAATGTTGCTGTTACAAATAGACTCAATGCCGATACTTAATCAACGACGATACAGTGATAATGTTAATTAAAACAAAGCTAATGACAATAACTAAAACCGTGTTAAATGTGTTTCCTTGAAGCGTGCATCTTACTTGGGGTGAAGTGATATTGAAGCCGATACTAATAGTGAATGTCGAGGTAGTTTAAACTTGAAAGAGCGAACATGACATAACCAGAGATCAAATCCAATCCGTTGAGTTGGAAACTAGAATTAACAAAGCCCAGCGAACCATTACAAAGAACAAGACCTACTTATTTCCACTAACGAGGTTATGCCAACTAATCGTCTTAGTACCGGTATGAACTTGTCACATAACGCGACAACACCCGATCAGTGGCACGTGGCCTACTCCCGTGTAATGTGCCTGCCTGCGAGTGTACCCCCAACCCTCACTATACGCCGCAGAAACAAGCATTAATTAGCCGCTTTAGCGATTCATAATTAGGATGCTTTCATTTATGTGAGCGTCTCTTCTGATGTGTACGCACAAATAATGGTTAGCAGTCGCATAAAGGATCAAACAGAACATATTTAGTTTAAGAAAATAATCAATGATATTAGTATTATCTCAATCACAACTATTCTTTCCTCTGTAGATTCACACCTCGTTATGTAAAATAGTTTCTAGCTTGTTATAGTCCACAATAATATGCATTCTTAATAATAAGATATCTTTTCGAGCGTCACAGTAATAACTAATAATTATTATTGTTTATACTTCAAGCTGCTATGTTATAATGTATGCAAGCGATTGCGCAAGCAAGCACACTCAATCTAAGGTTGGAATTCATAGTCGGCCCCTACACCTAGGGGCGCCCATTGTTACCAAGGTAACAGTTGTTTCCATGTTATTTCCCATAAACAAAACAAATCCATAGTAACAATGGGTGCCCCTAGGTGTAGGGGCCGACTATGAATTCCAACCTAAGAGTGAGCAATGGCTAGAAGTGTAGTTTACCGGTATAGGGCACTAGCAACACCAAAAGACAACAATGAAACAAATGAATTGAATCGATGGACAAACAACAAGCTGTCAAAAAATAATTTCGTCTGATTTTGGAAAACAAAACAAAAAACAAACAAATACACATACAAAACTTTCACTTAGTCGTTGTCTATCATTAAAAGTTTTAAATTTTGAGCAGTTGCTATTGCTACACTTGTTTTTATTTCTATGGTTGCAACTTTATTATTTTGACAGCTGATGGTTTGTCCATCAGTTCAATTCATTTGTTTCATTGTTGTCTTTCGGTGTTGCTAGTGCCCTATAGCCTTCAACTCTCTCGTATCCAACTGTTTTCTACCCCCCTACGCGTTCTCTTGGCGCACCCCACACTCATGTATCACTGGATCACAGCACAACGGCTACAGAAGACCAAGAAAACTCTCTCCATCTCTAATAAAACAACAGACCGACCAATAAGTCAACAATTTTATCCCAATCAGGTCCGGAATTTCATCTGCTAACTCGCAAACTGCGCGAGTAGAGGTGTAACCGCGGCAGCCAAGAGAGCGGCCGCCGTAGAAAGAAATTCTCCAGTGATTGCTTTTCAATCAATTACAAGGAAGTGGGGGTGGGCATCCCCTCGTGCAACCAACCCCCCTACTGACCGGGCCGTACACACTTTGCCACAGGAGCAACGCGCCATTGCAGCATCATTGTCATCACGTTCATTGCTGATCATTGTTGTTGTTCGGACAACTATTTAGAGGACTACGAAGCATCTCCATCTTCATATTTCACCCAGTCATCGTCTCGATTAGCCAAGTTGCAAAAATATGGGAGGTAAAACCCAAATATCATCATCATCACGAAGCATTGAGGCACGGCATCACTATTCAAATGAAAGTGGCCAATTATAACCATTGCAATTTTAACATTTTTTGTGTTTTTATAAATCCTGATAGTAAAACATAAAAATAAAATACCGTTCATATTTTCCAATAATTGCTAAATAGTAAATACCAACAGATTATCCGATACCTGTACAATGTTATCGATTGCAAACCGTCTCGACTCGCCTGTTCTCTCTCTGTCTCTCTCTCTCTCTCCCTCTCTCTCTCTCTCGCAATGAATATTAGCAGAAAGTACATCAACCATTAGTTAATAACCAGTGGCCGGATGTTCGTTTGGCCATCACAGCCGTTTACACAAATCGTTCACCCGCAGAGTTGCCACTATTACATAAATTACCAAACGGAACAATTCCACAGCCGTACTTGTGTAGCTGTGTGGATGTGTAGCTGTGTAGCTGTGTAGCTGGGGATATATCGCGCCCAGTCTCGCAGTCGGCGTATTAACATGCATAACATAACACGCGAGCAATCAACTGTGTATGTAATGTACTACTAAATAACATACTAAAATAGTTTGCAAAAATTACTACACGTGAGATGTTAAATGAGTTGTGCTAGTTAACTGTTCCAGAAAACATTTTAATGTAAGTATTTAGTTTTATATTCAAAATAGCAAATTAACAAATGCCAGATTACCTTGTAAGAACTATGAAGAGTGCAGAACATGCACGGAAGAGGTACACGACAAACTATAAACCACCAACTATTCATTAGTGTTTTGAAACTAAAACAGGAGAACATTTAAAAAGAGCATTCAGGTGAGAATACAATATTTAGAGTACCAAGGGACGCAGAAGGAGTCAATAATGTATACTCCTTGTAGTTGAAGTTATACTCCTTGTAGTTGAAGTTATACTCCTTGTAGTTGAAGTTATACTCCTTGTAGTTGAAGTTATACTCCTTGTAGTTGAAGTTATACTCCTTGTAGTTGAAGTTATACTCCTTGTAGTTGAAGTTATACTCCTTGTAGTTGAAGTTATACTCCTTGTAGTTGAAGTTATACTCCTTGTAGTTGAAGTTATACGCCTTGTAGTTGAAGTTATACTCCTTGTAGTTGAAGTTATACTCCTTGTAGTTGAAGTTATAATCCTTGTAGTTGAAGCTGTACTCCTCTTTCTAGCATCAACAACATTCATTTCCGCACAACTTGTATTGGAATGTTGTATATTTGTGCATCAGTTACAAAATTAATTTAATACCTCGTGTTAACTCTAAGTCGCCATTACCGAAACGTCGCCAACATACTTAATCCCGTGTCCGTTGTTCTAATGTCTCGGTGTGGGTCAACATGTGTGACCTTTCAACACATGCCACAGTATCAAGGACCTTTACATAACTTAATGCACGTTATATATATATATAGATACACGAAATGTCACGGACTACACTTTAATTACTTTACAGTGCGGCAAACTAGAAATAAAACATTCTTGTTGAACGTTGATTTGTCTCCCGTCTTTACTTAAATTAATATTTAAGTTTAACGAATGATTCAGCGTGGATGAACCACTTTCTTCTTCGATGTCATAAGACGGACCTTTCAAAAAATGTTAATCGGGAAGGTCTGTACTACAAGTTATTCGCACTTCCGGGCCCCGGTAAACCCGTATCAACACTATTGCTACTACCGTGTACGGTGGTCGACTCCGCGACCCCCGTTCTATCGGTGCACATGCATACAGTATTGATAGACTCAAGCCCCCGGTCAATTGTTAATACCACCTCCTCGACGCAACTGGGTCATAGATCCTAATCATAGATCCTAAACCAGCACCTGTGGGAGTCGGGCCCCACTCCCTGTTAATTGCCCGACTATAGTTAACTAGGGTGTGTTGAATATATGCACCGCCCGCCTAGCTGTCATAGGTGTGAATGACATATTGTATGCCTGTGGGAATTATAGGCTACGCTAAGACGACGTGTAAACCAAGCTATATACATACCTACCCCCCAATTGATGGCGTATTCACATCACGGTAGAGAGGGTTGACTGATAAGGGTGCGGGAATATGTGCGACGCTTGTTGGAGTGACTATAGGGACATAGTGACACTGATACATGCGGGGTTTATGATGGGCGGGGGGGACTGTGTGTGTATCACACGGGGGGGGGGGGGGAGAGAGAGAGAGAGAGAGAGAGAGAGAGAGAGAGAGAGAGAGAGAGATCGACAACTGTTTGACAACTCATTTTAATACTAATAACAAGACTTAAAACAATAATTAATATAATAATCATATACTTGGTTTTTCAGAACACGAAATAGTTGGTGTATAAAATATAGTTTGCTGTAATAATGAGGTTCTGATTATAACTACTAACTAAATGGTTATTATCAAGAAGTTATTATTTGATGGGCCAGTTCGCTCCAGTAACAATGTAGACTTGCGCGGCTTGGTGATATTGATATCAAATAGAAATGACTCGGGTTGTTCGTCGCGTCACTTGCTTCAATAATAATTCATTCATTCAATAAATTTCATTATCGGAAAGCCAATCGTGTCTCTGGACTTTTCCACTTGCAGCTTAATCAAACAAAGTATAATATACTAATTAGTAAATCTACAGGTTTAACAAACACTGCTTTTTTATTGCATTCGTTTAGGTTTGTACAGTTTTGCGAAACCGTTTGTTTGTGTGAGGGGGGAACAACTTCACGCTCTGTTTCTACGGTGAAACTTGACTGCTTGCTCGCTCGCTGCTGTTCTACAGACAACTATTATATTAAACCGAAGGAAGCTTAGTTAACGATTTCCCTTCCCTTCCATTAGTTAATACAGTCATTAAGACGAGGTATTCACACAAGTTACGGACGAAATTAGGACATTGTAAAATAGAGTGAACGCAACTAATTCGGATATTTATTTCGTTCCCTAATAACACAATACATTTATATGGGTTTATTAACACGATAATTACATAAGTTTTGAAAATAAGAGTTTAAGTCAAGGACAGCTCATAACTTTCACCACAGTTGGAGGTAATCTCAAAAGTAAAGAAATAAAACATTTGATGTCAATTATGATATAACGCTGGTAAATCCAAATCCAGGCCGGTATTTCACTGCCCAGTTATTCATTTAACCTTCGGTTAACAATTGTTTTCCAACATAACAACCATTAATGTACTTGGCATTTTCACTTGATTTTGAAATAATAATTATTTCAGCTATATTGTCGACAGTATGACGTCGCATCTTCACGCTGTCACTACTCTTGTAGCATTGTTATCAAATAGGATTATTGATGTCTGAAAGACGCCGGCCGGACACATTCGGAACCATGTTTGTACGACCGTAGATATGTTCAGCTCTGTTCCTAATCTCTAAACCCATCAACTAACAATGCCACGAACGGGCATCGAACTAGGACGCCAGGAAGGAGGTTCTATCTCGCAAGACCTGGTTTCAGTTACACACCGAAGACAAATGTCACCTTTTAGTCACAATCGATCCGCTTCATATTCGATATCACACTCGTTCGATCTATTTATACTCGTCCTCTCCATCTGGTGTGTCATTAATTAAGAAGGTAAGTGATGCTTCATTGTTGTAAGGTAACAAGATAAGTAACAGACTCGGGCGCAGCGCTCAACCACTGCAGCGTGTAAAGTGTGAACTAAGATGCACTCAAAACACCGTAGTTCTGTGTACGCATTATCCGTGCGGTACAGCGTGACTTACAGGGGGCGTACGTACGCACATATATATATACACCCTCAACTTCGTTATTCCCTTCTCCACCAACCATTCTGATCTCTTTCTTACACAATCATTTACCTCTCGCTCCCTCTGCCTTTATCATGCTTTTGCATTTTACGACTATTTACTTCTCTTCTCTCCCCCATCTTGTCCTTTGTTCTCTGTTTCTCTCGCTCTGAATCTATATCTCGTTCTCTTTCTGTCACCCTCCGCTCCCCTTATTTATGCCAGTCTTCCTTCAACGTTCCTCTTTCCATCTCTCTTGCTCTCTCACAGACCGTTCAGAAAGTTCTACGCTCGCTAGCGGCAAAGCAATCCTTTGAGATAAAAAAATAAAAAAAACACAAATGATACTCGATAAGCAAGTATATATGTATTTATTGAATAAGATGTTTGGCGACTGTATCTCCATCTCTGTCCCTCTCATGCAACTACATGTAACACACTGGTTGCGTCACGTAACATGTTACATCCACATCGGACATTTTCATCTTCCTTCTCTGTCAGTGTGGATCTATTCTCTCTCTCTCTCTCTCTCTCTCTCTCCCGCGCTCACCACGTCCACCCTCTCTCTCCTGCACCATATTTCTAAACTTCCCTCGCAGTTACTCGTTGCTCGTTCACTTCTCTCCTTGTTTAGGATTCCATTGGGTCCAATTAATCATGGGACCTCCGCCATTGCCGGCCAGATTAACCTAGAGCACAGGCTTTTAAACAACCACCCCGACACTTAACTCTCTCTAGCCTACACATTCAAAACTAGATGAATGCACTAGTGTGATTGAGATATCACTTTATGCTTCAAGATCGAATCTGTCATTCATTCACTCATTACGCAATCGAGGAACTAACTGAGTTTGAAATTATTTTACTGCACGCAGCGCTTGCGAGACTATTGTGAACTACGGCGTCACTGCAGAATGAAAACCTTTGCTAGCTTTGTTCGTGGCCAACAGTGTTTTACAACGGCAAACATGTTTCACATATATTCATTTCACAGTAACATGTTTGTACAAAATGAACTACTCGTTTACACATGCGTTTTATCACTTTATATAATGTGAGTGCAGATGTATAATAATACTTAGTTTGCTTTTAACCAGTTATTAGACATAATGAAAAATTATAATAGCTGTGTTTTCTGTGCTATAATCACACATTACTGAGAAATACTAAAAACCAAAATATGTGAGTGAACAAGAGTAAAAACACAAAACAATAACATAACAATGACCCCTGATAGTAATGAATAATAGTTATAATGAGGATGATGATAAATGATGATCATAATAAAACTAGCAATATTAATAATAATATAAATAACAATAACTACAACAATATTAATGATAATGTGCGTTAAAGGTACAACCATTACTGACAATAATAATGAGAAAATAAAACACATTCATTGAACACATACTCAGTCCCTCGACGTCAGAATTTCTCGAACTAATTTCCCACGCGACTGCTCATCAAGCCGCTAATAACGCCGAAGACGAGGCAGCCTGCGATACTCGGTTGCACGGCAAGTTGCCCACCTCCCAGGCGTTCTAGGTCACGTGGTTCAATCTACGGCAGCCCGCGATACTCTGTTGCACGGCAAGTTGCCCACCTTCCAGGCGTTCTAGGTCTTGCACGGCAAGTTGCCCGCCTGCCAGGCGTTCTAGGCTTGCACGGCAAGTTGCCCACCTTCCAGGCGTTCTAGGTCACGTGGTCTAGGATGCGCGCGCCGGTGCTCACCAGATAAAACAGCTGCTCTCGTGAGCACAGACGTCTCGCTACTAAACTAGAGATGCACGCGATAATCGACATTGAATAATCGATAAAGATGTATCGATAATTGAATCTTGCAACAGCCGAAAGCAGACAGAGTTACGGAGTTGTGTGTACGATGCGTCGGTCGTTCATGTTCTGCCAAACTTCTCTATTGATTTAAATAAAACGTCTAATTCTGTTGCAACTTTCATGTACTTGCCGCCCTCTATGCGACCTGAACGCCCACCAATACCCCTTGCCCCCCCCCCCCCTCCCCACCCCCAAACTGGATTCCCGACATGACGACCCCCGCGATGTATGATGGATCCGATTCGTCGTTTGTGAACATGCGTATCTCAACTTGTATGCGTGTACATTAAAAAATAATCACGACTTTCCGTTTTATAAATGTGTAAAACGCAAAAAACAGCATCTTCATAATTTGAAAAAAAAAATGGTTTTCCATCTATTTATTCAAAATATACAAGTATCGAAATCTTTGTTTATATTTCAATTACATCCAAGCAACATTTCCTATGTGTCAAGTTCATCCTGAGAGAAAGAAACTCTTGAACGAAATGTAGCGTTGAGTCGGTGAATGCGCGTAAATCCACCTCGGGTTGAAAGCTATGCCGTGCAAGGTATTTCTACCGACTGACTGACTGACTGACTGACTGGTATGGATGCTCCATAGTTCTGTCGTTGTAATGGACACATTGATTGATTGCCTGGCTGGCTGGCTGGCTGGCACTCGCTTAGTGTCAAGCATAAGGTGGAACAACACTCACGTGTGCTCACGGCTGCCGAGAGATGGCAGCACTATAGAAAACAAGCCCCTCCCGCTCCCCCCCCCCCTCTCATAGCCTGTTTCAGCTCAGGTGGAACAACGCTCACGTGTGCCCACGGCTGCCGAGAGATGGCAGCACTAGACAACAAGCCCCTCCCGCTCCCCCCCCCCCTCTCATAGCCTGTTTCAGCTCAGGTGGAACAACGCTCACGTGTGCCCACGGCTGCCGAGAGATGGCAGCACTAGACAAAAAGCCCCTCCCGCTCCCCCCCCCCCTCTCATAGCCTGTTTCAGCTCAGGTGGAACAACGCTCACGTGTGCCCACGGCTGCCGAGAGATGGCAGCACTATAGACAACAAGCTCCGCCCCCTCCCCTGCCCCCCGCTGTGTCAAGCATAAGGTGGAACAACACCTACGTGTGCTTGCGGCTGCCGATAGGTAGCAGCACTAGACAACAAGCTGTTTGTTAACATTCACGTGATAGGTTGCAAGCTTTAAGTTCCGAGATACTTTCGATGACAGATTGGTATAGTATTTTTAAAATTTACCGTTTTACCGCTGCCACCTAAGTTGTGTTTTTCCCTTTTTCGAAAGCGGTTCTTCTACTTCAAAAGCGTTATATTTTGAACTATTTTATACATTAACTTTTAACCACCTAGGGCGCTTTCGTTTACCTGTGATCGAGAAATTAAATCCGTAGTTATCGAATAGAGGAATCAATCAGGTAAACGCAAGCGCCCTAAACGTATCTAGAGTCCCCGACGCATCTAAGCTAAGTGGTACCAACGTACCTAGTCTCAAACCGACCTCAGCTCCTCATTTACTCTTTCATGCACGCATGTTTGACGAAAATCAACAGATTTCCGGCGTTCTTTCATATACATTCGTAAAGACGGTCTTCCGCTTAGTAGAGTGTACAGGCCGCATTATTTACACCAGCTGTGTTAGGAATTTTGAGGTATTTAATATACTGTCATAAGTTATCACCAACGGACCTGTTTTAAGAAGATGTCAGGAACTAAAGAAGTAGAAACTTAAGTTGGACTCGGCGATGTCGTCATGATGAACCTAGTTACACGTTGAGACGAGCAAGTAGTACGTAAGCAACTTCAGAGATAGATTCAGATGTTGACTTTACATGTCTTCTTAGCGTATCGGCGGACACAATGCACGGAAGCAAGCGTGGATACAAGTAAAGACAAGCTTAGCTGACGCGTCCTATACGAGGTGTTGACGCGCGAAATGTTCCGCGCAACGCGTCTAATGTTGTCACTTCCGGAGACAGAGACAGAGACAGAGACAGAGACAGAGACAGAGACAGAGACAGAGACAGAGACAGAGACAGAGACGGAGACCATGACCATGTTGTATATACGGCCTTTACTCTTTTTACTCCGATAGTAAAATACGAGCGGGATAAACGAAACTATGCCTATACGAGCAAGAAAAATGAACGGGGGGTGGTTTAATTTTAAAGGTCAATAACAGACAATAACTTTTTTACAGTCGTGTTCGACTGATTTTAATGATGATAGAAGTCGTCCAGTAAAACGTTAAATACAACCAACGTAGAACGTTCATCTCGTTATTAACTTCGAAAAAGAAACGAGAAAGAAAAGTTGCTAATTAGAGAGAGAAAAATGGCATTCTAGCACTTTGTTAACGTTTGTGTAAATAACAAGTTCGCCGACCGCAGTGAGCTCAGAGCATTGCGTTCACTTTTCACTCAACCGAATGACACATATGTGTTTATGAATTATTCACAAAAATAAATTAGTAGACACGATAAAGTATGATTGAAAATGGTGACTAGATTTATAAAATAGATGTAACGAGGTTGAAACATTGAAAGTTATAAGTAAGCAATAAATAACTATATAAATAAAGTGAAAAGGTAAATGGTGAAAAAGAAATGCAAAGAAACAAATTTAATCTAAAAAATAATTTCACTAAATAAACAAATAAATAAATTGAATAAAAACATTAAACGAAATACAAATAAAATGATCAGCTAATTGCATGAAGGAAGCAACGCCATGTGTGAGTGTCCGTGAGTGAGATGGTATGAGGATATGCGTGTGTGATTTATAGCTAAATATCGTTTACGGTTTGGAGTGCCTTGGAGTGGGGGGGGGGGGGGGGGGGGGGGTAAGTGCGACGAAGAGACGGCGAAATCACCGCTTCTCGTCAGACGCCGTTTGAATGCTGTAAAAAAGTTTGAAAGGAAAGGATTTATTCACCCTTTCTAGGCACGAAATTTGATATTGTGTTCATGCCGCACCCTCACCCCCTCCCCTAAAACCTTCCCCGTCCGACGGAAAAAAGAAACACCTCCATATTAGTTTGTACATGCACTAAGTAGTTGACATATTTCACGTCTTTATAGATTTAGAATTACCAACAATCTTGTCGAGAGAGGCTGATAAATAGGGCCGGCGCTTTTCATCATGTAAATGCGTCGCGACGCCGCGTCGACCCCAGCGCTAAAGCTCAATCAGCGGCCGACAACACAACTACATCCTCGCCACAATAGGCGAGAGAGAGAGAGAGAAAGAAGAAAACCCTCGACGAGAAAAAAAAAAATATCACAAAATACAAGTGTGCACAAAGCGAAAAGAAGTCGGCCTTTGTAATGTTTTATAAAGGAAAACAAACGCCAGGCGACGTGTAAAATAGAGTGGACAAATTTTCACCCCCGAATGGCGCCGAGGCCGAGCTCGGCTAATAGAATCGACGATACGATACACCGTAATATCATCCAGCGGTGCTCGGGCCGACCACAAATCAACGCGAAGACGCACCAGTGTGGCATAAAGCCTACGCGTGGATCCCCCTGTTAAACCACGATTTACTGCTTGTTCGCCTTTTAGTGAAATAAATAAACTTTGTTCAAAATGGTCGCGGTCGACTATATACTAAAGTCATCTACTATCCATTATACGTTCGCGAACGACGTTGCTGTGATAAATGTTATCCGTCTCTCGGATTAGTTTTCTTTTCTTAAAGTTGGCTCGCCCGAAACTACCCGGGTAGAGATCTGTGAATGATGAACGCATCCAACACACACAGGGATATTATACATACAGACAGACAGACTTTGATTAAACGTTGCGCTCGGAGTCAAATCACGTGACCAGTGCAGTAGGACAAATGAACGACCTGAATATTTTATACGCGAGTCAACGGGGATACAGCACAATTCTGTCTCGCACGGGACCGATTCCGGCTAAAATACGACATTCACAGCATTGAAATTGTACTTGTTTCTACAGTGACACGCGATACTCTAGTGCGGGAGGTCGCCGGTTCGATGCCGGACACCGGAAACCCAAGGTGTTCTCAGTCAGGCTGGGCTTAAATCGTTCCATCATATAGATAGATCGTACGAAGTACCTATATCTATCTCTATGGTTCCAGCAACCCTAGGACAATCTTTCAAACTTTTTAAATCCCATAATGTATTTAGTTAACCACCAGGCAAAGGATACATGTAAATCTGGTGATCACTTTGTTCGTTCTAAACAATATATCACTCCCCCAAGCTGTACGGATATACTTACACACAAAAGAACATAAATAATAAGTTATATACATTTTTATGTATCATTTTCTGTACAACTTTTAATTTATTAAGTTTTTGTAAGTTATTAATTGGCGTACTATCGGGAAAACAAGCAAGGTATGTACGGTATCCCCCCCCCCCCCCCAGACCCCTTCACGCAGATAAAGAAGCGGTCAGCTCTATCTTCGTTCCTGTAAGTATCGTGCGAGGGGGCTGCGGTAGTTAACATTTAGCCGCTCTAATTACGATAGCGACGAGCGGCGACCACACAGATCAATTCACTGGCGGTGTATTGTACACTCGCACCATGGAGTTATATTGGAGGAGGAGATCTAGCTCTAATGGGAGGGGCCGTCCACGATTGTTGTTCCGGAAATGGCCGCCATATTTGTTGTTTACGAATTGTGAAGAAACTTCAGAAGGCCGCATAGGCCTATATGCTGTGCGCTACACAGGCTTACTACATTTGTGAAGTAGTTTACACCAAGACTGACAATAAGAAACTCGTTAGGTAAGTAGATTGAATGGTTATTTAACTACTAGGCCTAATTACCTAGTACTTAATTTAGGTTGTCTAGAAGAAAAGCAGTCGTAGTGGGCTATGGAGTAGGCGAGGGCCTATTGTCATGGGCTAGGCCTACTAGCCCTAGACCCGTACAGCCTAGCCCAGGTATTTTACCGGTACGGCGTAGGCCTAGGTACCAGTGAAATATGAAGTTGAATCACAACATTGTAATTAAACCCTGGCTAGTCCTGAGAATTGGTAAGGTCACAGCTATGTAGAAAATATTGGCAATTGGTCACGTACCATCAACTAGGCCTAGGGCCTAGGGCCGAGGCCCCTAGCACTCACCTATCCTAGTCTAGGCCTACGCTTTGATCTAGGCCAATATCTTGAAAATATTGATATGTGGTAAATGAACTCAAGCCAACAGCATCAATCATACATCCAATCTGGGCTAGGCCTAAGAGTAGACAAGGTTAAGATAGACAACAGCATTCACTATCACTATCCATGCATCCAACTTGGATAAGCCTAGGTCCTATACACTTAGCTCATCTTGATATTATTGTAACATGGTGTGTGACAACTCTTTGTATACAACATTTATTTATACACAACACCACATGTCAAATAGCCTATAGGCCTAGTAGGCCTGCCAATTATGCATTCAACATGGTTTAGGCTAGGCCTAGGCTAGTTTGCACAACATTGCTAGATAATGCACATAGGCTAATGTAATCAACTGTTTAGGGTCTAGCAGCAAGGCCATCGCTACCCTCTGTAGCAATGGTCTCGGCAGTAGGCCCTACCTACTTCTTTTGACAGAATACTCAAGCTAAGACTGGACCTATTCTTGTAATTTATAACCTCATGATCCGTCATACACTATAGGGTATTAGTTCGGTCAATGTTGCAAGACTTGCAAAGTACATTTGCCTGTATTATGTAACATGTTTGAACTGATGTTCTCGATTGCCATAGTTCCATAACTAGGAAAAGGTTTTCTGGCCTAGGCATACTAAGCACTAGGTAATGTTCTCAAGTAGCAATCACAACATGCTGGGTACAACATTGCTAGATACAATTTCCATGTTCATGTAGTAGCCATGGCTATGCATTGTAATTTAACTTGAGATGATCAACAAGTTATAATAGTTCTGTGCATGGACATTAATGGATTGTGAGAGGTAGCCTCCTCTAATAAATAGTCACTTCTTAGGCCACACACATTTTTACATTGTACAGTAATAAAGGTTTTTGTTGTAGATTGCTTAATCAATAGATACAGTAATATTTTCAGATTATAGATACCAATAGTTCAACTAGGCCTTAAACTTGTTGATAGGTCAATGATAAGGTCCAAACAATAATATATATGTATTTATATTTCAGCCAACTCAGACATGGAATTGGAAATAAAAAATATTTTATTGGAAGTTACATCTCTTCACTTCAAAGTAGCTGTAGCTGCTTCTGTAGATTCATCACAAGCTCTGGATGATTGGTGTGTTCAGGCAACATCTCTACTAAAATGCAAGAATATAGAAGACTTCTGGTCTACATGCCACAAGTTCCGCTTAAAAGATGAATTTTTACAGCCGGTCAAAAGATTCACTTCAACACTGATGGTAAGTTATTTTCAGTACAAAACTTACAGTACGGTAGGTAGCCAAATCACACTAAGTGATTAGGCCTACTTTTTTATAATAAGAGAGATCAATCTTCCATCAGATTCAGAACTAGTATGATCTTTGGTTGGTAGCCAGAGTACACACATAATAACATTTTTGACCTACCATTTAGCTTTATTATTAGGCCTTTAATAATATAGGCCTAATAATAATAAATTCCATTTTATTCTCACACATACAAGAATACATATAATTACATACAGTAGTATTATTTATTTATTTATTTATATATTTATTTATTTAGGTATTTATTTATTTATTTAACCCCCAGGCCTGGTTCAGCTCCAACCATCCTTAACCAGCCAGAGGTTGATGACCACTACCAGGCCGAACTCCCAGTGAATCAACATCCTGGTGAATTAATGATTATACCTACAGAGGAACCATTCACTACTCAGGGTAAGTCATAGATATTAAAATAGTGCAAGTTTTACTCAAATCAAATTGTTTTATTCAGTACATGATACAGAATTGTAGCATACTCAATGATTGTAGGGCCTATATTGACTAAATTATCATTTATCAGTAACCAACAACACAAAAATTTATTTTTCTATATACCTAGTAAAAAATTTATATGTACGGTACATTAAATGTAGGTACCCATGCTTTAAGTAATTCATTTTTAATTAAAATCCATCTTATTCATCTAAAGTTGTAATTGTAATCATGTTCTTTTTTTTAGGAACCATGACTGCTGTGGATCGGGGTGATCCACTGACTGAGCTAGGAATAATTTCCTCAAAAACCGAAACAAAGAGCTGCTAGCAGACGTACAAAAACGTCAAGAAGAAAACAATGACCTGACTAAAATAATTAACGAAAACTGTTAGAAAGCACACCAGATGTCAGACAATTTGGTTCACTTTTATACTAGCCTTGTTTCATATGAATTATTTCAGACTTTAGTTTCATATGTAGCCCCATTAATGGCCAATTTTCATTCAGTCAAGATTAAAGACCAGATAATGATCATTTCAACCAAACTTCGTCTCAGCTTATTAAATAAAGTCATAGCATTTTGGTATATTATATGTCATATTATATTACATACATAATTTAATCTTTATATAAGGCCTATCACTCAGCATTTTCTCATGACGGAGTAGATTCCCCCGAATCGGAATCGCTGTCTAGTGTTAGAGCAAAATATACTGCAGTGGGTACTATTTTCTTTATTTTTGCTTCAAATAACTTTGTTTTTTCTATGGTTTCCTTCAATTGGTGTCGGCTCTACATAAACGAGTGGCTCGTTTACATTTATTGATGCCACCTACATGGTGTGTATGTCTAGCAAAGTTGTATTTCTTCAGCTTTCTTACATTCTACCTGTAACATAAGAATAGGTTAGAGATCTACCTAGATACATTTTTTAACTATTAAATTTTGCAAATATTTAAAATAAACATGAACTTAAATATGAGCTCATATTTTATTGATTGGAGTAAACCTGATCCTGTCATTTTGCACAAACTCGTCTAAATCCGACATATTGTGAACTACATTGATATAGAATTTTTTGTTAGCCTGTGCTGTTGACATTCAATCAATCAATCAATTTTTATTCAATAATTCCACATGATACATAACAGAATGGTTATTGGACGATTTGTACATTAATATTAATATCTACGGACAGAAGTTATGTCTTGAGAGTCCGTAGACAAATATCTGGTGTGCGGATTATTGAATACTGTGAGTTATATAACTAAGTGGTAACTTAAATGTAAACTATAAAACTATTATAATATAATATTTTATATCTAGTAACGATTACGAATAGGATGAGGTTTCATGACGAGACGATGTTGGGGACGGTTTATTATTGTTTTTTACCGGAAGTGTCTGTATTTATTATTTATATATTCAGCCATTATTAAGAATGTTATCTTATTAGAGGATTAAAATAATATGATTATGTAGTATGAATGCGGTTGTTAATGCTTTCTAGGTTGTAGGGTAACAATGTCTTCAATTTCTTGAATTGTTTTTTCTGACAACCATAAGATTATCATTTTCGTGAATGTCGATTTTGACTTTTTTCGGTGATTGCCGCTGGAAGCAGCGTGTACAATCATTGTACAATCATTGGGCTAACTAACAAACTCAATGGTACAATCCTAGTTTACAACGTAAATGTAGCCTTCTATTCCTTCCAAACCTTCTATCAAAAATTGTATGCGATCTAGGTTTGAAGCTTTAAAAACCAGCCTACAGCTTGAGAATGATTAATCAACGGTTTATATCGTAAACGAGTTATATGATCACTTAGTGCTGCTATCCTATCACTGACCTGGCTGGTGTGCACACTAAAACTAGGAAGCACATTTAGCCCAGGTCTGATAAAGCTAAAGGCAGAGCAAACGTTTACATTCTGTATGCGTGTTATTTCCCATAAAGAAAACAAATCCTTACACAACAATTATTGTTACCTGGCAACAACCCTAGGTGTAGGGGAACTACAATTCTTGGGCTGCGTACCAACTTTGACTGCGTTCACTGTGGCTGTGACTGGTGGTGGGGGTAACCCAGTCAACGCAGTGAACGCAGCAGCTGGTACGGGCTGCAGTCACAGTCACAGCGAAAGCAGACAACAGCAGAAATTGTCATTCATAAAAGCAACATTTGCCATCTGCTAATTAACCTTACAACATTACATTCATAATTTAACTCTTACGGGACTTCTAAGTTGAGATTGTATGGTGTTGTGATGTCACTTACTATTTAAACCATATAATATTGTATATAAATTCATAATTCGCAGTAAAATTATTAGCTACGCCCCCCTTGACTGCGATAGCTGGATCTTTTCGACCCAGTCATCGTAGTGACTGGAGGGGTAACTGCGAGGTAAACTGCGAATCAAGTTGGTACGGATCTCAGTCACTGCCAGTCATAGCTTTGGTACGCAGCCCAGATTGTAGCCCTATTTTTTATGCTTTTTACAGATACGCCTAGCCTAGGCCTAGGTTAGGTAGGCCTAGGCCTAGGGCCTGGTATAATTTCTATGGCTTAGGAGGCCTAAACTAAACCTATTCATTTATCACTATATTACAATATTTCTTACCCTGCCATGCATGTGCAATGAGCAGCACATATGCAGCCATCCGTTTCTTTATCCAGAACCCATATTTCCCGGGGCTTGTCGTTCAGCCTTCGGCCCGGCGTCACTTTGCACTTGAGGAAACAAAATCAAGAATGGGATAGGCCCTAAGCCTTCGATTGGGTGGTAACACACTTCACGCACTAGACCACACTTGAAGTAGGCTAGTTGTACGCGTGTCTAATGACTTGTATGCTTTCATACTGTCTTTGGTATGTACGCATTTACTTCATTTACCAAATAATTGTAAATGTAGGCCTACGCATAGCCTATCCGAACTCAGCTGGTGGCCACTTTGATACCTGTGTAGACCAGTTATCTTAGGCAATAGTGTATTAACTATTAACAATAACTTAACAGTCTCATATTACTTATAATAAGGACATTTTCCTTTGAAATATGCACGAGAGAAACATGTGAAATGCAGCGGTCACGACGACTGTCGGAGCACGTAAACAACAAATATGGCCGACTAGCTTTGCGGGGCGTGGTCCAAAATCTCGTACACTGCCCACTACACACCTGCCTATCCAGTACGAAGTACTATTATAAATCCATGCTCGCACGGTCTACTTTTACTGACTTGTTTGTCCCTGGAGAGCACACGCAGTTCTTACAACTAGGAGGAAACATACGTTTACGGCGGTGTAATCCGTACCTGTTTGTCCCTAGAGAGCACACGCAGTCCTTACAACTAGGAGGAAACAGTGCAATCACTCGCACGGTCTACTTTTACTGACTTGTTTGTCCCTGGAGGGCACACGCAGTCCTTACAACTAGGAGGAAACAGTGCAATACACTCGCACGGTCTACTTTTACCGTACTTGTTTGTCCATGGAGAGCAACGCAGTCCTTACAACTAGGAGGAAACAGTGCAATCACTCGCACGGTCTACTTTTACTGACTTGTTTGTCCATGGAGGGCACACGCAGTCCTTACAACTAGGAGGAAACAGTGCAATACACTCGCACGGTCTACTTTTACCGTACTTGTTTGTCCCTGGAGAGCACACGCAGTCCTTACAACTAGGAGGAAACAGTGCAATACACTCGCACGGTCTACTTTTACCGTACTTGTTTGTCCCTGGAGAGCACACGCAGTCCTTACAACTAGGAGGACAAGTGAACAGCCGTCAACTTCTGCGAATGTGTTTCGATGTGATATATTGGCATACAAGATGTAAGGAATAGGTCTAGGGAATCTCTGCCCGTCGTACAAGACAAGACAATCAATGGCAATCTCACATCAAAACCGCGTCGTTCAATGCGTCGTCAAACAGTATTAAACAATAGTTATAAGTAACTTAAGTCAAACTACATTGAAGCAAAGTAAATTGAAAACTTCTGGTAGATCAAAAATGGGAATTATCGTAATTTACTTTTAATTTCAATAGAAAGCCCACGTCTATTTGCTGCAGCTAATATCAACCTCGGAAGAGGTTTCATTTAAACTTGTGTGTAATCACATGAATTCACTTCGTTTCTTAAAGGTAGCTTGACAGTTTTAAGTATGAAATAAGGGTGGTAGGAAAAGTATTGCACTCACCATGTTTCAGACTATACACGATGTTGTATCACACTCTGGTTGTCTCGATTAGCTTCGTTGCACGAATACGAGACGTATGTGTTCACTGAAACAAAGAGAATATCACTGGTATGGCTAACTTATTGGTCAACAGAGAGTGTACGTATAGTGTACATCAGTGCATTAATTACCACATTACTTTGTGACCTGACATGCTCAAACTTCAAAGTACAAATAGGTTAAGTTTTGCTTTATTATAACTTCACCCACTAATTTGATTTCCCGTCCCTTAGTGAAGTTTATCTCCTCTCGTACAAAACCCACAAAGAACCCCTTTGTGCCTCACTTTACTTGTTCGCCCGACCTTCTAGCCAATAAAACGAGAGCAAGATTGAAGAAGAATTCAATCCGAACCAATATTTTCTACCCCTTTGTTCCCATTTTGTAGCACTCTTATTTAAATATCTCATTGTTCGTCTTACCGAGGCTAAATTTTAATTTGAAAAAATCTAAAAAACGTATAATCTAACATCGTGACGGGTCCCGCTCTGAATAGTGATCCCAAACAGTCGGGCGAGATTCAATGAATAACTTAACTCAGACGTGCAAGTCGACAATATGTCACGGGTCTAATGAATATTCCTCGGGTTTTGATCCCTGTGATACATCTGCGATCACCTCCGCGTTGCAGCCTGGGTCATCGGTATCCGGTGACCGTTTAGCCTCGACACCTACGGTCAGGCCACGCTAAGGAAGGTCACTTACTAACGCATCAACCGACCGACAAAGCTAACGCTGAAATTTTGTTATTCGCTCTCTCAAAACAACAAACAAAAAAACACTGATTCCAGGAAATTGAGTGTTCTGAAAGCGTTGCCGAAGGTACACACAGTGTTTGTAATCATTATTAGGATTGTGATTATTAGGATTACCATTATTATGATTACCTAAAACAAGTAGATTTCCTCTACAAGTTAGTTGAGAAGGTCCGTATTCATAGTCGTCCCCTACCCCTAGGCCGGCGCTCGTTGTTGCTAAGAATTTGTTTTCTATGTGGAAAATAACAGACATGAAGTTTTTTTTTGCAATAACGGGCGCCCCTAGGGGTAGGGGACGACCATGAATTAGGAGTCATAAAAAAGGACATTAGTTAAGAGGTTGTCTATTACACCGCACTCTCTACACAATGTGATACTAGTTATTACCTAGTAGTGAATGGAGTGTCGCTCTTCGCACCTCAGCTGGTGTTAACCCACATCCTGAGTCACCTCTAGACGAGCGACGCTCGAGGTGGAAGAAGCTATCGGTAAATAATTAATAAGGTGGTTCCGATGCTTCGTAGAAACATTCCCCCCACCCCTTCGACTTACATAATACATCAGCGCGTACTACGCGACGTGCAAACATCGCCCCCGTCCGCCCGTAGACCCCACACACGGGCGGACGGTCGTGGTCGGCTGAATGGACGGGACATCCGGTGCGCAAAACGACGCCCGGAAACCTAAATACGATGCGATTTTTTCTTGTTCGTCTGTCAAAAATTCATTACGTTTGTTTTGTTACGGTTCGAGAGGGAGTCGATTCTGCAATGTGATACTTGAAGGGGTGGAATCTTCGTCGATGTCGGGTTTATTTTAATTAATTGACAATTTCAATGAATTTGAGACGAGATCCTTCGATGAAATAAAAACGGATAAGACTTCAAAAGAAATGGAGGCTACAAATGAGTGTGATATTTTATCTCCTCAGGTAATCGACACAATCGCTAAGGAAGCTGACTGATAGACGGGGTTCATGAGGGGTCAAGGGCCATGTCAGGGCCAACCAATTGTGACACCATCACAAACTCTGTTTTAAAATATCTTCCTAAGAAATAGTAGTCTTTTTTTGGCAAACCACAGCAAATTATGGTAGGGATAAACCTACGTAAAATACAAATAATCAACACCATGAAAATACATTTAAAATTAAACTCATAATGACAACTTCAATTTCAAAATGATATAGTTGTGAAATAATGTGATTATTTTTGAATTATTAATAATAATTATTATTCTCGATTCAATATCATTGCAGTGATATCTTATAAATAAAACGTTATTGAACAGGATGATCGTCATAACAGTATACATAATTAGTATCATCATCATCATGATGATCATAAATATTCAGATTAAACCATCCAAACCGAAATAATGCATTTACTTATTAAATACACATATTATCCTATTACTTTTAACTGATATTAATGCATAATGTAATGTGGATTATTTCAACGCGATTACTTGTTCGAAGCATTAATTAAAATATAACCCTCAGTTATTTGACACGAGCATCTGTCATCTAATAACAATATAAACAACAAAAACAAAACAAACAATATTATAATTACTATTCACACCTCTAATAGTGGAGTGATGACAATACTAATGAACGAGTATGACATCACGAGTGTCCACTGCCACGTGTGATATAAATAGCCGTGTTCGTTGTCTCTATGTAGGTTAATAACTATCCATGTGCGGTGGTCGGATTCACCCCCCGCGTTATCTCTCAGTCCGTCCACCGTCCACCCAACATACATACACACGCTAAACATCTCGCTGTGTTTGGTTTAAACAGGAACAAAAGAAGTCGGAATCGGGAGAGGGAAAAAAGGTGTCATCCCGCACAAAGGATTCTATTATAACGAAGTGACGCCCGATGTTGTTTTCTGTATGTGTGTGGGGGGGGGGGGGAAGGGGTGACCAGGATAACGCACAAGTGAATGTGGTGTACTGATGTATATAGAAGCATATTCGGGATTAGTGCAATTTAAATTTAAGATACAGAATGATAAAACATCGAACCCCTTCCCCTCCTCTCCCCCCCCATTTAGTTTCACCACATGTACATAGATGTAGAGACGTTTCATCGCCGTGACAAGATTGTATTAATACAATGGCGGCCATGTTGTCAGCAAGAACGCCATGTTTTGTATTACTTCCATTGTTGCAATGTTTCAGGCGGCGTTTGATTCACGTTTAACCACTGTTCTTCAACATTGGTTTACTATTATTATCTTATTACCAAAGCAGCATAAGTCACAAAAAGCTCTCTTTATTGGGCCCTTTTTGTGGTTTACAACGTCATACATAATCATTTTCGAAAACTTTGTAAGAGATATACGAGTTAAGTCACCTTGAAATTTTGTGATAGACATATTCGTCTTGTATCATCAGTTCGAATGTACCCACACACTTTGGTCACTAATATGGCCGGTGTGACGTCACGTGTGGTCACTAATCCGCTACACAAACCAGAGACTCTATTCTCTTTTCTCAACCAACTAACTTTACTCCAACAACAATTTTAATTTCCAAAAATCTCGTTTCGGATCTCTTTCAAAGTGCTCGTGCAACGCTACACGCTATCGCAATTAAACACGACCATTTAACAATTATTAAAACAAAACTAAGGCATTCATAATGTTATTAGAACTGACACTAATTTATTTTCGGTAGACATTGTTTTCTTTCTTGAGACTGCTGACAAGAATAATATAGACGAGAAACGTGGGTGAACCAACCCTACGGTAGATGGGCGTTGCATCACGGGAGTTTATTGATTTCGCTTTTAGTTTTCAGTAAGGAAATTGCAACTTGCTAAGTGATTGTTCCTATATGTCCTTAAGGAATTACTATATTATTTATGTGTGTGGAGTATTTGAGTAATCGTATCGGAGCGTACCGAGTCTATATTGTTTTATCGACAAGTTACCAGTATTCGCCAAGAGTGGTCGGAGAAGATCTTATTTATTCAATGTCTGTCCTAGGAAAGAAATCAAAACCAAAGTCGCCAGTTACTAGATTCATCCCGAAATGAGATACGCTAAGTTGCTCCACTATAACCAGCTATACCGCTCACACTGTTTCAATGAATATCAACTGATTCCTTGAGTTCTTTTAATCATATCCGTTTCAAGTAGATGTTAGAACCTATAGAAAAGTGTTGGACTCGGATTGGACTAGGTTTTCTTATCATTATGAGAATAATTGACATATCATTAGACACGTGTTATCGCACACATGAGACGTCACAACAGAACCAACAGTGTTGCCAATTCACCGCCCGATAAACTCTGCAGTGTTAGTGTTCGAGGGTTGGTAATGAAACGAGTCGCCGAGCACGATTGTGCTCAATAAAAAATGAGATCTATTCACTTCAGTTAAAATAAAACAATCAATAAGTACCGGTGAATCCATTAGATTAATTACCTACCTTTCAAGTACAGTCGCCACCAAAACGAGTTGACCTGCTTCATTTTAAAGTTCTTTCGTGTGTATTTGATGATAGTCGACGAGAAAGTTGATAACACTAGATAAGAATGACGGAGAACACATTCAAGGCTTTATTTGAACTAGAATAATTCTTCCTACGAATCAGTGCTGTTGGCAAGTCGAATAAATATTCGATTGAATCGTATTTCAGCACACTTGAATAACGCAACATCGAATCTCAAAGTCAAGGCAAAGGTTAATTGAGGCAACTATTTGAGTAGAACACAGTAATTTAAAATATACATAACTTGTACACACTAATGCCAGACACCAGACGTTGAATGACCCAGTGGCATATTTGGCCAACGCCCCCCCCCCCCCCCCGTGGAAATCGAGGAGTCTAATCGGGGTTTATTATTAAATTTATGGTTTTCACATAAATGCCGATGCAATTCTATTATTTTGTTTGAAATGTATAAATTCGCACAATTTATATTAAGATTAACCACATTAAAATGCAACAGGTTGAGTTAAAACCACTCTCTTCTAACATAAATCGAGTGTGTGTTTATAACTATACATCACATTATGACTACAACTGACTCGTGGTTGTTTAAACAGATTGTTGTGATTAATATTGTATTAATTTTTTCGAAAATCTAAAATGTTTCTACGCCCAAACTAGTCCTCATGTTGACCACACGAACCGCGCACATGATCTATCGGAGAGCTGCTCAACATCAAACACAAAAAGCGTTCCAACAAAATGTATGCAAATACCTCGGTGTCGTGGGTTGTTTGAGTCGACGTCGGCAGTTTCCCTCCAACTCGAACCATACCACGATACGATACATATCGAGGCATCGATCGCTCGCTGGAAGGTATTGGGAACATGGGTGCTCAAAGGGATCGGGTCGGTCTACCCTACTCGACTTATTTGCAAATACACACGACCGGTCGCGACGCGAGCATAAACGAGGCCGATCAGTTTGCGAACGAACACAAAGCACAAAGGAAACGAATGATTTTAAATACTACTGTGCAGCGGGACTTTGACTTGGACATGTCGTAGTGTTTTATACGGTAAAATGAGGCTTTGTAATACAATGGATGTGTGTGTGTGCCATATGCGGTGTACTTTTACAACGAATTAAACTAATTGAAATTCTAATTAATTATGTTTGGAGATGTGCTTTGTAGGTTTCAAATGTACCGTTTACGTTTACAGCCATTGACATAATTATTATATAAACGAAGCGAAGGGTGGTTTAGACACATGTTTTACTGTGTGTGACATTTATTCATCACTTGCGTTGTTGTTATTTGCTCTATCTCAATCCAATCTGTGAATTCTTCAATGATTTACAACAATTAGTAGTCGTATAAATTAACAATATATGCCGTCTTGGGCGTCCCCCCCCCCCCCCCCCCCCCCCTAAAAGTAGCACACTCGTGCTAAAGCTATTGAATAAGCTACTTATACGACAGAAACCTTCTGTCCTGCGCTTTCCCGCATAAAAACCGAATTCCAGAATATAAGAAACATTAATGTTCAAACTCATTCCAGTAAGTAAGTGCTTCCCTGATTAGGTACCTCATCCCTTGTGCCAGAAATGAAGAATGTATCTCCAAGAGCCACTGTTCATATCTACCACAAATCCGTCGACCAGTCACTTATGGAATTGTTCTGAAACTGTGTCGAGTATTCGTTGAATTCTGAAATATCTGACGAGCGGTTGGAGGACATAACGCTTCCGTCATAGCCTTGATTTACTTGTGTCACCGCTTCTACGTCGGCAGCTTGTTGACGTACACGAATCAACTCTCACCCTCGCAAAGCCCCACAAAACGAACATTCCATCACTGGCCGTATTTCCGGCGCTCTAACCCTGCAACACCCGCGAAAAGACTTGTTACACTCTACGTAGCAAGTGAGAACACAAACAAATCTGTGCCCGCGTCGAGTTATCGCTTATCGCTCTCCAAGGGCGACACGACGCGATACACATTGTCGCCGGTTCCAAGCGACGAGACGCGGCTAATCACACCGTGAAAACTGTTGATCGTGAAATGAATGACGCTTTTCAATGGCTTCAATCAATTTCAAACCCATCCGTCTTCTCTCTCTCTCTCACTCGCTCACAAGGTGGTTCGAAAACGCGCGCGTCTCTCCAACGAAGCGGACCACCAACCACTTAGAGCGTTCGAGCGCGACAAATGTTTACCACCTCGTTTTTAAACACTTCATTACCACCATTGCCTACTTGTTGACGTGCGAATACCGAGTTGTGATGCACAATTATAGGAAATCATATTTTGTGTGTCTAATTTCCATTGTTATTTCAGCACAGATATTGGTATTAAAATCGGGTGTGAGGTGGCGGCGTTCCCAGGGGTGTAGCCTACTCGTATTTCATATGCGTGACGTCAATAACAGTGAGGACGTTGATTGTTACATTATCTACGGGCTAATCAATACGATGGTGTGGGCTAATAATGGATGATGGCCAGTGGTGCACTGGGAGAGAGTGGTGGTAAGACTAAAGCGCCCTCATCCCCCCCTAAAACAACGCAGTCAAATGTAATTTTGAATAACAAATTGTAACGTATTATTATATTTTCGTATTTAAAATGCTATGTCGTGGGTTTCGGACTTATTGAAATAACTGCAAGTAAACATATTTCGCATTCCTCTTAATATGTAATTTACATTTAAATTTTTTTGACTAGAATAAAATACAATTAAGTGACTATTAAAGTTAAATGAGTTTGTGGTCAAGAAATAGTGTATAAACTCTTTCATAAGAGAGAGCGCATCATAATATATTAAAACAGAATCGTATCAAAATAATGGTGGGGTTTCCCATCTCTCATCTGACTCGCCAACATGACTAACAACTTTTTCAGAAGTATACACGTGAATAAATAAAAATGTGGACTTCTACCAATATGATGCAATGCAGGATTATGTATATTATGTTTAGGCCAGTGTTATGTACTTTGTTCCCCGTCAGGGCCCGAGGTAGAATCTGGCCCAGGGTATAACTCTGCCTATCGTAGGGGCGAGAAAATGAGGTCCTACCCCCTTGTAACTTCTCTGAATAACAGTTCTCCGACTAGTCTTTCTACTTCCTTTTCTACAACCATCCTCGACGTCAAATGACCCAGTTGTCTTGTACGTCGTTAAACATAAATTAATAATGAAAATCAAAATGTAGTCTATGTGCGTAAAAGTGTTACCACGCGGTCCAAGTATATGTGTGGTAGTCTCACAACGCGGTCCAAGTATAGTTGTGGTAGCCTTACAACGCGGTCCAAGTATAGGGAGTATGCAATAACGTCATTTCCGGTATCGCATGGTGGCCATACTGAGGTACTCTGTAAACATTTGTTTACGTTCTTCCGACACTTCATTGTTGCAATATTGCAGATGTCCTTTGACTGACACATCAACTGTTTTCAAACAAAGGTTCCGTATTACGACTAAAGACAAAAAAAGCACGCGTAAACTCTGTTTGAAGACAATCATTTGCATGTTTTATCATTTGTTTTTATTGTTGTTATCATTTTCTTGAACTTTTACCTGCACACATCAATCTAAACGGCTTAAAACTGTGATTTTTCCTGGATTACCTATGTGTCTTCTATTGACAGGACGAAGGTAAACAAGCAATGTGTACCTCATAATGGCCGCCACGTGACGTCTATTGAATACTCCCTATTTGTGAGGGGGGCTACAATGTTAATCATGCAGCGGAGCCGACTAAAGTTCTCGAGGACTCTGTGAAGGCGGCGTCGAGTGTTTCACGTAATGGAGCATTGTTCTGTAGCCGCTCACTTGCACGGTGATCACAAGAGCTTAGTAATTACATTTCAAAGATATCCTCTTCGGCACTTGTTTGCGCGCAAGACATACCACTCGACGCGGTCTAATCACGCATCGCCAAACAACTCGGAGATAACTTTCGTGTCTTGCTATTTTTAATTTAATTTTGTATAATATGAATGCAGGATAGTTTTGAAATGTCCGACTCGGGAACATCTTCGTCATACTCATGGTATTAACACTCAACTTGTTATCTATTTTCACAACTTTTCCTACTTTCCTTGATACTCCCTTCCACATCATTATCTCTCAATCTCTTCTGCTCTCCTGATTCTCCACTTGTTTCTTTAGGGGTTGATATAAATTATGTCATTCAAACTGGCGCACATTTTCTTTTACATCTCACCACAACCACAAGGCCACAAATCAACCCCCGCTCTCCAAACTACCACACATAATCCGTCCTGTTTTCAAACGGAGGCAACTTTAACCAGTGCCGCACCATATTAACATGACATCGGTTTGCAACGTAGGAAATATAATATACACATTATGTTTTGGTCCGCCCCAAGCTCCACGTCATAATTATTTATTTTCAATGTCCCGTACCCCTCCATTTAATTCGCATTCTAAATTTCGAGATGTCGATTTTTAAATTTGCCCAAAATATTAATGAAGATTATCATCCCTCGTATATTTTGGGCTCTCTCACCCTTGATCGCCGAGTTTTCCTCCCCCTCGCGGCATCCCTATTCACAGCATATGGTCACGTGACAACCTTCGTTCAATTGTTGAGAGTATACGTTCGACCAAGATCTCAACTATTTTATCTCCGCCTAAGAATTACCTCCTAAAAAGGAAACAATCAAGCTCCAATCATTGCATTCTATCAAAATGTTCTCTTTTACGTGTTTTAAATATTGTATTACATGATATTAAACGGATATTTCATTATTACAGTTGTTTTAGTGGGATATACAAAATGGCAATTTTGGTTCCCTTGCGACGAGTTAAGTTGTGAGTTCGACGAGCCTCCGCTAGGCGAAGATCAAGTAGACCCTGCCAAGACAAGAACGTCCCAAGTATGCTGGTATTAGACGCTATGGCAGTTTACTTGCGAAGGTAATGGCAACATTAAATCCGAGTTGCCAACTTGTGTGTTGCGGCTTGTATAGCGTGATAATCGCAGGGGGTGGGGTGGGGTGGATCAATAGGGGAAGAGAAGAGAAGGGAAGGGAAGCCAGAGAGAGAGTTGACAAAGAGTGAAGAGTTGTCATATCACATCACAGCCGATGAATAGCGAAACTAAACAATATGCGGCCGTGATTGCGTCGGGTTGGGCCAAATATCAATTATGTACAGTCGGCTCATAGGGTGTCCATTTTGTCGCCGGGTTTATCGCGATGGGCGCTGCGAGGCGGGTTCACGCACGCACACGCACGCACGACGCACGCATGACGCACGCACGTACGCTCGTCGACCTAAGTAAATCATGGGTCCGACAGTTCTCGACTCTCCTGCACTCAACCTATTTACCTCTATCTAATTTACGACTATAAGATAAATAACGATCAGTAACCATATCGAATACAAAATTATTGCACAGGAGTACCTTTGATTTACTTAGGACGCACACCGTACACTCGACGTCATACGTAAATCAAGGGTAATAAAGATATCTCTTCGAGTCAGTTCATGAGTGTCTGCTGATGAGTATCCCAGCACCCTTGTGTTGACTAGAACGTACTAGAACGGACTAGAACGGACTAGACGGACTAGAACGGACTAGACGGACTAGAACGGATTAGAACGAACTAGAACGGACTACACGGACTAGAGCGGATAGAACGGACTAGAACGGACCAGAACGGACTAGAACGGACTAGAACGGACTAGAACGGACTAGACGGACTAGAACGGGCTAGAACGGATTAGAACGAACTAGAACGGACTAGAACGGACACGCTATTAGTAAGTTCGAGACTTGATTTAAGTCTGAGAGCGCATTAACATCTGAATAGCAATTTTTCCTATGGTCCCGTTAGCTACAATGACGAGAGGATACGTTATGCAAACTTCTGGGTTCGAGTCTCATCGCTATCAGCTAAAACGTATTTAATTTATCACTCATATATGTATGCTAATTTCACGCCTTTCCTTTCAGAGTAATTTGAGCATGCTTGTGTGTAATTGTAAATAATGTTTCCTGCATGTGTTTCATAGACAAGATAGGTAAAAGGTGGCGGGGGGAGGTGGGAAGGGGGTTCAGGAATCACCGGGAGCAAGTTTCTTACGTCTACGTCGACAAAGGCAATCCCTTGAGTGGATGGTACTCGCTGAAATTAAATATCTGTTCGGGCTCATAACCTAGTTTAAGGTAGTGTGCAGTGTGCAGTGTGCACGGCTGGTTTGCACTCAACAAGGGATTCATACCACATCTAGGTCACGGCTGCCAACACAAACACGTTACTTTGTTTCGGTTTGGGTAAAGGAAGAGGGTTGAAATAAAAAAAAAAAAACTGTGAGGTAAGGTCATTCCGGAACTCTTATAGTCCGGATGCAGAGATGTCCGCTACACAGCTACTTATAAAACTATTCCATAGCAGGCCTGTGCAGAGCCTGGATTATTAATGCCTTTATCTTTATTTACAATACTTGGTAAAAAAACATTATATGTAAATGCAAATTGAGTGCTATGTTCTATATATTCACATAGTACTAGAAGGGCTGAGAATTGACGCAACAAGTTGTTTTAGTTATGAATATCATGATTAGTCGATGTCTGTCGATCCCAGGAAAAGTAATCTTTGCTCCTAGGTATGGTTGTTTCTTTAGCCCCGGCGAGGTTGGTGGTAGGAATTCAAGAGACATAATGACGGAATTTAAACGCAGCAGTTTGAAATTTATTGCTTTCAAAACTGTCTTTTAAAATTTCGTCCTTAAAAAATACTTTTAACAACCCAAAGTAAACAATAAAATACAACGTAGTAAAAAGTATTCATATCCAGAGTTTTGAGAAAAAAAGGAAAATACAGGAAGGATAGAAATGTCTGGACTAAACTGGTGACTTCGTTAACATTGGTGTATCCAGTTTACTGATTGAGGGCGGATATATCTTGGTGCACAACTTAAAAACCCGCGCATGTTTACATTCGAGGACATATATCCCACTCTTCTTTGATCATCTCTCTATCGGGTTCTTTAAAATGTTCCTCTTGAATTAAAAGAGGCATTTTTCAAAGTAAAATTCTTTACATTGGGTTAATTTCTTAAAATTAAATTTTGTATTAGGGTACACATCAAAAGCGAAAGAAATTCTATAAAAACGTTGGCTACACATATATGCATGGCAAAGCGAGGGTGTACAGCTTTTGGTTTGGCTCGGCTGGTCACAGGAGGGGGAGGAAAGGTGGGGGAGGGGCATGAAGTCATTTAGATCAGAGAATTTCTAACTTTCAGAACCACCGCCAACGCAAATTTTATGAAAAGCGTATACCTACCTATCTATACACGGTATACGCTACTATACAAGGGTGCCGTCTTTACGGTGGAGTAATTCAAGGTAAACTCAATTACGTTGAAATGATGATATTATTCTATAAAATATCTACAGTCTCTGTGTGATAACTTGATTTATTTAGTGGCACTAAATTGTGGGTACAAAATTAATGCATACAAGTTTAGAGAAAATACAATATTATGTTCTCACCGCATACCGTACTTATTTGTTTCAGCCCACAATGAGATGACGTTACCATAAAAAAAACCACGATCCTTTCGTTTGTAAAGTAAACTCAATAAAGTAGAAACTCTCCGCTTGCGCCGCCCGACGCGCTCTCTACAAGCCAAGCGGCAAACTCTCGAACTTCGATTGTTCTTTTACCTCGTCTGACGCGAAACGTGATCATGTGTATAAGCCGTGTAAACCACACGCGGCCATGTGTAGAAGCTGTGTGAACAACGGGAGGACGCGATCATGTGTACACGCCGTGTGAACAACACGCGACCATGTGTAGAAGCTGTGTGAACAACGGGAGGACGCGATCATGTGTACACGCCGTGTGAACAACACGTGATCGTGTGTACAAGCCGTGAGAACAACACGTGATCGTGTGTACACGCCGTGAGAACAACGCGACGTAGTGACGTCACAAACACGAATGTAAACGTAGATTAGTTTAATCCTGAGTAGTGATACCAACTTGGCAGCGTAATTATTTTCCTCCTAACTAGTGATCCCGTCTTGGTGACTGATTTGCATACCCGAGTATATTGGAGGTTCACCAGACAAGGGAACGTAACGTTCTCAATTCAAATTCGTTGAGTTTACTTGAGTTGTGTAATAAGATTCCCATTAGAAACATTGGTTTACACTTGTGAGCTGCGATGCGGTTGTTTTGCTTCGTGTGTTTAGACGTCGTAAATAATCAGTGTTGCGCTTCTAACATTGGTTCACACTTGTGTGTTGCGATGCGGTTGTTTTGCCTCGTGTGTTTAGACGTCGTAGATAATCAGTGTTGCGCCTCTAACATTGGTTTACACTTGTGTGTTGCCATGCGGTTGTTTTGCTTCGTGTGTTTAGACGTCGTAGATAATCAGTGTTGCGCCTCTAACATTGGTTTACACTTGTGTGCTGCGATGCGGTTGTTTTGCTTCGTGTGTTTAGACGTCGTAGATAATCAGTGTTGCGCTTCTAACATTGGTTTACACTTGTGTGTTGCCATGCGGTTGTTTTGCTTCGTGTGTTTAGACGTCGTAGATAATCAGTGTTGCGCTTCTAACATTGGTTTACACTTGTGTTGCCATGCGGTTGTTTTGCTTCGTGTGTTTAGACGTCGTAGATAATCAGTGTTGCGCTTCTAACATTGGTTTACACTTGTGTGCTGCGATGCGGTTGTTTTGCTTCGTGTGTTTAGACGTCGTAAATAATCAGTGTTGCGCTTCTAACATTGGTTTACACTTGTGTGCTGCGATGCGGTTGTTTTGCTTCGTGTGTTTAGACGTCGTAAATAATCAGTGTTGCGCTTCTAACATTGGTTCACACTTGTGTGTTGCCATGCGGTTGTTTTGCCTCGTGTGTTTAGACGTCGTAAATAATCAGTGTTGCGCTTCTAACATTGGTTCACACTGTTGTTGCACTATAAACTTTTTATTCCATTCCCGCTGAAAGTATTAAAATAAAAATGTACTACATTTTTTTTTTTAACTTGAACAACACTTAATGTTATATAAAATGGAACACAGAAAAACATTTTGAGACGAGGTATATTGCAGTCGAAAATAAAAAAAAAGATCTAGTCAAAATCCCGACTCAGCGTTTTATAAATTCTGTATGTATTATCCCCTTGACACAATTCTCAACTTTACAATGACGTTCATTCTTTATTCTAGTGACATACGCGCTGCGCCGTTAATGTGATCACATTTTTCAACTTTCTTGTCATTAAAAACGTGTCCCATTGTCTGGAACTGTTCTACTCCGGATTGTACTTATTACTGCTCTGGCTTTGTCGCGTGGGTCTCCCAGATTGACACGGCAAACTTAGCGAGCTAGTAATTTGTAAAATAACCCCAAGAGTTGAAGGCAACGCCGCCTACAGCGCTTCTCGCGGAAAATATTCCAGATCTTTGCTTATACACGTCGGAGAGCGCGCGGGCAAAACTTTGCACACTCGTAACTTAAAATATGATCAGAGAACAAAAGGTGGCGCTGGCTCGAGATATCCTGAACACAACGTCAATAACAACGACACAACGTTTACAACGTGGGACGTAACGCGATACTCAAGAAAGAGAAGTAGGGGATAAAGAACGTACAAGTAAAGAATACACATAAACCTACACATACAATAAACAATCTAGCTTCAAAATTGGGAAAGAAAATAAGATTGATTTTATGTATTTCATTATTATTACAGAAACGCCATTTAGCGTGAAAATGTGCTAAATAAAGTTACTAAAATTATAGTTAACTAAAGTAAACTAAAATTATAATTCAGAACGTATCACAGTTTTTCTTCTTTATAGTCTAAACTAAAGGCAACATGAAAATGTATTACATTTCAATATATGTATAAAACCTACTTAAAGTAGTCATACGCGGTTTTGAATTTGATTCCTCTTCGCGTTTTTAGATACGAATGTTTACACTCTAAATAATAAAAAGCAACAGTATATTATCCTCTGTGTACGAACACCCTTCACACGTCCCCACCATATAACGGGGTGAGCATAACCGCCACGTGTACGGGACGGGAACTGAGAAGCCTCGTCGGTTCCATCATTTTCCCTTCGCACCTTTGACGCGTTGCTTTTACTACATTTCTATGTGGGGCCAGAATCCCGACACAAATCCACAAGAAATATGTTGGGATATCAGCCGGGTGGGTGAAGGGGTGGGGGCGGGAAACTAGGTCATTGGTACTCGAGACATACTCGCCAATATACTCGCCGTGGTTATCACAGAGCCATCTACTGATTTACATGTGTGCTTTCATAGATAGTTTATAAGGCGGGTTGAGCAAATCTGTTATATTTAACTCTAAATACATGTACAACACAACACAAGATAATGTGTCCCTCTTCCTCTCTTTGTATGAGTAGCAAATTATCTACGCTAATTGGTACAAAGCATACAATCATCACGTAATCACAGCACGTATAACGGAGCGGCAAGCGAGTCCTACGACGCTTATTTAAGGTTTGACCCATACACCTTGTACAACAAGACGAAACCTATTAAATATGATAGGAGGCACTACTTACTAATTTTAATTCGACATTGTAGTTTAAGAATTCGTGTAGAACCATGTTTTTTCATCCCTTAAGCTACCAAAAGGGAGGATGCAATTTCTTTAATAAAATACATGATAACACAACTAAAAAATAACGTAAAAAATAACACAAAAATTGTAATTGCGTAGAATTTGTTCTTCGATAGAATGGCTAGTCCAAAATTACTCCGCACTTGAATATGCGAAGGGTAGAAACCCCTTTGCCGAAACAAACAACATTTTTGAGATTCCAGGCCATTTATACATTGCTATATCTATGATACTAATCAATACATTGGTATGCGTTTTTCCACAAAACATCATGTGGGTGTCAGGCCGGATGTGAAGTTTAGTTTGTGAACATAAAGCAAATAGATTCTGAGTAAACTATTTGTTTATGCAACCGTGTAACATAATCTACCTGCCTGGCCCAGCGGCCCGCGAGCGTCCCCGGCTAACTGCAACACACGTTCGCCGGCCTAACAGGGATCGCGCAATGCGTTTCTGCATGTCTGGTTCGCAACCATTCTTCTGAGATTTTGCATTTATTTCACTATCAGCATGTGTACTAATTCCAAATCTATCCTATTGCTACTTTAACTTAATGTTTATTGAGTAGGCCTATTCAATATTGACTGGTAGCCCGATTTCTGATTTAATAATAGATACGGGCTACGCCGCAGATTTACTTTACCCAGATGAACTTCTTTCACAGTACAAATACTTTCACTAGTATCATCTGCTTGCGTATCATAAAAGTGTGAACCACCTCAAGTAGGCATACTTATAACAATAATAATATCAATAAAGATAATTCTCGTAATACATATTATTTGTTTTGTTTTAAATCTGGCAACAAGTAGTTTGGACCTAAATATAGACACGCCAAGTCCATTTCTATTAGGAATTTCTAGTACATTCTCTTACTAGAAACATACACATATACATACATGTGCATAAACATACTAATATACGGCATGAAAATAGTTTCGGCGTGATTTTCTATTTTTAATATATTTTTTAGGCTACTCTGAACGACTGAAACTTCGATTTACCATGGCTTTCAGGTTATTCATTTACATTAATATTAGTGTAATGCAAAATGGCAATTAAGCTCATCCAGTGGCGAAGGGAATATTTCCCCGCTAAATCCAGGATTGTGCATAATTAGTAACAGATCTTTATTAGTGAAGCAGCATAAAACAATCTCATAACACAATTGAGGGACTTGAGGTCGATGCTTTTGTTGAAACAAACAACGTAGTGCAACAATTTGAAAACAACTGTCTTAAATAAATTCGAGTAGAACATATGTAATGGTCTTCAACCCAGGTAACAAACACAGAAGGGAAGTTGACATATTTATACGAGAACAAGAGTTAGAGCAGGTAAGGGTAGCAACAGTTTTGGTGATATAAATTGATAAAACCTGACATGGGATGACCGCGTATAATTCATTGCTAAGAAGATCATTTCCGGTATATTTGTAATAAAACAACTGAAACAATACTACAATATGACCATACTAAAATCTGCATGCCATGCACTTATCTAATCATATAAACTATGGCATAGTAATTTAGGCTTCGAAAGAGGGCAATACAGTATATATTAAACCTTAAACCAATGCAAACATGTAAAGAACATTTTAACTAACTAAGCATTCTTACTGTCCCTTCCAAGTACATTTATGCTACCATAATGTATGTGCGTGAACCATGATGCTGTCCCATGATGCTTTTCTGAAAAACTCGATACCCATCAGCACAATACACGGAACAGAGCCAACCTACACATGACAGAAACTAAGTTGAAGATTACTGACGAAGCCCTTGCCCATGCAGGGAAGATACTGTTCAACTACTTACCCAATGAAATAAAAAGTGTTACAAACGTGAACATGTTTCAAAGAAAATCGAGAAATTACCTAATAGAAAAGTGTTTCTACAGTGCCGATAGCTTCAAGAAAAAACTTCAGGACACTAAACGTAACTATCTTTGTTTGTATAATCTTTAGTTTCATTAGACAATACATTCTTTAACATTATAGGCTAATAGGTATAAGAAAACGACTGTACTAATCTAAGCTTGAACAATTGTTAGCTTTTAACTGCGATTATGTACAACTGTACATCCATTTCAAAAATACGGATTTTCCACAAAATTGCCTACCGCACAATTGTGGAATACCTTTTTACAGTTATGTCCTACTCTGGGCAGCCCCCCGAAATATATTCCTGGGTACGTCACTGGATTAAAAAAAAAGAAATCTGAATGTATTATACACAATTTTTATTTAGGCTCCGTTATAGAGAGTTTAAACAAGTCTGAGAAGTTAGATACGTTCTGGAACTCATTACGTTAGCGATTTTTTCAACAATTTAGATTCCAGGCGAATGTTGACCTCCATTTTAGACACGTTAATAGGATGATCTTTTGGAAGTAAAGAAAAGAGCCATATTATGCCTAATGACTTTAAGTTTATTTTCTTTGTGTGTATAATATTCAGTTTTCTTTAGCTAAACAAGTATTTTTTGTGAACCTAAATCTCATTAAAATAGTTCAAACCCCCTAAGAATCAATTTTTCCCAGGACTATGTCCGTACCCGCATAAGCTGGGGGGCAACTCCCCAACACCCCCATTGATTAATTTAACGTAGAAAGGGCGTCAAACTTCACTTTGGTACAGATACTGGCCAGATAGGCCTACTCTAGAACCGGCCTTGGCGTATTAGTTATATACATTTTTTGTAGATGAAATTAATATTAATACTTTGCATACTTAAAAATCTATATATACTGAAACAAACTCACGAGCATTTTAGAAATAATCACTACAGTCTGTCAGCACAAAATATGATAACACGTTGGACAACCCTGGCTAAAATACGAATCTTCTATTTCATAATAAGTTATTCCATTCACAACTTAAAATACAATGGAGAAATATGAGCGTATAAGTTTTCATAAATGTGGTTAATTTGTGGCATTTTATTAAAGATCCTTATATTTGTCCACCCCTAACAAAAAAAATTAATTTTAAGACAATTATGAGAGCTGTACTTTTGTTTTATCTCTATCCTGAGTTCCTGAGTAATAAACTGGTTCTACAAGAAAGCTGTAGTGGATTTCTTAGTTCAAACCGTTGAGGGAATTCTGTTGCGCGCGCCACTAACTGCCTACGCATTGTTCCACATAACAGTTAATAACTTCCAATCCATTCATAACAAACCGTTTTAAGAAACTAGTGTATGTTCCCCTTTATATTCCGCAATTAAAATCTATGCAGTGTGCTTAACAAAATATTAGTGGTTTAGATGTGAGAGGCGCTGAATATTAGGCGCTTTTCGAAAAAAGTACGAAATGTTACAACAATGGTTCATTCAACAATGACGTTTTATAAAACATCCTATTGCAATAAAAGACATAGTTAGATACAAAAGCCGGCAATGTATTGGAGTTTGTTTTAAGTCTTTATGACTCTTGTGTCAACGCCTAGAGCGTCTCAAGTGAGTCAATGTGTAAACGACGCCCGGCGTCGGTCCAGGCGTCGAAAAACATATTTCTACACGCGTCCGCTAACTACAACGTCGTTTATATATTAGGTAACTGACCATTGCAACTTTTCCAAATGGTTTTGTGTTGTTGTACAAAGTGTATGGGTCTAATGAGAAATAGGCCACCAAACCGCTCCAGTAGTAGTAATGTCCATGTTGACTATTATGGGTGACTGTATATTTTGCGCTCTGGTGAGAATAAACAGAACTAGCTTGCAAATCATGTTAGAGCTACAAGAATTTTCTTCTGTCAATCCTGCTCAGTAGGAATACTAACAGTAGGGTAGACGGTTCATTCTCGACTCGCCTTTTCTTAACTGCCCTTGCCAATTATCTGTCTCAAGTCGCCTTGGACCCCCCCCCCAAACTCAGACTGTCGCACGAGTAGACTAAATGAGATGACGCTTTACAAAGTGTTTTAGTTGTACGTGTAAGATTAGGTTAGTTAGACGTAGACGTAGAGTTAAGCGTGTCTCTCTGTGTTGTGTAGTCGCCTGCGGCGGGATCTAGTCAGCATAGCCTGTGCGAAGGAAAGGGTCAAAGTCCTAATCCTAACAGTCGTCATCACACTACACACAGTCTGTCTGGTCTACCTACGGGCTACAACTACAGGGAAAGTGAATCCAAAGTGTCAGCAGCGAAGTTTTGTTCGTTCTAGAATCTCTCCGCTAGAAAGTTTGTCTGTTCTGCGTCTCAGGGGGGAGGGGAAGGGGGGGAGGGGGAGACGACTACGTTCAAACACAAGCGGTGTAGCTCTTCGAACGAACGTCGAAACGTGAAACAAACCTAGGCTTGCATTTGTGTGACGTCACGGTCCTATAGATATTTGATAAGAACAATGCATAACAATAAAAATCAGGGTCACTTGCAAAGCGACGGAAAGCTAGTTCCAATAGCGTTGACAGTTCTACACAAAATGCGCCACATATTTCGCCACGTAGCCCGCCGACGTTTGGCGCTATCTATCGTGTACGTGCAGCAACTACCAGTTCCGCGCTACTACACAGATAGCGCCACGCGCCTGATTAGTACATTGTAGCCCGCCGACGTTTGGCGCTATCTATCGTGTACGTGCAGCAACTACCAGTTCCGCGTTACTACACAGATAGTGCCACGCGCCTGATTAGTACATTGTAGCCTGCCGACGTTTGGCGCTATCTATCGTGTACGTGCAGCAACTACCAGTTCCGCGTTACTACACAGATAGCGCCACGCGCCTGATTAGTACATTGTAGCCCGCCGACGTTTGGCGCTATCTATCGTGTACGTGCAGCAACTACCAGTTCCGCGTTACTACACAGATAGCGCCACGCGCCTGATTAGTACATTGTAGCCCGCCGTCGTTTGGCGCTATCTGTTGTTAAACCGCTGGAACAAATGTCTAATCCATCTAAAGTGAAGGTTAAACTTGAACAATTTAAAATTCTACATATTTAATTTTAACATGACAATCGGTCGAGGTGGGTCCCTCCTCGTGGTGACCGGTGCCCACAAAGAGGGCTCTCGTATATATCTTTGATCACACTATTTCTCATTGATAACGATCTTCCTCAAGTTTCTCTGTCTCTGTCTCTCTTTTTCTCCCTCATTCAAGCCGGCTGTCTTTGCAACCCCTCAAATGATTTGGTTTTCCTTTATGGTGATTCCCGGCGATGTGTGATGAATCTTATACGTCCGACGTCAGCTGTCGAGTAGGTCGTAAAAACAACAAATAATAACAATAAAACATATCACGACGAGTACTTGTAGTGATTAGTGTTTGGTCACGTGGAGCTCCGGGCAAAGTCAAAGAGCAGCCAACCGAGCCCAGGTAGACCACGGCTGGCTGTGTTTAGCAACAGCTAAATGACCTCAATCAACTACAGACTGACGAGACGGGACAGAGGGATTAATCCCATCAGCCATGCTTTGAGGTGGACCCGGCCATTGTGTAATGCGGAATCCCCTCTGACCATCTAAAACATAATTACATGTCCACGCTGAAATGAAGGTAGGCCCTACCCTACCTGAATGTTTGTTCATATTCCTATTATCCTGTTTCCGGGGACATTTTCGGTTATGATGTTAATCTTTAAAATTGACAACAGTTAAAACTTTCATTCTCTTGATTTTTTCAGAATTAATTTCCAAATATTTAAACAATTGTACTTCACTATAAACTTGCCATTTATAAACATCAAAATAATGGCTATTTACCGTCTTTCTATGTGTAGCGGAAGTAAGAGTTGTTCTGGAATGCGACTCTTTATTGCATTTTCAGTACAACTATGATGGTGTCATTGATTTACCATCTGAAGCGCAAGGCACTAGATTTACGTACCTCTAGCGATATATTTCGATTTATTTTCGTCGCGTTTGTTGATTCGTTTTGTTTTCCACCGTAGTTTTAAGTCCATGTAAAATATAAAATAGTTTTATAAATCATACATATTTTTATTATTTTTAACCAATAACAATCCTGAGAAATAAATCAACAAGAATCGACAGTCACGACAAAGTATAGCGCACATCAACGTGTCTTCACACGTCTCCCGTTCTCTAGACGCGACCAACTTATCACAGTCTTCGTTCTAAAGGAGGAAATGATCATTTCATACAAAGATTATTGTGTGTGGATTATAAAGTCCTCTATCTATAAAGTTGAGGGCTTAGGGCGGGCGCGCGAGTGAGCCACCTGAAGATATTACGACGCTAAGTTGGAAGTTTCTTCGCTCAACAGACGAGAGCTGTATAACAACCCCCTCTCCTCCCCCAGTGGGTGGGGGTGGGGGGTGAATCCTGTCAAGCTATCCTTCCTTTGCAAGGATTCGCCCCGTCTCCACTCTCAAAGCCCTAACCAAATATACTCGGAGCAGGGCAAGGAGGCAAACCACAAACAAACGCAGATAGCAGTAGCGACCCTATGAATGGGGATGGAAACTCAACGGACATTAGTCTTCGTTTAGTTCGAGTCTGTATTTATGTGGGGTCTAATTTACACGTGCGCGTGTTTGGGTGTATTTGTGAATAAGATACTTTTGATAGAAGTCAGGGCTGGATTAACAAAGATGTTCAACTACTAAGAGTTGTCTTACAAACTGGATCTACATAAAAACATCATGCCTCTGCTCTACTACAATTATATAAATGATGTATTGAAATGTAAAAACAATACATAATATGTAAGTTGTGATTTGTCACTGTGTAGTAAGATTGATTAATATTACAAAAATGTGCTTGAATTTAAGTCAACTTAGGAGTTACACATCTTTATAAAACTAAGCCCAAGTGGTACTTTCTGAAACTGTCTAATCTATATTGCCGTGTTTACTTTCTAAAATCGTAAATAAAAATAAATACATTTGCATTTATTGTCTGCCCACTAAAAGACCGATTTTCAGTAGTGGCTCAATAAACCATGTTCTACGTGCTTCGTTGCTATGACGGCTCCAAAGTAACGGCTTACATTATAACGTACATCATTGCCAGTTCCAAGACGAGACGTTAATTTAAAATAGGATTATTAGCATATTGAAATCACGATTACTTCACCGTTACAAATATAACATGTACAACATTATTAGTATTCAAATTGAATTGGATACACTTGACTCGGAGACTTGACTCGGTTTCCATGTTATCGGATCTACGGCTTTAAATGTCAGAGTTCAGCTTCTTTCATAAAGAACTTCCATGCTGCGTTCGAGACCCATCAAACTGTATACAAAGATATATCTTCCAAGCAAGTATATACCTCTCTACGATTCGTCGTTCAAAACAAGCTATGTTCGTTTTTTTTGGATGAAAAAAGGGAGTATTCGATATGCATATTATACGTTTGATGTAGTAATACAAGAATTGTTTTCTTTATCTGGTTATGATATATGTACGTATGTATGCTCTTATAATATTTGGTGTTAACATACCCTCGTGTTTGTTGATAGGGTTGTCGAGGCTAAACACGTGTAGGAAGCATGGATACTGTACGAGAATCAACTTATCAATTGATTCAAGGTACGAGAACGGAGGAGAAAACTTAGATTAGCCATTAAATCTGTATTTATAACGTATTCACCATTTTGAAACTATCCACAATCGCCTTTTTTACGTTCCAAAAATCCCAACATTGTAATCATCTTTTGTGAATTTATTTTCTCTACCATCTCACTTGTTACTTTGTTTTTACAATTTCGATTCGCTTCTCGTTTCGAATAAACACTCGCTCGGTACTCGAGCTAGTTGTAACGAGCCATCACTCTTACGTAAGTCGAGTGGGACACCTCTTAATGTAATTGTATCAAGTGACACTAGAGAGGAGCGCCTCATGCGGCAATTGACTGAAGCTCCGTCGACCGATCGTGCCAAGCTCTCTAATAAGCTCCAGTAAGCTCTAATAAGCTAATTGAACCCGGCTCTAACATTTATACAAACATAAGGTGGTGGTAACAACTGAGCTAATTGCTTCTTGGTATTAGTGTGGAGACAGGACAGTTATTATCACCATGTCTTGTTGATACAACATCTTGCAATTAGAGTATGTGTGCATTACAATCTCACTCAATTGGCTGTTAAGTTTCTGAACACACATGAGAACATGTAAGTGTTCGTTTACTGATCGGACGACTAATCCAACTCAGCTGAGAGTAATCACAGTGTTCCGATAATCAACACGGATGACAAAGCGAGTGTTCTAGAATCAATCTGCTGCTTCTCTCAACAAACTCATTCCGTTTCGATCCAGATTACTTGAAGAGACGAGAAGTTGGCAAGAGTTTGAATGGATGAACTTTTAGCTACTAATTCTAAGTTTAAATTGCAAGTATGGTAAGCTAGGAAGGGATATTTTATCAATATTACTAATTACTATGGATAATTTTGAAAAATCTGTATTATTCTTCCATGCGAATATAATCGTCAAAAGTATGTCTCTAAATTTTCAATGAAACAAATGCCTTTCGTGTCACCCAGTTTAATAAATTAATTATCGGAAGGCCTATTAACATTAATTTAATATCAGTATTATGAACTCAATGTGTCCATCCTCCCAGAATAACGTACATGAATAAATACTATTAACATTTTTATTTTGTTGCCTTACGATTACGAGAAGTGATTTTCAGTGGGGGACATAATATCATTTATTAATTGCCTCGCTGACCGGTTAATTAACACCTTTTTTTGGCATAAAAACCACTCAACAGCAGCGGCGAAGTTTTATGATTTTATGATAGATACATTTTTATTGGGTGTTCCTATAATGCCAACCAAGTGTGTACAATCAAAACATACGACATTACGACATAACAAACCTACTACAACAAACTATTCTTTTCATCTCCTTAACAAATAACTTGGGTTATTATTTAAAGTATCTAATCAGATGTCCTAGTTGAGATTGAAATCTTATCTCCACCAGTTTCTATCTCAGTTGTAGAGACACATTTTGTTCGAGTACATTTCAGACTTCGCGTCAATAACGAACAAACTGGGGTAGAAAACCGTATTTCACTCCACAGACATATAAAAATCTTGACGGAGAATTCCTCGCAATGTAGATTTATATATTTACAACGCCACATAAATGTGTATGATAATATTATGAATGGTTGTTACTGAAAGTGTTGAAGTTATATGTATTTATAAATAACTACCGAGTGTTTTAGACAGTACATTATGGTGTTATGTTGTGATACGGACAAACTGAAGCGGTTTACTTTGTGTTTCAACTTTCAGCCGGCTTAGAAATGAAGTACGGAGAGTTCGGGTTGTATTCGTTCCATCAGTTTGTGTGAGAACGTAGATTAGCGCAGCAACGACCAATCACAGCTCAGCAAACATTTTAAGCTTCTTGTGATTTTATTCCAAATAGAGCTTTTAATCAATCACATAAAGTAAATATATAAAACATTGATAAATTGATGACATGCGGGTAATGACAGAGGAAACGTATCATGTATATTTATGCTTCATACACTCTGTTATGTTTTAGTTATTCTATATCATATTATTCACGGTAGTTTATGTTTTATTACAAAAACAAATGACCGGCGATAGGGAGAAGAGAAGAGGGAAAGAACGGGCAGCAATGAAGATGATCCAAGAAAGAGGGATGAAAGAATAGGGTAGGGTGAGGGGAGAGCGAAAATTGATATCTGGAAGACGGAAAACAAAAGACGAACTATCAAACTTTGAAGACTGTTATTGATTTTTGTTATTCCCAAGACGTTGGGTGTACACCAAGTTAGCTCGCACACTTTCGTCGAATGATAAACAAAATATCATAAACTACAGTTTGAAATAAAAAAGTAGCTAGACGAACACTGTTCTTACTTAATAAACAAATTATAATATTTCCCCTCAACTCTGGAGCTTTATCAAACAGAATCACTATTAAAACAACAAAAACCACGGGAAAAATCATAAACAACACATTATGACACCACTTACTAACACATAATAAGTAAAAGAAGAAACCTATCAGAACATTTTTAAACATTCCACAATAACATCAATGAAAGGTAACAGAATGAAGTATCTTCTCGACAATGGCCATATAATTGAACGGGTTGTCACAAGAAAAATTAACCCACTCGATCAGGCCTACTTAATTAATTTAAGAACATTAAAAAAACAACCCGAACTAATAATACGAAGCCTTGACTTTGAGCCTATGTTTATAGTAGCCTAATGGTGTATCTTTTAATTGGTCTAAAAGTATTGTAACGGATATGTATAGCAAAGACATGAAGTCGCACCCTTGAAACATTATTAAGAAAAACCACACATAATTTCAGTTTCATAACAAATGAAGAACATAAATAATTACACAAGTATTGTTATTTTATTATAAGAAGATGTAACGCAAAGATAACCACTAAGTACATTCTTGCATTGAAACGTAATAATGCCAGATAGGCCGCTTCACTAAATTCCCACCGTACGCATTATTCCGCTCCCTCTTAAGAGACAAGACTTTTCCGAAATAATCAGCTTTGCTCGCACACCCAAGAGTATATCTCCATTAAATATACATTGTGTAACCATTGTAGTTGTCAAACTAAGTGTGCCATGCGTGAAGCTACGAGAACAGGCCCCCCTTCCCCCCCAACCCCTCCCCTACCCCGCCGCACGCACAATCGATACCCGTGCTGAGAGCACATGGAGCAAACAATACGAGCGGGAAGTTGTTTTCGGGGAATTACATTATTTAGCGAGACTCGTCCGAGAGTTGACTGTGTCATTAACAAAGTTTGAAATAAATTGTTCGTTAAATAAAGTGTTGATGTTTCGGATGGAATAATATTTTAATTTCTTTAAATTTAGGACTTAATACTGACAACATGAAAATACATTTGTAACATATATTAATGAGCAAATGAATGATTATTATTAGTTGTATAAACATACGAGAAAACAAACATTTATCGGTTTATATATTCAAAAACATATTAAGTAGTAATTGTCAGTCTAAAAACTGACGGAACAATAAACACCTTAAAATGTTGTGTGTTTCGTTGGTCCTGTGAGATTATTCCTGCTCAGTGCAGAAGCTACGGAGTTCGATTCCCGGTTCTTGATGTTTATTTAAATTATCTGGAATTGATTTAAATCTGTAGATGTGATATGTACAATATGCAAACTGTGACTTAGCACACATCACAGCAACGAGGCGCAATAAATGATAGAATGTCCCTCAGTGAAAATCAGTTCGTGTAACTGAGTGGGTAGAAAATAATGCAGATTTATTAATTTATTTTCAGTGGTTTTCTAATAAATACGTGTTTTATTATGTATTTATGAATTTTATAGACGTTTGGTGGCGGTGCCGGGTTAGCCATCATTATTATTCAGACTTGAATAAAATTCTAGTGTCTTGGTGGAGGTGCCGAGTACAGTTAAACCCACGTTTACACGCACTTTTTTTTGGCACGCAATCTTTATTCCTTTCCTAAACGTATAAAAATATATTGTCCCGAGCCAAACACGAAAAGGCAAAAATGTTATCGTTTATAAATGCCTATATCAATTCACAGAGAAATACGAATAATAACAAAACGGGATTATGGGGAAGATATCTCAAGAATGCTAAACAATATCGTATATGTGAGAAGAAAACTTGGTCTTGTTTGTTTTGTTACAAGTGAATATATTTACGGAAAATATTTAGAATATCGTGGTCAGTATAGTTGTATGGTTTGGGATTTCCTCGTTATGGAATTAATCAAAATAAAAACCCTACTTATCACGATATTATACGTATTTTTTCGTAGAATCTTACATAAACACATCAAGTTTTCTTCTCACATATTCGATATCGTGTATCATCCTTGAGACATGACTGTTATTGCGCTTGTTATTGCTATTGTGCGATTTTAATGTTGTTACTTCCCTTTTCCATTAAACGCGTTTTCTTATTGTTCGTTGAGTTTTTACAAAAACTAACATTTCCAATTATGGGTTCTTTGGATTTGACACATTTTTAACAATGGAGAAGTTAAAATGTTTACTACGCTCATTGGAGACAAAAAGTTAAAACCATCCCCACACAATCTCTTCAATTAAAACATAATTTATTTTTATGAACGCTATATATATATATTTATATCTGTATTTAGTGAAATGAGCTTTCACTAATCTACTTACTTTCTTGAGACAGACAGACTTATAATGACAGCGTGTTGAATATTTGTCAGCTTTTTGGTGTAGGCGCCGAATAGATCTTCATTACTAGTTGTATTGTAAGTTACGTATAATTATAAGTACATAGAATACACATGTTACATGTGTGTAACTATAAAGACATTGATTGCATTGATTAAGTTGTTGGAGGTCGCTTTTCTAACTCAGGATATATACTGTAGGTGTATTTATTCATTAAAGTGATTAGGCTTGCGTGGGTCGGATTATTACTGTTATCTGTGACCGCATAATCCCGATATTTTATTTTACTAAATGTCGTGTTTTAGTTAAACCAGGTATTTGGTTAAACTAACAAAACTACTTCAATTCTCCCAGGTTCCCCCGGCCGTCAGTGCTAAACACTCTTGCAGTAGTTACTTCTACTCCGAGCGAGCGTCGCAAGGCACACAGGCTGCAACAGCCAATCAGAGCACAGCACGATCCAATACTAATCGCGTCATTGTGGCCCAGGGTAACTCTGCCAGTCATAAGAGGCGATGGAATTAGCTCCTCCAATTCCCCCTTTCTTTCTTTTCTCCTACTTGGCTCTTTCCTCCAATCTGTCGACACCCCACGACCTAGTCGTCGAGTACGTTACGTCGTTAAACACCGTATAATAAATATTCAACCAACCAGAAGAGGTGTTGGTAAAGAAGGTTTCTGTGCTACCTACATGTCTGTTGTCATCTCAGCCGCTCTATGCACATCGCATCATTCATAATGCATAACACGCTGACGTCTTACGACCAAACGGTCTCGTATATACATATATATATATGCGCCCTCGTTCTCAACACACATGCCACACGTTTTAGCTACCCACAACTAATAACATTACCATTACCAATTCGCGCAGGTAAAACAACAACTATACTCTCGTTGTACGTTTTGTGTTCGTTTATCCATGTACGTGAACACAAGGATTTGACTAACCGCGCTGATACAAAACGAACCGATCGATATTAGCGTTGACGATGAATCGCTTTGTTGAAACAGCGATAATAATGGTGTTAATGATATGCATGCAGCATACACACACAAAGTAGCCCCGCGTCTCCTGGTTGGCTGCCGACTATCACAACACAAGATACAAGACAGTCTCTCAGTCAGTCAGCCTTGGTTTACAATATAGATACCAAATGAAATAATGGCAACATTGCCAAGGATGTATAATGATGGTTGTCAAGTGTTTTTAACGTCAGTTATTGTGCAATATGGTTAATGAATACTTTAATACACGTTAAAAACATGTCTGTTCTAAATGGTTCTCGGGACTTGGATTTAGTTGAGCGAAGAGTGTATCGCTATTAGTAATAATATTAATTAATTATTAAAAAGAACAAAAAATAATCAAATAGTAATAATATTAATTAATTATTAAAAAGAACAAAAAATAATCAAATGGTGTTTGTAATAATTTTTTCAGTAACCATAATAAAAGTGTACATTGATAATAAAATAAGAATACATTTTATTTATTTATTAAATATTTCTTTTCACACATATATAATTCATTATTGTAGGGGTTGACAAAAAAGAGCATAGCTTCAAACAAACACAAAAAGCGAACTTCTATACAAATTACAAATTGCGTGATAACTGATCAACGATGATTTTGATCGTACGCTAAAATTAAATCAATGCGTTCCGTAGTACTCGAACCAAATCTCACTTATGTGGTTCGTAACATTATACTCATGACGCGAGGAAGCAACGTTAGTCAAATAACACAAAGCCAACACCACGCAACGATATCTTTGTCCATGATACGTCTCCATGTCCTAATTCGCTCAATCCGTGCGAATTCTCACATTAAAAGTTGGAACGCGCCAAATCTAATTACGGATGATTAAGTAATCTGACGAGGTTTTCTTTTGTGAGGGCCGCTTGGTGGCGCTACGATTAGACAGAGAGAGAGCTGTACACTTGGTTGCCACGACAACGGGCTATTGACTGCGAGCGAGCACTACACTCCACCGCCGCAGTTATGATTTACCACACTTGACATTGCGAATGTATCGACGGAAGACACCCTAGGGGGGCGGTGAACAGCTATATCTACTGCCATGGAAAAACGCTAATGCCGAGATTGTGGGTTACAGGTATATTGTGAAGGGGGGAGGGTTAACAAGCGGGAGACTATAGACTCTACCCCGGTGGGATACGGAGCGAAGCGCGGCGCGGTAAACTACCCTCCCTCCCTCCCACCCCCACCCCCTACAAAGAAGCCGTTCTAACGGAATTCGTACACTGAATAATTCACATCAAAAGTATATAGAACTGTTACATAACCATTCCGGAGAGGGGTAGGAAATTGAAGGCAGAGGAAAGTGCCAAAATAAACACAAAAAGGAAAGAAGGGAGTAATTTATTTTCATACGCTCGAAAAAAGATTTCGTATTTATACTAAAGAGTTGCCGGGCAATCGTGCGACTACAAAACTGTAGGTCAGACACGTGATTTGTCTCATATTGAAACCATTTATCTCCTGTTATATTCGCCTCAATGTATTATTTTAGTATTAAATACTATCTGACACTTAAATCCTACTTATAACGTTATAAAGCTAGTTTCACAATCATTCGTGTGAAAGAAGTCTCTAGCTGAACAGTTTATTGGGCGCGGCAATACCAACAAGCAAACGCCATTGTTTTCAACATGACTTGTGTCAACCAACGGTTGCGCATGTTACCAACATTGAATATATTCATTCATGTCGGTGCTGTCACATGTTTCTAAGTTGTGTAGTAGAGCACGTAATTCTAATCATACAATGAAGTCAAGATACCAATTAATAACTTATTTCATTTCCTTTGGTGTTTTTATAAACTGACAAGCACTCTTCAGTATACAGAATAAAACCTACTTTCACAGAACTCTAGTTTAATATAACAGCTGTAAAACATCCCACGCTATTCATTTGTTTAATTTGTAATGGCAAAACATTATACAAATTTATGAGTGATAGTAAATGTTTACTTTAATATAAATTGTTTCCACACCGTCTGCCAGTATTATTAATTATACAAGTTACCTACGTAAGTTATCCTCACTTACAGGTGGTAATCCCCACAACACAAGCTAACCCCCTCCCCCCCCCGTAACCCGTATGGACTATAGAATCTAAAGCCATAAACAGAAGAGAAGAAGAACAAGAACAACACTATCACCCGACTAGACTACACCATATTATTACTTACTCTGTAAATAACTGTCCCACGACGAACTCTAGCGGATGAAAGATGGAACTGCTAATCACACATTTCCTCTGATGTACCAGACGAAAACACATCTGCAAATAATAAAAGATCAATGTAAATCTATATTATTGCATAAGTCTTCTTCAAATAAGATATAAAACCGTCAAACTGAAATAAGTAGAATAATGTGAAAAACACTTCCATGAAAAATTGAAATCAGATTTCCCTACTTGAATCAGTTTTGCCACTGAATATGCTATACATAAACACATTTTGTATTTCGTATGAACAATGCTCCAATGAAGATATTATCGATTGCTGTAACGAGAACTATAAACTTAACCACTATCTTACGGCTCGATGCATAATGTCCGCTTTCCTGGAAGTCTATGGTTGGAATTCATAGTCGGCCCCTACACCTAGGGGCACCCATTGTAGCTATGGATTTGTTTTCTTTATGGGAAATAACATGGAAACAACAGTTACCTTAGTAACAATGGGCGCCCCTAGGTGTAGGGGCCGACTATGAATTCCAACCATGTCTTTAGTTCTGGAAAAATTTATAATAAATAAAGGCAATTCCCGTTACCGCAGATTACTTCTCCGGTAAAAACTGTGTAACGGAAACGTTCACCAATAAGGTCCAACTTGCCGTTGCCGGAGATAACCGAAATCAATAAGAATTCAGATTGGTGTATTACCTGCTACAAACACGGTGATATTATTTTATTGTATAGCATTATCAATTATTTATTTAATAATTATTTATATTTAATTATTATTATTAGCATTATCGTAATAGTTACCAGGATATTGTAGAACCACCCTTAGCCTGTCCGCTATTTAATATCGTGGTGTAAAACCCCTGGGAATGGAAACGTATGCATCCCCCACCCCAATCCGTATGCACCCCAAGCAACAAACATAGTTGCACAGAAGTTTGCCCCGACTGGGAAGTGAACCAAGACACTCACATGGTTGTGCCTAGTAGATATACATACAGTGTGACCTACTGGGGTTAAAGACAACCCACCCGCATCGGATTGCTTAGAGAATATACGGAGATCAAAAGCCAAGTTTAACATGAACACCCATGGTTTCGTGAATCTCGTTGCCGTAACTTTGTGGTAAATATTATGTACCAGACAACATTGTATTATTTACACACGAAGTGTTTGAACTGTTTTATGAGTTGGAAAACAGTAACACCACAAACAACGAGGTTTAATTTAACATTGTCAGTTGATAAACACAAATATAAGGGATGATTGTGAAGGGCTAAGATGCGCACGCCCGTTTTATGTGTTTAATAATCTATTATTAACTCGTGAAAATGGCATCTGTGTATTTTCGAAACGATTCGAAGGATTTCATGCGGTGGCAACAAAATCTAGTTTATTGTCATAAAATATACGTTATCCGCATCAAATAGTTTCAAAACATATTTCGCACACAACGCTGATATCGCGAGTGAAATCTGATATGGATTAGGAAATGTGATAATACATCAAATATAAGCCCCTAGGCAAACACCGAAGGCACTTGCACACAGCGATAACGGAAAGATTATCTCTTCCTCAATCTTTATCCCGCCGCTGCCATGTATCTCCCCTTCCCCTTCACCCGTCTCGCACACAATGATCCCCCTCCCCCTCGCCCCCCCCCCCCCCCCCCCCCCCACCCCGCGCTCGGCTCTTCATCCCCTTGGATTAAACTCTCGATGAGAAATGACAGACATATTTCTTTTATCAATATCTGTTTTCTTCCACAGAAATTGTTGGAATCAAAAGTGAGAATACCAAATGTAAGTTTGCCTCGCACGTGTTCGTGATGCAGCCCACGTTTGCTCCATGGAAGAGCCTCGAGTTGTTTGTCGGTCTGGTCTGGTGAGATCATACAAGTCTTGGGGGACTCGAAGAAAGAAGAAAACGTATTTTATTTTAATTAATGTTTCCACGATGATATTATTGTTAAAGGACTTTTAATGCGAGACGGAGTTGTTAATCATAAAAACTTGAATGAAAAACAGAGTTTTCATGAAGCCTGCTGAGTGTATCTCCGGCGAATATTATACAAAACATAGAAACGTTTCAAGACGGCAAGGGTTGGCGTAGAAGGAAGAGGATTAAATAAAGTGTGTGTTTAAAAAGCACTAGGTCTTGTACCGCAAGGAAGTTCGTTTCAGGTGATAAGTTAATTTAGGTGGATAATTTAATACGGTTCCGTGGTGGTAAGAGATAACTTGTCTTTTTGCTAGGGACTAACTACGTATAGGGTGTGAGAATAATATGGATACAGTCTTTGCGTATAGGATTCAATCTCAACAGTTTCCCTTTGACTGAGGAAAATCTTACAACAAACCTTCAGTCAGAATTAGCAGTCCTGAATATTGACACTGAACCACCGCTTCATTATAAAGCTATTACGAAATTATTCTATTCGGCATGAGCACGAAACTATTGAGTAGTAGTTTACTCTCAAAGACACAACATAAACGGATCAATTTTAAAAAACAAGACTACATATTATATTTTACTTTCATGTCAAGTGCACACACAGAATGATTTTCTAAAACGAATGAAACTTGTTTCTGTTTCATATAATATATAAACGGCTCTTGTAAATAATATCTCGGAATCGTATTTGTAGAATCTACGCGACGGTTCTGTCGATAACAATACTTCGACTAGTCGATACCTTCATCCCTCGTTTTTCTCGCGCTATTTATTTATTCGCACAGCAAACGCGGAGACGTTATTATTACATAACCACAACGTACGTATTCAAGCAAGGAGATTTTATTTCCTGTTTATGCAATAACTATACATTCATGACTATCACGTTTCATGGAGACATAAAGCATTTATTCCGTTAGCGATGTGAAGTCTTGAATACGTTAGCTTTAGGCACTTCCCCTCGAGACGCTATTTGGGTACAGATCTTCACTTTTTTTGTAGAATAAGTTTTTACAACAACAATACATTTATACAACGACAACAACAATTCCTTGAGATAAACAGTAAAAGTATGCTCTATAGTTTGTTTCGTGTAGATTGTGGGGGCTTTGGTGAAGTGTCCAATAGCAATAAGAGAGTTACAAAAAGAATAAGCATACGAGTGTGTCAGTGTAGGAAGCCCACAGGTAAACCGCGTAGCGATGTATCTGTGCACCTGGCGGGAAATAGCCATCGAACACGTTAAACCCTTTCCACATATTCCGTTGCTGGACATTTAAAGGATCTAATTCAGACCAGTATATGTTTCATTGTCATTTTATTTTATTTATGCTGTCACGATCAGCCAGACACAGACAGACAGACAGACAGACAGACAGACGTGTGTTTTGTTTGGCTCGGGGTGGTTTTGTTTTGTGTATTGCCACTGTCATATTTCCATTAACGGTGATCTCAACGATAAGCTATAGCTACATGTTTGACTAGCTTTGTGGTACATTGAATAATTTATACAACTGATATTACCGATGCGATATATTGTTACAGTAGATTTATTGCAATGTTTATATATATTAATCATACGTGCTAAAAAGAGAAATATAAAATGTCATTACTGACGAGATGATTATGATAATGATTGATTAGTTTGTTGTAATAATAAAATAAATATGAACTGTCGGAGTAACAATAGTTTCGACTAGGCGGGCTTAGGCGCCGCCCAGGCTCTTTTATTTGGAGGCTAGGCTACCCTAGGCTCTTTTTCACATTAAATTTTAAGAACCCATGTAGTATTCACAATATCTATAATTGAGAAAAAATATATTACTTCAACGTCTTCATGTATTCAGGTTTAATTTCTGTAAAATCTGTTCCCAGCCACTTAAAACAATCGCCATCGTCCCCCAAAAACATCCCAAAAACTTGCTTGCAACTTTGAGGCAACATTATGACTATAATTAAAACTTGCATTGTTATTATTATTCACATTTATTACTATATTTAATTTCTTTTATTGCATAAAGATACACCGGTCGATAGAAGTATTTTTCTAATCACAGAAATTCACAGTTTTTTAGTTTTTTTTATTGTTGCACGATAGTACTAATCATGCTCGTTATGTACGACTGAGGCATGGAACCCGACTGACCGCTGTCTTTCTCCCCGTCCATTTCTTCACCCGACCCGACACAGAAGTTATCCATCACCATCTCTTCACGCGGACGGAATCTGTTACCGATCGAACTGTTGGCTAACCTCTGATGTCCACCCCTGTCCCGCCTCCCCTCTCGCCCCCGGCTCATAAATCCGACCGTAAGAGCGTCATAGGGGGCGGGGGGAGAGAGAGAGGGGCCCAAAGGGAAATACGGGAGATGGAAACTAAGAAAGATCAACAAGGCAACGAAACCAAACGACCGACTTAAAACGATATTGCAAATTATTAAATACAGATACGGAATCTGTTTGGAAGATTTCGAGGCGTTTATCTGTGATTGGTTGAATTAAATAAAGTGCGTCACTAATATACTCGTCCCGACGTGTCTTCTCTCATACCAACCTCGGATCCTTATCTACAGCCACTCACGTGCACGCTGTTGAAACTAATATCGACAGATTCCTGGCGTTTGCTTGGTAGAGATGGCTTAGCCTCATTACATTCACGCCGACTGTGTTGGAAATTTCCAGGTATACAAACCACGGTCGTAAATTATCATAAATGACCTGTTTCAAGTAGATGGTAGGAACTAGAGATGTAGAAAATTAGGTTGGTACTATTTGAGTCGGCTGCTTCACAAGCATGGGACTAGTTACGCTGGGGCAACTCTATCATTGTACTACAAGGCGAGCGTTCAACTCTGATGCTTTGTCGCAAGCAACACCCCTCCCCACGGACCCGCGTACAAATGCTAGTGTCGCTCGCTACATATATAGGGAATATTAGTTTAAACGACTCCTAAACGACTTCGCTACATAAAAGTAGAAGACAGTTTTGAATTTTTCAACAACTTTGTGACAAATAAAAAGTTTTGTTCTCGAGATATAAGAAGGACTAGAAAATAAGGCGATGTTAAATGGAGGATGAATAAATAAATATACGCGATGGCGACCTGCGAGTTGACGTTCAGCAGGGGTGATATTTGCTACTGAAGCTAGTCAACTATGCGCAGATCTAGGGTAGCTCTGCTTGATGCTAGAGCTTACAAAGCAGCTAAATACGTCGTTTCACAATCTCTAATCTAAGAGATAATATGACTCGTCTGGGTAAGATTGTTACCCTTAATTTCCGTGACGTCATCGTTGGTAAAGACCACAGAATACCACCAAAAGCTTACCCGCTTTTTACAGTCAACGTACGCTGGTCAGTTAGTAGCAGAATGTAAGAATCACTGCTCCGTACTATCGCGCGCTGTCATCGTCCACGCACTTGCGTTCTGCTACTACCTGACTAGATAACGTTGAGCGGTACGAAGCTGTAGACTGACAATGGTTTGGTCTCTACCCTGCAATACACACTCGACGGTACTAGTTCTAGCACAGTATGGATTCAAGAACCACGCCCTAGCAGGTCATGCTCGACGCAACAGACTGCGGCCAGTAATTATTGGAATATACCTACTCATTACGCCAAACAATGTTGAAAACTTTACGAGCTGAGATCCGGCGGCGAGAAACTGAATGTCAACAGGTGCCAGGGGTGTTCAGTCAGAGTGCACAAGTACTTGTACGGCTATGTACCGCTATGCAGTATACGTGGCCGGGACATTGGAAGCTGCTTGTAACAAGGGGACAGTCAATTTTAGAATCGAGAGAGAATTTTGTAACGAGGGTTTCGTTTTGTCGTCTGTAAAATACCAAAAAATTAGGTACTCCAACTCACTTTTAAATCGAATGTTCCAATCTACTTCCTACACACAAAAGTGGCTTACTTTATAATTTAATACTGGAGAACAATATCATTCATTATAAGCATAATACAAGTTTTGTGTCGTTTCGGATACATCTCAATCTATATGTCAACAGGTGCCAGGGGTGTTCAGTCAGAGTGCACAAGTACTTGTACGGCTATGTACCGCTATGCAGTATACGTGGCCGGGACATTGGAAGCTGCTTGTAACAAGGGGACAGTCAATTTTAGAATCGAGAGAGAATTTTGTAACGAGGGTTTCGTTTTGTCGTCTGTAAAATACCAAAAAATTAGGTACTCCAACTCACTTTTAAATCGAATGTTCCAATCTACTTCCTACACACAAAAGTGGCTTACTTTATAATTTAATACTGGAGAACAATATCATTCATTATAAGCATAATACAAGTTTTGTGTCGTTTCGGATACATCTCAATCTATTTAATCTTAATACTGGCAAAGTTATTCTACAAATCCAAGACGGTATTAATAAATAAAAGCCGGTTAAGATAGATTACTTCATTAGCGACAGCTCATAAATCTAGAAGACGAAGATCCCCGAATCAATCGAACTCTCTGTGGAGCGTGAAGGGGTTAAGTCTTTTATCTCACCTCATTCTTCTTGATACTTCTCTATCTGTTGCCAATAAACCATCGTCTAGTCATCTTGTTACACGTATCTATAGCGACAAGGTGTAAACTTGGCAACAACGCTGCAAATCACGCTCATAAATAAACCCACCCGCAACACGATCGTGTAATAAATGCACAATGTGCATAGATTTGCATATAATGTGCATCACTCGACATTCTGCTGCACGTGTTTACATTAATCGTTTTATGATTACCCGATGCCTCGATGGTCATCCGTGGACGAATTGATTGCAGTACAGTCGAGCACATAAATATACGATATTAGAGAGCATTGCTTCCTCCTGAGTTTGAAATATCCTATTCGTAGGTATAGCGTACATTTCGTGGCCAAGTGTACATTTAAAAAAAAAACTTATGTATCGAATGCCCGCGTGTTCATAGCACGTTGATAATTTGCAACGTTTCTTGGGAATATATTTGTAACAAAACTTGTGATCGGCATTGCAAAATGTTAACATCACTACTAAACTACTAAACCGTAGATTAATTAATAAATCAATACACACAGACGAACCACATCACATAATATTATCTATATTGTTTTGTTTTTTTTAATCTTTACTTACACTGTTTACTAACTATCTAGAGAGAACCCAGCATACACTAAATTTAATGGTTGTTCTAGCGCTCACTTACACGTTAGTGTGAGTACTGGAGACACATTAAGGCTGGTCCACACAGATTTTTAAGACATAATGCATAAGGTTTTAAGACGTTGTTTTAAAAACAACAATGAAAACAACGTCTTAAAACTAAAACTTTGTGTGAACGCCAGTACGTGTTTCCTATGATCCAACTTTACGACTACGCGTTAAACATCGTATGTCTTAAAAATCTGTGTGGTGGACCAGCCCTTACATGTTGCGTCATAAAATATTCACCTATGTAATTGTTGAGAATGAACAAGAACTACATTATTTTGTGTTTCCTAGTTTAAACATTTCCTTGCGTTAACAACTGTAGGCTTATGCCGAGGGCGGACCCATTACTCAATGGCAACTAACATAACATATTATATGAGCCCCGTTTGAATAACGCAGGTTCCCCCCCCCCCCTCGCAACACGAATGGCGTGTCTTTCAATACTTTGGCCCAGATTCCGTGATAAGATGCAATCTGCGCGTGATCGCCCCATCCATCTACCTTCCTGCCTTTGTTAGTTGATCACCAAAAGGCAAGTTAATTATTACCAGACAAAACACACACATAACATTCTATATATATACACGACACTTTAAAACTATCGTCTACACAATTTTCGTTTATCTAACTTTCCGGTCAAGAGAGTGTTTTTCCTGTTAATTTTCCACCGCGCTTTTCCCGTTAACATCGGGGTGATTGTTTTAGATAACGCGCGCCCCCCCAACATTTTCCTCATTTCCCATTAAACTCGTGCGAGCCCAGCGAGGGCTTCGTGGACTTGAAGCCGTCGTAAAAATCGAGGATGAAAATTAGAATAATGCGAATCACCCTGCACTAAAAACCAAAGTGTTCCAGACGGTTCTGGGTTTACTTGTTGACTTTTATTTTGAGGCGGCGGCTTAGACAGAAAGACGGAGACAAGACGAACTGAGAGAAGAGAAAACTACAGCGTGAGTTGAAACGGGGTCGTAATTAACACAATGTAAACGACATCGATAACAACGACAACAACGACAACGACAACGACAACAACGACGAAGGTGATGATAATATTTTGTAGACATAGTTTTAACACCACCTCATTGTTATAACAGGATACTCCTGACCTGAGGTTTGTGTATAGCGACCTATATTGTGTAGACTTGTAGAGCCATTGATTGTGTAACACCATTGATTGTGTATAGCGACCTATATTGTGTAAACTTGTAGAGCCATTGATTGTGTATAGCGACCTATATTGTGTATGAGTATGACTTATGTTTGTGTAGCACCATTGATTGTGTAACACCATTGATTGTGTATAGCGACCTATATTGTGTATGAGTATGACTTATGTTTGTGTAGCACCATTGATTGTGTATAGCGCTCTATATTGTGTAGCGAGACAGCCTACACATTGTGTAGCACCATTGATTGTGTATACTGTATAGTGTAAATGACAGCGACAGAGCGCGTTGATTGCAAAGCAAGCCTCGTGTTTTCTATCCAGAGTAATCAGATTCGCGTATAATCTATTATTTTCATTACCTGACATTCTATACCCGTCCCTCGCAATGTTGGCCTGATTGGACCGAGCCACGGCCACTGCTATGTGCGCTGGCGTTAGTGCTAGTGTTAGTATTAGCGATAGTGTTAGTGTTAGTGATTTAGTGTTAGTATTGTGTTTGTGCTAATTGTTATAGTATTAATGTTACTATCTATTCACCGTATATACATACCGACACGTTCAGTATATAACACAACTCTATAATCGAACCTCAATAAAATTCTCTCATTATCTGTCGCCCCGATATTGTATAAATATGAAATTTGTGTTGATTTTTAACGTGAATCTCCCCACATTTATTGATGGGAAGACGGCTAGTGTAGCGTGCCCGCATTAACGCGCCAATATGGAACCAATCAGCATAGACACAACTAATATTATTATTAATATATTTACGGGAGTGAAGAGAGGACACCCACGTTATCATGACAGACAGACAGACATACAGACAGACAGACAGACAGACAGACAGACAGACAGACAGACAGACAGACAGACAGACAGACAGACAGACAGACAGACAGACAGACAGACAGACAGACAGACAGACGGGTCATTACGCAGCTGATTCTACTCGGCCATGATGTCATTTAATCGCGAGCCCGGGAGTCAAACAGGTGAAAACAATTCGCATCGAATGTCAATCAGTCCCCCTCCTCCCCCCCCCCCTCAACCCCCCCCCCCCCCCCCCCTACCAACACACAACGCGGTAATTTAATATTTTGTCACAAAGCGGTTCTGAACTGAACGTCGAACTGAAATAACAAACGAGGCCGATGAATATAACACAGGCATGAACACGATTTTTTGTGTGTTCATTTATTTATGTCAATCCAATTAAGTTGGTGAAACTGATTTGCAATAAATTCCTGCATATTATAAACCAACCTACGTTATAACTAGGCTCAGTGGTTATACACAGGTAATTAACGAATATATAATATCTTTATATTTCACAAGTTTTTTAAGGAAGGATTGGTGGTGTATAAACAATGTTTAATCAACACTATGTTACATCCACGCACTCCTGTTTCCACCCCTATTACCCACCCCCTCTACTTCAAATAATACCATTTATTATGAATTAAAAAAGTGCTAACGCTTATACTGTGATAGTGTTATTTAGATCTTACGTACACAGTAGTCGTTATATAATTATTAAAAAATAGGTACCATAATAAATGGGCCAAAATACCAAATGTATTACTTAAATAAATATTATGTTTTCAATAGACCTTGAATGTGTAGCGCCATTCCGTAAAATTCATACAAAACAAACAAAAACATTATTCTAACAGTACACATCAAAACCTAAACCAAATATAAGTTATTACAACATCGTGATTGAGTTTATACGCACAGACACAATTCCATATTTTACCGAACCCCATTGTTGCGGTAATTCGGTAATTATATTCTGTACACATCGAACAAGTGTTCTGAAGGCATATTGTGCGCTGTTATTACACCATCTAGCACTATAGGAGGAACATCATGCGGGCTACTTTGTTACAGGGATACGCTCCAGCTTTTTGCGTGTACAGTGGCGCTAACCGTGTAGATTTTCCACGGTGCAGTTAAAGCATAATTTATATGGTTTATTATTACTATTTCACCCCCTTCACTTCTGGTTGTTTGGTAACTGCACAAGGAGCAAATACTTCCAGTTATGAGAGGTAAATTTTAATCCACAAAGGGGACTTTCAAGCATATTTCTCTACTTTTCTTTCTTCTTTACGTTCATCACTCATTTCGTCCCTTTATTCCTGTCTTCTTCTTCTTTTGTCTCCTCTCTCCGCAAATGCTGGCCCCCTTTGTCATCCAAGCGCCCTCCCCCTTTGATGGAGACTAAGGCATGACAACGGATGCGTCGAAAGATTAACTAAACATAATGTCTAAGTTATTCCCGTATGAAAATGATCTCGAAGGCGCATATACACATGATCTTAGTCATTAGCAGACTAAAACTTTAAACACCATTCAAACCCTTTATGATTCTCAGCTGGAGCCTTATTTGTGCGCATTCTCCCTTCACATTCAATCTTGAAAAAGAAAAATTGGCGCGATTAAAAAATATCACAGCAAATCAGTATAAAGAGACAACGAAAACATTATATAACCGGTATGGCATACCCCTATCGTTGTTCGGTATACATACCGGCTCAAAGGGACCCTATGAAGGAAGATCTGTGGGCTACGCGAGCGACCCCGTATCGAGGAATAAAACGATTACTGTATCGACTTCGAAACGTCTGCGAGGAGTCGAGCGATAGTGACGCGTCTGTGCTGTAGCCACGGTCGATTATACCGCGGGGTCAGATAGACCGCGGCTCACATGTCCCAGACTATATCCTGATATCTAGGGGATATCATATTTTGGTTTACTTTTTGACCATTTGAAGGCATTTTTAAGCGACATAAATCTGGAGTTTCACATATATGGATTTAAATAATCCGTTGGTCGAACCTGTGTCTCTATTGCCGATATCAAAACTAGGAGGAAATAATGTTGTAAGTGTTACAAACAGAAACTAATAAACGGGAACATTTGAGGGGATTAATAATTCATCTGGCTACATTTGTCCGTGTAATTAACGACGCGAGTGGCTCGGTACGCGTGTACTTGCACGAGGGTGTGACGACGCGTCGATACGCCGGCCTCGTCGTCAATGAATGCGTCGTTAAGCAACAAGTCACGACGAGGGCCGGCCCAACACGGTACTTACTACATCGAGCTGCGAGTAAAACAAGTTAACTTCTTTCACAAGTCAATAAAAATCTCCAATCAAGTTGAAACGTTGTTGAACACAAAATCCGTTTAATGCGAGTCATTCGCTCGCGTGAGATTGATCCCCCCCCCCCTACCTCCCCTCACTTCCCCTCCGACGCTCCTAGCATGATAACACACACGCTCGCCAGTATGGGTGCTCTGAACCCTTCAGATGTTCCCTAATAATGATGCGCCTGTCCATTAGGATTTTGTTCATCTTTTTGGGCTTAAGAAAATAGCATTTATAAAATAATAACAAAGCAGCCTGACTTAACTCTAAGCATCAAAGATAGTGAATACCTTAATTAATTCAAACAAGTGATTAGTCTAGAAATCAACGATGACTTTATGTTGACGTCACAAGAGCCGCCTAGATTGCTGACTCAAATCCGTTGACCAATAACTAACTTATTGAAATCAATCTGAAACTGCGTAGATTTGAATGTTTGTTACTTTCTGGAATTCGTCTCTTCTGAGAATTATTCAGATCGATCGTAGAGACGCGACCCGTCTCGTCTCGATTATCCTCGACAGGTCGCTCGTTATCCCAGCCGGTGTCAAGACTATTCGCGCGCGCAAACGGCCGCACACTTGAACGCCACAACTCCACGAAAGCGTAGCAAACTTTTGATCTACTTAATTATCCCAGCAACGAAGTTATAGAAGACTTTCAGGATAATATCCGACTCTTCAATCCGGCGCTCTGCTAAAACACCATGTCAAACTTTTCGTTCCTTTCATTTTTCACTAAAATGTATAAATCGGACGCGACGAAATGTTACGCGAAATTAAAATCAATACCCCCTGCGTAGTACAGAGCCTATACTATACCTCCCTCCCTCTCTCTCTCTCGCACTCGCTGGCAAAGACCTGAAATGAACCGGAATAAAAATGTTATGAAGACGGGCGCGGGAACACAAACCAATATGCGGTGAGAGCGGCGCTGTCGAACTCCATAAAGAAAGGGAATGCCTAAGAGGGCAAAGAAGATGAAGGGAAATCTCGAAGATAGGACGCTTGTCGCCGCTCTGTGAGTTTTACATATCTTGATTGTAATGTTCGTCGGAAACAAAATGCTTTGTTCCGGGTTGAGTGAAGGTTTGTTTGGTGGAGTCAGTTCGTCGAACAAACTACATCGATAAATAAATGAATTTGTATATTCATTGTTTACCCTCTGTAACTGAGTACAGCGGGGGGGGGGGGGGAGGGGGGTTGTTATGACGGCTCTAAATTCACCGTTCACATGTATGCCGGTGATATATTGATACATTGAAATTATATCAAATAGAAGTTTAAAATTTAAATAAACATTAAGATATGTAAATACAAATTTTGAATAAAAATATTACATGTTTGCGCTGGTACGTGCACCGGCCACCATATGTAGGCACCCACACAAAACGTCCCGAACGTTTTTAAATTGATTTAAAGCTTATAATCCGACCAAGTGGCCGGGTATATAGATAGCTACATAAGAGATAAATCCAAACCCAATTATCTGAAAGGTTTCACACGCGCACGCGCCATGTTATTATATAGATGACGCAATCGTGTCGTGTGGTCACTTGGGGCGTCCGCGCTGCTTTCACCGGCCGGGGTATTAATTAGCCCGAGTGTTGCGCGCTCTGGACACTGGTTGCACTATTGTCCGCTGCGTGAGGCGAGGCCGCCACCGTAGACTCTTGTCCCACGGTTCAAGTCACTAAAATATGTTCACTTGTATTTTATTGTTTATTTTGTATCTTGAGAACGGGAAATTCAATTTCCCTGAAACGCATAAATTATGAAATTATTATCAATCTGTGGATTGATTTGAACAGGTCTCTCCATTCATTCCTCTCTCCTGTCCTGTCAGAGATGTGTTTCTACATATCCCTTAAACGCATATTCAGGGTTATCACAATCAGATACATGCACCCCAATCTAGGTCACCCCTTTAAATAGTATATACTTTATAAAAATTGATGTTTATTTTGGTTTTTGTACATTCGACTTGTTTATGTCATATATGACAAATATTGACAAAGTAGATAACATCCCTAGTCAGCCTATAGGGATGGGGTACTTGAGAAGGAATGTCCTAGAGATGTATTCGTATTGCCAGAACCTACCCCATGCCATGAGTATCGCGTGTGACCGCTGAGCCACCCCTATCGCCCTAGATTAGACTCCTGACAACACTAGCGCCACCTGTCGATACATCGTTCGAACGACTAAGAAATGACCACCAACATCCATCCATCCCCTGAGCCAGGTTCCGTTTTTAAAGGTGTAATAAAACCATTTGACTCTCCTCATCCCCCCTCAGCTCAGCGCAAACCCTCTCGGGTTATTTGAATTTAGAACATAAACGTCTCTTCCGTTGGGAGTTGATCCAACAACTTGGCAACGCTGGCGATTCAATCATTGCAGATATCGTCGATACTCTGGGGACTTGCAGGAAACTGCTTTACCTTCCCTCTCCACGTGTGATACAAGCCTCATTTACAGCAAACTACTTTATCTCCACTGAGGGAACCAAATTGGCAACTTTATTATTAAAAAAACGTGTGAAATGAATGCACATCCATGAAAATGAGGACACATCTGCCAATGTGTGTGTTGTAAGGGGGAGGGGGGGGCTCAAACATGATCTCCCTGTATACCCAGTGAGCAACCCTTGACTCAAACCGTGTGTCCTGCACCCTGGACATGAAACTGTTCCATGTATAGTCTTTAATTACTAAAACAACCTATCGCACTCGTGTCGTGTTTCCCTTATTTATTTAATGTCTATTCACATTCTATTCAGTTACAAAACTGATCTGTAAAAGAGGACAATAAATACCGTCCTACAAGTTACAAGTCAAACAATAAACGCCTAAACACACCAACCAAAAATCATTTAAATGAAGCAACACAGCTTATTGAAATATATGTAGCGTTAAGATATGGTTAAAAAACTTGAACCTCCCACGGTTTGGATTATACCTCTCTTCGCATACCCAAGTCACCGCTACACTCGTCTCATCTTGCTTACAAGTAAAGCGAGTAGAGAAAGACTTTCATCCATCAAAGAAGCCTCTTTGTGGCGTCTCGTCTCGTCTGTCGACTACTTGAGCGAAGCTACTGACTGTGCAAACAAGGTTGTGCGAGACGAACTCTCTGCATTCACCGGGAATCGAATATGGAATGCATTATCTGAGGCGTATCAAAATGTAAATACTCTTCTGGAAAATAAGCTTTTTATTATTCAAATTATTACTTTTATTTGTGACCATGTCATCCACGACTGTATAGAAACTAAAACTAGTGACGCACGAGTTTCATGGGATTTATTTTATTATTATTATTTTCAATTCACGTACTGCTGCCGTTGAATTTTCTTCTCGTAACAGAATACATAATACATTGACAACTTACAGCATCGGCTGCGCTATAAGACTCGCTCAATAATCGTACAACAAAGTTTACCTCGGACTTGACGCGAAGGAGAAATACAATAGTAATATTAACAAATACGAAAAACATCCAACACATGACAAAAATATTCATTTTTAGGTTTTCGCGGCCAAAAACTTCAACATTCTCACGTGTCTTCGATTTTATTTCAAACCACAACTAAAACCACAAGTGCGACAGCAACAACTAGAATATAGCTTTCGAAAATGTCACGAACAAATAATGAGAATGACAATAATAAAGATAATAATAATAATTTTTCTTGCTCTTAATTATATTTTATATAGTTCAGTAGTTTGTTTTGTTTTTGTTGTTATTGTTATTTATGATTTCATTATTATTAATTGTTTGCATAGCTTAGTTTTATTTAAGGTCCTCCTTTGTAAATCAGTTTTTATAACTGAATAGGATAAACATTAAATAAATAAACAAATAAATAAATAATGTCACAACGTGCGTATAAAATTCGGATAGTTAAAACGTGGTTCCACAGCAACCTTCTATATGCTGACGACGTCATATAGAAGTGAATCTGAGCCAATCAGCGGGTAGCTTTATCAAATATACTGACATTTGGTTGGCCAATATCTCACTCACTTATGACGTCTGCATCCTAAAGTTTGGTGTGGAACAAAGTCAAGGTGTGTTGAAGAGTATTGAATGACATGAATACACAAGAAAAGTCTGCCGGGTAAACATCCAATGAATGACGACTCCTCAACACTTTTTTTATCCCGCTCTCACTCGGTAGCGATGGAACGAATCGAACCGCGTCGAATAGAAGGTTTGAATGTCACCGCGAACCACTCTTTCCCGCCTGTTGCTAGGAGACGGCCGCAACACGCGTGACGTCACGAGGGGGGGACACGGTTCGCCCACGCAACGCAACCTAGCGGCGGGCGGCGGGACTTGGCGTCGTGACGTCACGGGGGGTAGATGACGCTACATGGTTCACCCACGCAACGCAACCTAGCGGCGGGACTTGGCGTGACATCATGCCGCGTGGACGCAAGTGGTTGTTGAATGATACTCCCGAGGAAGCTTGGTAAGGTGACCATACGTCCCGGATTTCCCGGGACAGTCCCGTTTTTTTACTCTCTGTCCCGGTGTCCCGAAGACTTTTTGAAAAGCACTTAAATGTCCCGGAATTGTGATACACGTTTCTAATGTCCCGGAAATTATCGATGCGGCAAGTATTAGAACAAAATGCGTGATATATTGAGTTACTTGTGATGGCAGCTGTACACGTAGCTTACCGGTACCGTATCAGCTGACCGGCCTACCCTACCCCTACCCCCTACCGTCACCCTACCACCTAGGCTTTGAATCGCCGCCTCCCTTAGGTTCTGAGGGTGCGTCCCAATGCTCCTTTTTCACGCTAGTCGACTAGCATCGCTGACTAATTTGACGGAAGTGTCGTCACAAGCAGGTGACCAAAGCTGTTAGTAGGCTAGTGGCTAGTGGGTAAGTTAGTCAGTAGTGGCTAGTTGGTGAAAATGTACACTAGAATACCGACTAACAATGGCAGACGAAGTGCCACTCGAGTTAATACCATTTTATAAATCAGAATTTGATAGTAACAAAAAACATGTTTATTAATTGATAATACACCATCGATTTTGACATGTTCTTCTGAAATTACATTAATCTGGAATATACAGCTTTGATGTGTACAACATAACCTCACACTTGGGTGATTGTCTAGGCAGTGAATAGTTCACTTGGATAGGTAGTGTCCAAAGCTCGTGTATGGCTAGTGGGTAGCAGGCCACCTAGCAGGCTAGTGGCTAGTGGCTAGTAGGTAGCAGGCTAAATCACATTGGGACGCACCCTGACTTGTTGTATTTGGCGTGTCATTAGTCGCCGTTGAACTTTGATGCTGTGTGTGTGTTTGTTTGTGCTGCGACAATGCCGCCACCAAAAAGGAAGTGTAAATTTAACAGTGAGTTACAAAAAGACTTCCCATGTTTAAAGCAATTGCGGGCAAATGACGATTCCGACGTTCATTGCAGTCAGTGTAAATCCACATTTTCTATCGCGCACGGGGGACGATCAGACATTAAAGAGCATCAAAAACATAAAAAATCAACTCACTCTAAACTCATTCTAAACCACATAAAATCATACTTTTCAAAAATTACCTGCGGTGCTGTTGTGGGGGGCATCGCCTCCACCCCCCCCCCCCCCCCATTGTTGTCGCCGAAAGTTGTGTTTGTCCCGGAATTTCGATTTGTAAATATGGTTTGGCGTAACTAAAACACTCTACAACTAATATGAAAGTATTAGTTTAGCAAAGTTATCATGTGTATTGTGTCGTGGCATTGATTTATTTTACAATCTTCGTGTTTGCAAATTGCAATGCATTTACCAAAGAAATTGTATGTACATATTTTATAAGCTAACACAGGTTTTTAGATGATTGCGAGTTGCCGTCCATTCATTATTTTTTAAGGGTAGATTGGTCAAATACTATACTAACTACAGGGAACTGGAACCATGCGAACCTGGCGGCTTGGCTTGATACAACAAACTGCACGGCAGAAGACCTATGAGGCCTATGTGTGAGTCGATCAGAATATCGAACCAATGTGCCACACTTGAGTTAAGCGGTGTACATAATGTCCACTCGTGGGTATATTTATCCGGTTTAATTGTTCCATTTGAAAGACACGACACGTGTGACTATGATCCACCCCCTCCCCTATCCCCCCCCCTCCCACCCCCTCGCGTCGCGGTTACATAAACGCTCTAGTAACATCTCCACCATGTAACAAACAAAACAAACGACACTCGTAGAACAATCCATTCGGCCGACTTCGTCAAACTTCGTTAGATCCCGACACTCTTAGAGTTGCCTCTGTTTCTCTTATAACTAATTCATGACGAAAGAGGGAGGTAATCTCCGTTATGCTTTGTCTCTGTCTCGTTATACGCACTGTGCGTGCGTGCGTGCGTGTGGGAAAACAGCGCGTAAACTGAGACATCCGTACAGCGAGGACTGATAACCTACGCACTGTGCGTGCGGTAAAACAGCGCGTAAACTGAGACATCCGTACAGCGAGGACTGATAACCTACGCACTGTGCGTGCGGGAAAACAGCGCGTATACTGAGACATCCGTACAGCGAGGACTGATAACCTACGCACTGTGCGTGTGGGAAAACAGCGCGTAAACCGAGACATCGTACAGCGAGGACTGATAACCTACGCACTGTGCGTGCGGGAAAACAGCGCGTACACTGAGACATCCGTACAGCGAGCACTGATAACCTACGCACTGTGCGTGCGGGAAAACAGCGCGTAAAGTGAGACATCCGTACGGCGAGGACTGATAACCTATACGCACTGTGCGTGCGGGAAAACAGCGCGTACACTGAGACATCCGTACAGCGAGGACTGATAACCTACGCACTGTGCGTGCGGGAAAACAGCGCGTAAAGTGAGACATCCGTACGGCGAGGACTGATAACCTATACGCACTGTGCGTGCGGGAAAACAGCGCGTACACTGAGACATCCGTACAGCGAGCACTGATAACCTACGCACTGTGCGTGCGGGAAAACAGCGCGTAAAGTGAGACATCCGTACGGCGAGGACTGATAACCTATACGCACTGTGCGTGCGGGAAAACAGCGCGTACACTGAGACATCCGTACAGCGAGGTCGCGAAGAGCGGCCTTCTAATATGAATGAGAATTAGAAGAGAGACAGAGACAAAAGAAGGGGGTGCGTGACAAGACCATGATGAATGCAGATATACAAGAGAGCCCTCCTTGCGTGCACCGGTCACCACGAGGAGGGATCCACCTCGTTCATTTGGAGTCGATGGAAGTGTTTACTATACAAGGGGTAAGATAAGTGGTGGAAAACATAGTCGCTCTTCTTGCGTGCACCGGTCACCGCGGTCGCTCATCCCTCACTGACAGGTCGACCACGTGACCTCCCCCTCCCGCCCCAATGACCGAGTGTTGTTAATACAGACTGTAAAAGCTCTATTTCAACGTTAATCCAATATTGGATTTTGAAGTCTACGCCGCTCGCTTAATTCATAGACTAAGGAAATAATTTATGCGTCCCCCCCCCCTTCCCAACATCCGTCTGAGCTTGCCTGCCCGCCTCGACTCTCCCCCCTCCCCCCCCCCCATCACGACTCGGCTCTTTAGCAAAACTCAATCTCAGCATGTTTACATTTTTAAACACGCGAGTTATGTGAAATAATTTCTCGACGAAATAAACCGAATTTAAGATTACTCTTCAGTTCAAATAAAACCGAAACACGAAATACACATTTTTATTTTTATGACCACGCGGGGGGGTTTTGCAAATTTTCCGCCAATTCGACGTCGTGGATTAAGCCCATTTTGGCAGAATTATTATCCGTGGATTTCAAAGATAAGATAAAAGTAAAAGAATGGAGCTAAGCTTGAAGCATCTGTAGGGTAACTTAATTACTTAGTCTTGATCTTAGCGCCTTGCCTTCCTTGCTACTGACTTTTCCCGTTGAATAATACATGAGGCCTCACCCGGTGTAGCTGTATACGCCACTCGACGCACCCCCTAGCCTCACCCCCTCCCTTAGCACATCACACACTTTTCTATATTTGAAATATTATTGGATATTTAAGGTGAATGGAGTCGGACATTATCCGCTTTATGGTTCACCCCCCCAGTCAGTGGACTTAGTTTTATGGCCGAGGGGGGCGCTGGCGTCGTTACTGCCAACCTGACAATGTTTGATAAATGCCTGATGCTCTATTTCATTTGGTTTCTCTTTGCAAGGTTTTTTACTTGCTTCGGAGTAAGTTTTCTTTTTGACGCGACTGTTCAACTTTGTACGATGTCGAGTATCCTAAAATGTAAATTTACGAAAGTGTGATTGTGACTAAAAAAATAAATTGAAATTATTATTATTATAAAATTCTCCTTTGAATGTTAGTCTTGGCCTACTTGTCCCTTCCTTCAATCACCCCCCGACGTCATTTGACCTAGTTGTAGAGAATGTCGTTCAACACAAATAAAAATAAATAAATTTCACATTTTAAATGAATTTTACTTCACATTTATGTCGTGCTTGAACTTGAAGTGCTTTGCATTGCTTACAGGAATGCTTTTGCTATGTAAGGAAAATGAACATTCCCTAGTAGTTATTCCAGTGAACGGTAAGTTAGTGAGCAGTAACAGTAGTGCGTTAATCAAATGTATTCTGTACAGTTTATGAAAGAGTGAATTAAATTAACATGGCTGATCCTCTGCCGTTTTGTCGAGGGATGCTGACGCCTCCCATTGGGTTACACATATACAAGAACAGCTGACAAAATGGATAAATGGATATGAAATGGGTGAAAAGAAGAAAGAATAGAGAACAGGTTTAATTCAATCCACGATTCTATAGGCCTATATTCTTATTTCTTACCTTTTCTCCGTTTCTGGTATCTATCTAATATACATTCTTTTATGTTACGGATATGTAAAGAAAATAAAGTAAACTTTGTTAGATAATATTCCAAGTATCTGCCTTAATTAATAAAAAGTATGAAAGTGAACTTTTATTTCAGAAGAGAGGGGTTATTGTGTCGATATCCTTCTAATTTATTCTAGCTTTTGCTGGCGATTGTCTTTTTTCAAACTTGAATGAATAAATAAATAAAAGTTTTAAAATGTTAAGCACTAATTAAATTGTGTGATAATTACTTCTTGATTAATGTTGCTCTGAAAAAGAATTTCAGGGTCTTGAACAGGGAATGAATATTTAAGTAATTAATTAGTTTCCGGCTGCAGGCGTTTCCAACTAACCGGCGCATCGATCCGATACGCTGCCGGTAAACTGACTAAACTCCTTCGCAATCTGTCACAAAATTGGAATTTATAAAAATCCTTGATAGGATGTATCCGTAACGCGATAAAAACTAATTAATACAATGTCAGAAATCAGTCCACTGAGTAAAGAAGTTAATTTGCATACATAACTGCCGTAGATTTTGAACAAAAAGCCAGAGGTGTTCAAGGTAGTAAACACTTTTATCGACTATACGACGAAACTTGGAGCATTGAGTTGCAATTTCTATCGGGGTCAACCGTAGCGCTAGCATCAGTTCGTTATTCACTGCAACATAGATTTTACTAACTTCTTTGGATTCTAGAATCTAGATTCTAGCATGCAGTGATGTCTATTTTTCGGTAGGCCTAAACTTTTCGTGGTAAACAAACGTTTTCCCATAATTCTGTATTAAAAGATTTGAATTTGTATTTCTGGTAAATAACTATGGCTGAAACAAAACCACAGAAAATGCCTAAAGTGGCCAAGGTTCGTTGTGTGTATTATCTTTACGCTAGCTATGGCTTGTATTAGTATTTTTGTCAGGTTTAACCTACAAATGTCATTTGTTAGTCTAGGCTTCGCCTAGCTTCTCTTTGTTTCTGGAGCTTAGGGCATATATATGGCTCAAATCACATCAATTTATTTCTTTAAATGTTTTATTTGCATTTCAGGTCAAGAACAAAGCGCCAGCAGAGATACAGATCACTGCTGAACAACTTCTACGAGAAGCTAAAGAACGAGATCTTGAAATCTTACCCCCTGTAAGTAGGTCTACGCGTTTGACGTAATAACCATATAGGCCTAGGCCTAGGCCTAATAGATAACCATGATCCAAGACGGGCACCTCGGGATGCATTTTATTGTCATAAGACAACTTGTTGATTGACTACGGCCACCATCTCGAGTTGTCAAACAACTGCGATAAGTGTGATCTAGCCTAGTAAAGTTGTTAATGACTAGATCTAGGTTAGGTCTAACCCATACTCTCACTATTTCTTGCAGCCTCCTAAGCAAAAGATCTCCGATCCCGCTGAGCTTGCTGATTATCAACATCGTAAACGGAAAGCTTTTGAAGATAGTCTGCGGAAGAATCGTGCAGTTATTACAAACTGGATAAAGTACGCACAATGGGAGGAAAGTCAGAAACAAATTCCAAGGTATGTTATTTGTTTAAGCTTTAAGATAGCAATATCTACGACATAATTTTGACTGCACGAGCGATATGTGTACTCGTTTCATGTAACGGTATGTTATTTCCTTGCAAACGTTTGATTTGCTAATGGAGACAGGCACTATAGAATGTTATTTTACTTACTGTAACACTATGGTATTCTGTTAAAAATACCCTACATATTTTTTTTTTTAGGGCTCGATCTATTTACGAGCGAGCTTTAGACGTCGACCATCGAAACTTGACATTATGGCTGAAGTATACCGAACTGGAGATGAGGAATCGTCAAATAAACCACGCCAGAAATTTATGGGACAGGGCGGTAACGATTCTTCCTCGTGCCAATCAGTTTTGGTACAAATACACGTATATGGAGGAGATGGTTGGCAACGTGGCCGGTGAGTAAATAACAAGATAGCTAATTAATACGATTCTTCATAGTAATACACTGAGGGAGGAACAGAGACGTAATGAGAGTTCTCTAGTTGCAACTGAATAGTTCAATTCATGGTTGAATGATTTGAATCCACGATACTTCCCAACACTTCATCACACTCAATCTTTAGCCACATGTCTCCATTTTGAAAATTAACAGTAATTACTAATTAGATTACCTTCAGTTAGACTATATAACAATCAACAATAATCTTCCAACGTAATATTAATTAGCAGATTTTAGCAAAGTTCCACCGTTGTTTGTTGCTAAAGGAACCCGCGCCGTGTTCGACCGGTGGATGGAGTGGGAGCCCGATGAGCAGGCGTGGCTAACGTACATCAACTTTGAGCTACGATATCAGGAAATCGACCGAGCGAGACAGATCTACGAACGGTTCGTCTGCGTCCACCCCGAGGTCCGCATGTGGATCAAGTTCGCGCGGTTCGAAGAGACTCACGGCTTCATCGTGAGCGCGCGGAGGATCTACGAGCGAGCGGTCGAGTTCTTTGGCGAAGAAATGATCGACGAGAAGTTGTTCATTGCGTTTGCAAAGTTTGAGGAAGGACAAAAAGAGGTAAAAAAAATACCTGTGCAAAAAAGTGTGCACCAGTGTCCTCATAACATAATACAGTAGGTACCATTAACACTATGAAATTATGCAAAAAGTGTTCCAATTCCACGTTTCTGAACTGCAGCATGATCGAGCCCGCGTGATCTACAAGTACGCTCTCGAGCACATCTCAAAGGATCGAGCCCAGGAACTGTACAAGGCGTACACGATCCACGAGAAGAAATACGGAGACCGCACAGGAATAGAGGACGTCATCGTTAGCAAGAGAAAGTTCCAGTACGAACAGGTGAGAAAATGGGTGTCCTAGTGACACAAGTTTATACTTGCTGTTTGCTTGAAACAATTATCACATAATCATCATCTGTAATTATTGTTTTCTCCCTCTGGTAGGGTCGGTTTGGCCCTAATAAACTTACTATCTTCTCATGCTTTTCTCTCCTCTTCTCTCCTCTTTTCTGCTCCACAAAACAATACTTTCAAAAAAATATCTCCGCATGAAAATCAAATTTTGTTACATGAAGCACAATTCTATTAAGTTTTGCCTACTTACTAGAGTCTAGAGTAAACGCGTAGATGAATACGTAACGTGTGTTCGCAGGAAGTAAAATCGAACCCCAACAACTACGACGCTTGGTTCGACTACCTGAGGCTGGTGGAGAGCGAGGGGGAGCTGGAAATCATACGAGACACCTACGAGAGAGCCATCGCCAACGTCCCACCCTCCAAAGTAAGTTGGCATGACCGATGTATGGTTCAAGCTCAACTAGTATGTGTTTTATTATCATCTTAATAAAGATTGTTTTTGCCATTATTAATTGTATAGTTTTAAGTTTATATTTATTATTGTCCTCATTTGTAAATCATTTTGATAACTCAATTTAGGATAGACATTAAAAATACATTAGATCAAATAAATCAGCTGCTGTACGAATGTATGAAATAAAAAAAATTGTATTTATTGTCAACCCATCTCAGTGCCAGGAACTGATATTATATACCGTTATGCGTTTGGTTGCTATGACGGCTCCAAAGTCACCGTTTATATAATATCGGACCCACACAGATGAATTTAAGCGAATTTCCGAAGTGGAAAATAAAAACTACACCGAAACGGGATTTAACACGCTTCTGCATTATTGTTTTCCCTTCAAGGGAGCAGCTTCACGTACGATAGAACCCGATAGCTAAGTTATAAAGTAACGGTCGATGTGATGTCCGCGTGTTTGCCCGCAGGAGAAACAGTTCTGGCGCCGCTACATCTACCTGTGGATCCACTACGCCCTGTTCGAAGAGCTGGACGCCGAGGATGTGGAGCGCACGCGGCAGGTGTTCCGCGCTTGTCTCGAGCTCATACCGCACAAACACTTCACGTTCACCAAGATATGGCTGCTGTACGCTCACTTCGAGATACGCAATAAGGACCTGACCACGGCCAGGAAGTTCCTGGTGAGAACCACAGCGATATCGGCCACAGTTTCACTTACAACACTACAAGTTAAATATATGTACTATTTGTGCAGGGGTTTCGTCTTCGATGAAAAGGGAATGTATTAGGTCGTCTACATAGTTCAAAGATTAACTTCAATTATTGGCAAAAACAGTTAACATTATTTGGAAAACACTTGAATATAAAAAATGTATGCATATAAATTATTGAACCGTTACGTTGGTGCTGTCCCTTATTTTGTTATGTAGACTCTGAATTATGTCGGCTTCCCAATGAATAGCTACCTGCCCGTTGTGTTTTAGGGGATGGCTCTAGGAATATGCCCCAAGGATAAACTGTTCCGGGGCTACATAGATCTCGAGATACAGCTCAGGGAGTTCGACCGTTGTCGCATTCTGTACCAGAAATTCCTCGAGTTCGGACCGGAAAACTGCATCACTTGGATGAGGGTAAGTTATGTAGGTCCCACCTAAAAACAATCTAGATTCATTATGCTGGATAGATTTTCTCTAATGATAATAATTTCCGCGCAGATAATGCTCCGATTGGTACTTGAAGTTATGGTAAAACCGTTAATAGATATCTGGAAATTTGTCCATACAAACTATACTAAAACACTGTAGTACCTCCAAAGCAAAATTAAAAAATAACCTCACTATGTTTTCTGTATGCGGCACTCAAGTGAGGGCACTGCGAATTGAGAAGAGTTGCCCCACCCAGCAACAGTTTGGAAGTGACAACTGACGATTTATTTCCGTGGATAACACTTGTTTATTAAACCTTGCGTGCATTCTTCTCACAGTTTGCCGAACTGGAGACGCTACTGGGAGACTCCGACCGCTCCCGAGCCATCTACGAGCTAGCCGTGAACCAGCCCAGACTAGACATGCCCGAACTGTTGTGGAAGGCGTACATCGACTTCGAAGTGGCCCTGGGAGAACTGGAGAAGGCGAGAGAGTTGTACGAGAGACTACTAGAGAGGACACTACACGTGAAGGTATGAACACTTTTGTAGCCCCGGTATCTTGACACAGACATCTACTGCTCAATAGACTTAAGACGTTTAAGCAACCCAACTTACTGAATGCATTGAAATGTCTTCTCCTTCTCTTATGCCCACATTGCCATATTGACATGTTTATGTCAACATGTGCTCGGCAACTAATAAAGAAGAGAGTCCTGTTCCTTGCTGTCCAGCCCCCTTGACATTCCTTTATCTAATTGTCTCATGTCGTCAGTCGTTGAATTGAGCCACATGTTACTGCCGCAATTTGATGCCGAGGGTGGAACGGAAAGTCTCCGGTTAATTTGCAGGTCAAGGCAATTGATTAATTTTAGTTAAATGTCAACTGTAATACATGTTACGTTGCCAGGTGTGGATGAGCTATGCCCAGTTTGAGATGTCTGCCGCGGAGGTAGTTAAATGTCAACCCTAATACATGTTACGTTGCCAGGTGTGGATGAGCTACGCCCAGTTTGAGATGTCTGCCGCGGAGGTAGTTAAATGTCAACCCTAATACATGTTACGTTGCCAGGTGTGGATGAGCTACGCCCAGTTTGAGATGTCTGCCGCGGAGGTAGTTAAATGTCAACCCTAATACATGTTACGTTGCCAGGTGTGGATGAGCTACGCCCAGTTTGAGATGTCTGCCGCGGAGGTAGTTAAATGTCAACCCTAATACATGTTACGTTGCCAGGTGTGGATGAGCTACGCCCAGTTTGAGATGTCTGCCGCGGAGGTAGTTAAATGTCAACCCTAACACATGTTACGTTGCCAGGTGTGGATGAGCTACGCCCAGTTTGAGATGTCTGCTGCGGAGGTAGTTAAATGTCAACCCTAACACATGTTACGTTGCCAGGTGTGGATGAGCTACGCCCAGTTTGAGATGTCTGCCGCGGAGGTAGTTAAATGTCAACCCTAACACATGTTACGTTGCCAGGTGTGGATGAGCTACGCCCAGTTTGAGATGTCTGCCGCGGAGGTAGTTAAATGTCAACCCTAATACATGCAACGTTGCCAGGTGTGGATGAGCTACGCCCAGTTTGAGATGTCTGCCGCGGAGGTAGTTAAATGTCAACCCTAATACATGTTACGTTGCCAGGTGTGGATGAGCTACGCCCAGTTTGAGATGTCTGCCGCGGAGGTAGTTAAATGACAACCCTAATACATGTTACGTTGCCAGGTGTGGATGAGCTACGCCCAGTTTGAGATGTCTGCCGCGGAGGTAGTTAAATGTCAACCCTAACACATGTTACGTTGCCAGGTGTGGATGAGCTACGCCCAGTTTGAGATGTCTGCCGCGGAGGTAGTTAAATGTCAACCCTAACACATGTTACGTTGCCAGGTGTGGATGAGCTACGCCCAGTTTGAGATGTCTGCCGCGGAGGTAGTTAAATGTCAACCCTAATACATGTTACGTTGCCAGGTGTGGATGAGCTACGCCCAGTTTGAGATGTCTGCCGCGGAGGTAGTTAAATGTCAACCCTAATACATGTTACGTTGCCAGGTGTGGATGAGCTACGCCCAGTTTGAGATGTCTGCCGCGGAGGTAGTTAAATGTCAACCCTAATACATGTTACGTTGCCAGGTGTGGATGAGCTACGCCCAGTTTGAGATGTCTGCCGCGGAGGTAGTTAAATGTCAACCCTAATACATGTTACGTTGCCAGGTGTGGATGAGCTACGCCCAGTTTGAGATGTCTGCCGCGGAGGTAGTTAAATGTCAACCCTAATACATGTTACGTTGCCAGGTGTGGATGAGCTACGCCCAGTTTGAGATGTCTGCCGCGGAGGTAGTTAAATGTCAACCCTAATACATGTTACGTTGCCAGGTGTGGATGAGCTACGCCCAGTTTGAGATGTCTGCCGCGGAGGTAGTTAAATGTCAACCCTAATACATGTTACGTTGCCAGGTGTGGATGAGCTACGCCCAGTTTGAGATGTCTGCCGCGGAGGTAGTTAAATGTCAACCCTAATACATGTTACGTTGCCAGGTGTGGATGAGCTACGCCCAGTTTGAGATGTCTGCCGCGGAGGTAGTTAAATGTCAACCCTAACACATGTTACGTTGCCAGGTGTGGATGAGCTACGCCCAGTTTGAGATGTCTGGTGCGGAGGTAGTTAAATGTCAACCCTAACACATGTTACGTTGCCAGGTGTGGATGAGCTACGCGCAGTTTGAGATGTCTGGTGCGGAGGTAGTTAAATGTCAACCCTAATACATGTTACGCTGCCAGGTGTGGATGAGCTACGCGCAGTTTGAGATGTCTGGTGCGGAGGTAGTTAAATGTCAACCCTAACACATGTTACGTTGCCAGGTGTGGATGAGCTATGCCCAGTTTGAGATGTCTGCCGCGGAGGTAGTTAAATGTCAACCCTAACACATGTTACGTTGCCAGGTGTGGATGAGCTACGCGCAGTTTGAGATGTCTGGTGCGGAGGTAGTTAAATGTCAACCCTAATACATGTTACGTTGCCAGGTGTGGATGAGCTACGCCCAGTTTGAGATGTCTGGTGCGGAGGTAGTTAAATGTCAACCCTAATACATGTTACGTTGCCAGGTGTGGATGAGCTACGCCCAGTTTGAGATGTCTGGTGCGGAGGTAGTTAAATGTCAACCCTAATACATGTTACGTTGCCAGGTGTGGATGAGCTACGCCCAGTTTGAGATGTCTGGTGCGGAGGTAGTTAAATGTCAACCCTAATACATGTTACGTTGCCAGGTGTGGATGAGCTACGCCCAGTTTGAGATGTCTGCCGCGGAGGTAGTTAAATGTCAACCCTAATACATGTTACGTTGCCAGGTGTGGATGAGCTATGCCCAGTTTGAGATGTCTGCCGCGGAGGTAGTTAAATGTCAACCCTAATACATGTTACGTTGCCAGGTGTGGATGAGCTATGCCCAGTTTGAGATGTCTGCCGCGGAGGTAGTTAAATGTCAACCCTAATACATGTTACGATGCCAGGTGTGGATGAGCTACGCCCAGTTTGAGATGTCTGCCGCGGAGGTAGTTAAATGTCAACCCTAATACATGTTACGTTGCCAGGTGTGGATGAGCTACGCCCAGTTTGAGATGTCTGGTGCGGAGGTAGTTAAATGTCAACCCTAATACATGTTACGTTGCCAGGTGTGGATGAGCTACGCCCAGTTTGAGATGTCTGGTGCGGAGGTAGTTAAATGTCAACCCTAATACATGTTACGTTGCCAGGTGTGGATGAGCTACGCCCAGTTTGAGATGTCTGCCGCGGAGGTAGTTAAATGTCAACCCTAATACATGTTACGTTGCCAGGTGTGGATGAGCTACGCCCAGTTTGAGATGTCTGCCGCGGAGGTAGTTAAATGTCAACCCTAACACATGTTACGTTGCCAGGTGTGGATGAGCTACGCCCAGTTTGAGATGTCTGCCGCGGAGGTAGTTAAATGTCAACCCTAATACATGTTACGTTGCCAGGTGTGGATGAGCTACGCCCAGTTTGAGATGTCTGCCGCGGAGGTAGTTAAATGTCAACCCTAACACATGTTACGTTGCCAGGTGTGGATGAGCTACGCCCAGTTTGAGATGTCTGCCGCGGAGGTAGTTAAATGTCAACCCTAATACATGTTACGTTGCCAGGTGTGGATGAGCTACGCCCAGTTTGAGATGTCTGCCGCGGAGGTAGTTAAATGTCAACCCTAACACATGTTACGTTGCCAGGTGTGGATGAGCTACGCCCAGTTTGAGATGTCTGCCGCGGAGGTAGTTAAATGTCAACCCTAACACATGTTACGTTGCCAGGTGTGGATGAGCTACGCCCAGTTTGAGATGTCTGCCGCGGAGGTAGTTAAATGTCAACCCTAACACATGTTACGTTGCCAGGTGTGGATGAGCTACGCCCAGTTTGAGATGTCTGCCGCGGAGGTAGTTAAATGTCAACCCTAACACATGTTACGTTGCCAGGTGTGGATGAGCTACGCCCAGTTTGAGATGTCTGCCGCGGAGGTAGTTAAATGTCAACCCTAATACATGTTACGTTGCCAGGTGTGGATGAGCTACGCCCAGTTTGAGATGTCTGCCGCGGAGGTAGTTAAATGTCAACCCTAATACATGTTACGTTGCCAGGTGTGGATGAGCTACGCCCAGTTTGAGATGTCTGCCGCGGAGGTAGTTAAATGTCAACCCTAATACATGTTACGTTGCCAGGTGTGGATGAGCTACGCCCAGTTTGAGATGTCTGCCGCGGAGGTAGTTAAATGTCAACCCTAATACATGTTACGTTGCCAGGTGTGGATGAGCTACGCCCAGTTTGAGATGTCTGCCGCGGAGGTAGTTAAATGTCAACCCTAATACATGTTACGTTGCCAGGTGTGGATGAGCTACGCCCAGTTTGAGATGTCTGCCGCGGAGGTAGTTAAATGTCAACCCTAATACATGTTACGTTGCCAGGTGTGGATGAGCTACGCCCAGTTTGAGATGTCTGCCGCGGAGGTAGTTAAATGTCAACCCTAATACATGTTACGTTGCCAGGTGTGGATGAGCTACGCCCAGTTTGAGATGTCTGCCGCGGAGGTAGTTAAATGTCAACCCTAACACATGTTACGTTGCCAGGTGTGGATGAGCTACGCCCAGTTTGAGATGTCTGCCGCGGAGGTAGTTAAATGTCAACCCTAATACATGTTACGTTGCCAGGTGTGGATGAGCTACGCCCAGTTTGAGATGTCTGCCGCGGAGGTAGTTAAATGTCAACCCTAATACATGTTACGTTGCCAGGTGTGGATGAGCTACGCCCAGTTTGAGATGTCTGCCGCGGAGGTAGTTAAATGTCAACCCTAATACATGTTACGTTGCCAGGTGTGGATGAGCTACGCCCAGTTTGAGATGTCTGGTGCGGAGGTAGTTAAATGTCAACCCTAATACATGTTACGTTGCCAGGTGTGGATGAGCTACGCCCAGTTTGAGATGTCTGCCGCGGAGGTAGTTAAATGTCAACCCTAATACATGTTACGTTGCCAGGTGTGGATGAGCTACGCGCAGTTTGAGATGTCTGGTGCGGAGGTAGTTAAATGTCAACCCTAATACATGTTACGTTGCCAGGTGTGGATGAGCTACGCCCAGTTTGAGATGTCTGCCGCGGAGGTAGTTAAATGTCAACCCTAATACATGTTACGTTGCCAGGTGTGGATGAGCTACGCCCAGTTTGAGATGTCTGCCGCGGAGGTAGTTAAATGTCAACCCTAATACATGTTACGCTGCCAGGTGTGGATGAGCTACGCCCAGTTTGAGATGTCTGGTGCGGAGGTAGTTAAATGTCAACCCTAATACATGTTACGTTGCCAGGTGTGGATGAGCTACGCGCAGTTTGAGATGTCTGGTGCGGAGGTAGTTAAATGTCAACCCTAATACATGTTACGTTGCCAGGTGTGGATGAGCTACGCCCAGTTTGAGATGTCTGGTGCGGAGGTAGTTAAATGTCAACCCTAATACATGTTACGTTGCCAGGTGTGGATGAGCTACGCCCAGTTTGAGATGTCTGCCGCGGAGGTAGTTAAATGTCAACCGTAATACATGTTACGTTGCCAGGTGTGGATGAGCTACGCCCAGTTTGAGATGTCTGCCGCGGAGGTAGTTAAATGTCAACCCTAATACATGTTACGTTGCCAGGTGTGGATGAGCTACGCCCAGTTTGAGATGTCTGCCGCGGAGGTAGTTAAATGTCAACCCTAATACATGTTACGTTGCCAGGTGTGGATGAGCTACGCCCAGTTTGAGATGTCTGCCGCGGAGGTAGTTAAATGTCAACCCTAACACATGTTACGTTGCCAGGTGTGGATGAGCTACGCCCAGTTTGAGATGTCTGGTGCGGAGGTAGTTAAATGTCAACCCTAATACATGTTACGTTGCCAGGTGTGGATGAGCTACGCGCAGTTTGAGATGTCTGGTGCGGAGGTAGTTAAATGTCAACCCTAATACATGTTACGTTGCCAGGTGTGGATGAGCTACGCCCAGTTTGAGATGTCTGGTGCGGAGGTAGTTAAATGTCAACCCTAATACATGTTACGTTGCCAGGTGTGGATGAGCTACGCCCAGTTTGAGATGTCTGGTGCGGAGGTAGTTAAATGTCAACCCTAATACATGTTACGTTGCCAGGTGTGGATGAGCTACGCCCAGTTTGAGATGTCTGCCGCGGAGGTAGTTAAATGTCAACCCTAATACATGTTACGCTGCCAGGTGTGGATGAGCTACGCCCAGTTTGAGATGTCTGCCGCGGAGGTAGTTAAATGTCAACCCTAATACATGTTACGTTGCCAGGTGTGGATGAGCTACGCCCAGTTTGAGATGTCTGCCGCGGAGGTAGTTAAATGTCAACCCTAATACATGTTACGTTGCCAGGTGTGGATGAGCTATGCCCAGTTTGAGATGTCTGGTGCGGAGGTAGTTAAATGTCAACCCTAATACATGTTACGTTGCCAGGTGTGGATGAGCTACGCCCAGTTTGAGATGTCTGCCGCGGAGGTAGTTAAATGTCAACCCTAATACATGTTACGTTGCCAGGTGTGGATGAGCTACGCCCAGTTTGAGATGTCTGGTGCGGAGGTAGTTAAATGTCAACCCTAATACATGTTACGTTGCCAGGTGTGGATGAGCTACGCCCAGTTTGAGATGTCTGGTGCGGAGGTAGTTAAATGTCAACCCTAATACATGTTACGTTGCCAGGTGTGGATGAGCTACGCCCAGTTTGAGATGTCTGCCGCGGAGGTAGTTAAATGTCAACCCTAATACATGTTACGTTGCCAGGTGTGGATGAGCTACGCGCAGTTTGAGATGTCTGCCGCGGAGGTAGTTAAATGTCAACCCTAATACATGTTACGTTGCCAGGTGTGGATGAGCTACGCCCAGTTTGAGATGTCTGGTGCGGAGGTAGTTAAATGTCAACCCTAATACATGTTACGTTGCCAGGTGTGGATGAGCTACGCCCAGTTTGAGATGTCTGCCGCGGAGGTAGTTAAATGTCAACCCTAATACATGTTACGTTGCCAGGTGTGGATGAGCTACGCCCAGTTTGAGATGTCTGGTGCGGAGGTAGTTAAATGTCAACCCTAACACATGTTACGTTGCCAGGTGTGGATGAGCTACGCCCAGTTTGAGATGTCTGCCGCGGAGGTAGTTAGATGTCAACCCTAATACATGTTACGTTGCCAGGTGTGGATGAGCTACGCCCAGTTTGAGATGTCTGGTGCGGAGGTAGTTAAATGTCAACCCTAATACATGTTACGTTGCCAGGTGTGGATGAGCTACGCCCAGTTTGAGATGTCTGGTGCGGAGGTAGTTAGATGTCAACCCTAATACATGTTACGTTGCCAGGTGTGGATGAGCTACGCCCAGTTTGAGATGTCTGGTGCGGAGGTAGTTAAATGTCAACCCTAATACATGTTACGTTGCCAGGTGTGGATGAGCTACGCCCAGTTTGAGATGTCTGGTGCGGAGGTAGTTAAATGTCAACCCTAATACATGTTACGTTGCCAGGTGTGGATGAGCTACGCCCAGTTTGAGATGTCTGGTGCGGAGGTAGTTAAATGTCAACCCTAATACATGTTACGTTGCCAGGTGTGGATGAGCTACGCCCAGTTTGAGATGTCTGCCGCGGAGGTAGTTAAATGTCAACCCTAATACATGTTACGTTGCCAGGTGTGGATGAGCTACGCCCAGTTTGAGATGTCTGCCGCGGAGGTAGTTAGATGTCAACCCTAATACATGTTACGTTGCCAGGTGTGGATGAGCTACGCCCAGTTTGAGATGTCTGGTGCGGAGGTAGTTAAATGTCAACCCTAATACATGTTACGTTGCCAGGTGTGGATGAGCTACGCCCAGTTTGAGATGTCTGGTGCGGAGGTAGTTAGATGTCAACCCTAATACATGTTACGTTGCCAGGTGTGGATGAGCTACGCCCAGTTTGAGATGTCTGGTGCGGAGGTAGTTAAATGTCAACCCTAATACATGTTACGTTGCCAGGTGTGGATGAGCTACGCCCAGTTTGAGATGTCTGGTGCGGAGGTAGTTAAATGTCAACCCTAATACATGTTACGTTGCCAGGTGTGGATGAGCTACGCCCAGTTTGAGATGTCTGGTGCGGAGGTAGTTAAATGTCAACCCTAATACATGTTACGTTGCCAGGTGTGGATGAGCTACGCCCAGTTTGAGATGTCTGCCGCGGAGGTAGTTAAATGTCAACCCTAATACATGTTACGTTGCCAGGTGTGGATGAGCTACGCCCAGTTTGAGATGTCTGCCGCGGAGGTAGTTAAATGTCAACCCTAATACATGTTACGTTGCCAGGTGTGGATGAGCTACGCCCAGTTTGAGATGTCTGGTGCGGAGGTAGTTAAATGTCAACCCTAATACATGTTACGTTGCCAGGTGTGGATGAGCTACGCCCAGTTTGAGATGTCTGGTGCGGAGGTAGTTAAATGTCAACCCTAATACATGTTACGTTGCCAGGTGTGGATGAGCTACGCCCAGTTTGAGATGTCTGCCGCGGAGGTAGTTAAATGTCAACCCTAATACATGTTACGTTGCCAGGTGTGGATGAGCTACGCCCAGTTTGAGATGTCTGGTGCGGAGGTAGTTAAATGTCAACCCTAATACATGTTACGTTGCCAGGTGTGGATGAGCTACGCCCAGTTTGAGATGTCTGGTGCGGAGGTAGTTAAATGTCAACCCTAATACATGTTACGTTGCCAGGTGTGGATGAGCTACGCCCAGTTTGAGATGTCTGGTGCGGAGGTAGTTAAATGTCAACCCTAATACATGTTACGTTGCCAGGTGTGGATGAGCTACGCCCAGTTTGAGATGTCTGCCGCGGAGGTAGTTAAATGTCAACCCTAATACATGTTACGTTGCCAGGTGTGGATGAGCTACGCCCAGTTTGAGATGTCTGCCGCGGAGGTAGTTAAATGTCAACCCTAATACATGTTACGTTGCCAGGTGTGGATGAGCTACGCCCAGTTTGAGATGTCTGCCGCGGAGGTAGTTAAATGTCAACCCTAATACATGTTACGTTGCCAGGTGTGGATGAGCTACGCCCAGTTTGAGATGTCTGCCGCGGAGGTAGTTAAATGTCAACCCTAACACATGTTACGTTGCCAGGTGTGGATGAGCTACGCCCAGTTTGAGATGTCTGGTGCGGAGGTAGTTAAATGTCAACCCTAATACATGTTACGTTGCCAGGTGTGGATGAGCTACGCCCAGTTTGAGATGTCTGCCGCGGAGGTAGTTAGATGTCAACCCTAATACATGTTACGTTGCCAGGTGTGGATGAGCTACGCCCAGTTTGAGATGTCTGGTGCGGAGGTAGTTAAATGTCAACCCTAATACATGTTACGTTGCCAGGTGTGGATGAGCTACGCCCAGTTTGAGATGTCTGGTGCGGAGGTAGTTAAATGTCAACCCTAATACATGTTACGTTGCCAGGTGTGGATGAGCTACGCCCAGTTTGAGATGTCTGGTGCGGAGGTAGTTAAATGTCAACCCTAATACATGTTACGTTGCCAGGTGTGGATGAGCTACGCCCAGTTTGAGATGTCTGGTGCGGAGGTAGTTAAATGTCAACCCTAATACATGTTACGTTGCCAGGTGTGGATGAGCTACGCCCAGTTTGAGATGTCTGCCGCGGAGGTAGTTAAATGTCAACCCTAACACATGTTACGTTGCCAGGTGTGGATGAGCTACGCCCAGTTTGAGATGTCTGGTGCGGAGGTAGTTAAATGTCAACCCTAATACATGTTACGTTGCCAGGTGTGGATGAGCTACGCCCAGTTTGAGATGTCTGCCGCGGAGGTAGTTAAATGTCAACCCTAACACATGTTACGTTGCCAGGTGTGGATGAGCTACGCCCAGTTTGAGATGTCTGGTGCGGAGGTAGTTAGATGTCAACCCTAATACATGTTACGTTGCCAGGTGTGGATGAGCTACGCGCAGTTTGAGATGTCTGCCGCGGAGGTAGTTAAATGTCAACCCTAATACATGTTACGTTGCCAGGTGTGGATGAGCTACGCCCAGTTTGAGATGTCTGGTGCGGAGGTAGTTAAATGTCAACCCTAATACATGTTACGTTGCCAGGTGTGGATGAGCTACGCCCAGTTTGAGATGTCTGCCGCGGAGGTAGTTAAATGTCAACCCTAATACATGTTACGTTGCCAGGTGTGGATGAGCTACGCCCAGTTTGAGATGTCTGGTGCGGAGGTAGTTAAATGTCAACCCTAACACATGTTACGTTGCCAGGTGTGGATGAGCTACGCCCAGTTTGAGATGTCTGCCGCGGAGGTAGTTAGATGTCAACCCTAATACATGTTACGTTGCCAGGTGTGGATGAGCTACGCCCAGTTTGAGATGTCTGGTGCGGAGGTAGTTAAATGTCAACCCTAATACATGTTACGTTGCCAGGTGTGGATGAGCTACGCCCAGTTTGAGATGTCTGGTGCGGAGGTAGTTAAATGTCAACCCTAATACATGTTACGTTGCCAGGTGTGGATGAGCTACGCCCAGTTTGAGATGTCTGGTGCGGAGGTAGTTAAATGTCAACCCTAATACATGTTACGTTGCCAGGTGTGGATGAGCTACGCCCAGTTTGAGATGTCTGGTGCGGAGGTAGTTAAATGTCAACCCTAATACATGTTACGTTGCCAGGTGTGGATGAGCTACGCCCAGTTTGAGATGTCTGCCGCGGAGGTAGTTAAATGTCAACCCTAATACATGTTACGCTGCCAGGTGTGGATGAGCTACGCCCAGTTTGAGATGTCTGCCGCGGAGGTAGTTAAATGTCAACCCTAATACATGTTACGTTGCCAGGTGTGGATGAGCTACGCCCAGTTTGAGATGTCTGGTGCGGAGGTAGTTAAATGTCAACCCTAACACATGTTACGTTGCCAGGTGTGGATGAGCTACGCCCAGTTTGAGATGTCTGCCGCGGAGGTAGTTAAATGTCAACCCTAACACATGTTACGTTGCCAGGTGTGGATGAGCTACGCCCAGTTTGAGATGTCTGGTGCGGAGGTAGTTAGATGTCAACCCTAATACATGTTACGTTGCCAGGTGTGGATGAGCTACGCCCAGTTTGAGATGTCTGGTGCGGAGGTAGTTAAATGTCAACCCTAATACATGTTACGTTGCCAGGTGTGGATGAGCTACGCCCAGTTTGAGATGTCTGCCGCGGAGGTAGTTAAATGTCAACCCTAATACATGTTACGTTGCCAGGTGTGGATGAGCTACGCGCAGTTTGAGATGTCTGGTGCGGAGGTAGTTAAATGTCAACCCTAATACATGTTACGTTGCCAGGTGTGGATGAGCTACGCCCAGTTTGAGATGTCTGGTGCGGAGGTAGTTAAATGTCAACCCTAATACATGTTACGTTGCCAGGTGTGGATGAGCTACGCCCAGTTTGAGATGTCTGGTGCGGAGGTAGTTAAATGTCAACCCTAACACATGTTACGTTGCCAGGTGTGGATGAGCTACGCCCAGTTTGAGATGTCTGGTGCGGAGGTAGTTAAATGTCAACCCTAACACATGTTACGTTGCCAGGTGTGGATGAGCTACGCCCAGTTTGAGATGTCTGCCGCGGAGGTAGTTAAATGTCAACCCTAACACATGTTACGTTGCCAGGTGTGGATGAGCTACGCCCAGTTTGAGATGTCTGCCGCGGAGGTAGTTAAATGTCAACCCTAATACATGTTACGTTGCCAGGTGTGGATGAGCTACGCCCAGTTTGAGATGTCTGGTGCGGAGGTAGTTAGATGTCAACCCTAATACATGTTACGTTGCCAGGTGTGGATGAGCTACGCCCAGTTTGAGATGTCTGGTGCGGAGGTAGTTAAATGTCAACCCTAATACATGTTACGTTGCCAGGTGTGGATGAGCTACGCCCAGTTTGAGATGTCTGGTGCGGAGGTAGTTAAATGTCAACCCTAATACATGTTACGTTGCCAGGTGTGGATGAGCTACGCCCAGTTTGAGATGTCTGGTGCGGAGGTAGTTAAATGTCAACCCTAATACATGTTACGTTGCCAGGTGTGGATGAGCTACGCCCAGTTTGAGATGTCTGCCGCGGAGGTAGTTAAATGTCAACCCTAATACATGTTACGTTGCCAGGTGTGGATGAGCTACGCCCAGTTTGAGATGTCTGGTGCGGAGGTAGTTAAATGTCAACCCTAATACATGTTACGTTGCCAGGTGTGGATGAGCTACGCCCAGTTTGAGATGTCTGGTGCGGAGGTAGTTAAATGTCAACCCTAATACATGTTACGCTGCCAGGTGTGGATGAGCTACGCCCAGTTTGAGATGTCTGGTGCGGAGGTAGTTAAATGTCAACCCTAATACATGTTACGTTGCCAGGTGTGGATGAGCTACGCCCAGTTTGAGATGTCTGCCGCGGAGGTAGTTAAATGTCAACCCTAATACATGTTACGTTGCCAGGTGTGGATGAGCTACGCCCAGTTTGAGATGTCTGCCGCGGAGGTAGTTAAATGTCAACCCTAATACATGTTACGTTGCCAGGTGTGGATGAGCTACGCCCAGTTTGAGATGTCTGCCGCGGAGGTAGTTAAATGTCAACCCTAATACATGTTACGTTGCCAGGTGTGGATGAGCTACGCGCAGTTTGAGATGTCTGCCGCGGAGGTAGTTAAATGTCAACCCTAATACATGTTACGTTGCCAGGTGTGGATGAGCTACGCCCAGTTTGAGATGTCTGGTGCGGAGGTAGTTAAATGTCAACCCTAATACATGTTACGTTGCCAGGTGTGGATGAGCTACGCCCAGTTTGAGATGTCTGGTGCGGAGGTAGTTAAATGTCAACCCTAATACATGTTACGTTGCCAGGTGTGGATGAGCTACGCCCAGTTTGAGATGTCTGCCGCGGAGGTAGTTAAATGTCAACCCTAATACATGTTACGTTGCCAGGTGTGGATGAGCTACGCGCAGTTTGAGATGTCTGGTGCGGAGGTAGTTAAATGTCAACCCTAATACATGTTACGTTGCCAGGTGTGGATGAGCTACGCCCAGTTTGAGATGTCTGGTGCGGAGGTAGTTAAATGTCAACCCTAATACATGTTACGTTGCCAGGTGTGGATGAGCTACGCCCAGTTTGAGATGTCTGCCGCGGAGGTAGTTAAATGTCAACCCTAATACATGTTACGTTGCCAGGTGTGGATGAGCTACGCCCAGTTTGAGATGTCTGGTGCGGAGGTAGTTAAATGTCAACCCTAATACATGTTACGTTGCCAGGTGTGGATGAGCTACGCCCAGTTTGAGATGTCTGGTGCGGAGGTAGTTAAATGTCAACCCTAATACATGTTACGTTGCCAGGTGTGGATGAGCTACGCCCAGTTTGAGATGTCTGGTGCGGAGGTAGTTAAATGTCAACCCTAATACATGTTACGTTGCCAGGTGTGGATGAGCTACGCCCAGTTTGAGATGTCTGCCGCGGAGGTAGTTAAATGTCAACCCTAATACATGTTACGTTGCCAGGTGTGGATGAGCTACGCCCAGTTTGAGATGTCTGGTGCGGAGGTAGTTAAATGTCAACCCTAATACATGTTACGTTGCCAGGTGTGGATGAGCTACGCCCAGTTTGAGATGTCTGGTGCGGAGGTAGTTAAATGTCAACCCTAATACATGTTACGTTGCCAGGTGTGGATGAGCTACGCGCAGTTTGAGATGTCTGGTGCGGAGGTAGTTAAATGTCAACCCTAATACATGTTACGTTGCCAGGTGTGGATGAGCTACGCCCAGTTTGAGATGTCTGCCGCGGAGGTAGTTAAATGTCAACCCTAACACATGTTACGTTGCCAGGTGTGGATGAGCTACGCCCAGTTTGAGATGTCTGGTGCGGAGGTAGTTAAATGTCAACCCTAATACATGTTACGTTGCCAGGTGTGGATGAGCTACGCCCAGTTTGAGATGTCTGCCGCGGAGGTAGTTAAATGTCAACCCTAATACATGTTACGTTGCCAGGTGTGGATGAGCTACGCCCAGTTTGAGATGTCTGGTGCGGAGGTAGTTAAATGTCAACCCTAACACATGTTACGTTGCCAGGTGTGGATGAGCTACGCCCAGTTTGAGATGTCTGCCGCGGAGGTAGTTAAATGTCAACCCTAACACATGTTACGTTGCCAGGTGTGGATGAGCTACGCGCAGTTTGAGATGTCTGCCGCGGAGGTAGTTAAATGTCAACCCTAATACATGTTACGTTGCCAGGTGTGGATGAGCTACGCCCAGTTTGAGATGTCTGCCGCGGAGGTAGTTAGATGTCAACCCTAACACATGTTACGTTGCCAGGTGTGGATGAGCTACGCCCAGTTTGAGATGTCTGCCGCGGAGGTAGTTAAATGTCAACCCTAACACATGTTACGTTGCCAGGTGTGGATGAGCTACGCCCAGTTTGAGATGTCTGGTGCGGAGGTAGTTAAATGTCAACCCTAATACATGTTACGTTGCCAGGTGTGGATGAGCTACGCCCAGTTTGAGATGTCTGGTGCGGAGGTAGTTAAATGTCAACCCTAATACATGTTACGTTGCCAGGTGTGGATGAGCTACGCCCAGTTTGAGATGTCTGGTGCGGAGGTAGTTAGATGTCAACCCTAATACATGTTACGTTGCCAGGTGTGGATGAGCTACGCCCAGTTTGAGATGTCTGCCGCGGAGGTAGTTAAATGTCAACCCTAACACATGTTACGTTGCCAGGTGTGGATGAGCTACGCCCAGTTTGAGATGTCTGGTGCGGAGGTAGTTAGATGTCAACCCTAATACATGTTACGTTGCCAGGTGTGGATGAGCTACGCCCAGTTTGAGATGTCTGGTGCGGAGGTAGTTAAATGTCAACCCTAATACATGTTACGTTGCCAGGTGTGGATGAGCTACGCCCAGTTTGAGATGTCTGGTGCGGAGGTAGTTAAATGTCAACCCTAATACATGTTACGTTGCCAGGTGTGGATGAGCTACGCCCAGTTTGAGATGTCTGGTGCGGAGGTAGTTAAATGTCAACCCTAATACATGTTACGTTGCCAGGTGTGGATGAGCTACGCGCAGTTTGAGATGTCTGGTGCGGAGGTAGTTAAATGTCAACCCTAATACATGTTACGTTGCCAGGTGTGGATGAGCTACGCCCAGTTTGAGATGTCTGGTGCGGAGGTAGTTAAATGTCAACCCTAATACATGTTACGTTGCCAGGTGTGGATGAGCTACGCCCAGTTTGAGATGTCTGCCGCGGAGGTAGTTAAATGTCAACCCTAATACATGTTACGCTGCCAGGTGTGGATGAGCTACGCCCAGTTTGAGATGTCTGCCGCGGAGGTAGTTAAATGTCAACCCTAATACATGTTACGTTGCCAGGTGTGGATGAGCTACGCCCAGTTTGAGATGTCTGCCGCGGAGGTAGTTAAATGTCAACCCTAATACATGTTACGCTGCCAGGTGTGGATGAGCTACGCCCAGTTTGAGATGTCTGCCGCGGAGGTAGTTAAATGTCAACCCTAATACATGTTACGTTGCCAGGTGTGGATGAGCTATGCCCAGTTTGAGATGTCTGCCGCGGAGGTAGTTAAATGTCAACCCTAATACATGTTACGTTGCCAGGTGTGGATGAGCTACGCCCAGTTTGAGATGTCTGGTGCGGAGGTAGTTAAATGTCAACCCTAATACATGTTACGTTGCCAGGTGTGGATGAGCTACGCCCAGTTTGAGATGTCTGCCGCGGAGGTAGTTAAATGTCAACCCTAATACATGTTACGTTGCCAGGTGTGGATGAGCTACGCGCAGTTTGAGATGTCTGGTGCGGAGGTAGTTAAATGTCAACCCTAATACATGTTACGTTGCCAGGTGTGGATGAGCTACGCGCAGTTTGAGATGTCTGGTGCGGAGGTAGTTAAATGTCAACCCTAATACATGTTACGCTGCCAGGTGTGGATGAGCTATGCCCAGTTTGAGATGTCTGCCGCGGAGGTAGTTAAATGTCAACCCTAACACATGTTACGTTGCCAGGTGTGGATGAGCTACGCCCAGTTTGAGATGTCTGCCGCGGAGGTAGTTAAATGTCAACCCTAATACATGTTACGTTGCCAGGTGTGGATGAGCTACGCCCAGTTTGAGATGTCTGCCGCGGAGGTAGTTAAATGTCAACCCTAATACATGTTACGTTGCCAGGTGTGGATGAGCTACGCCCAGTTTGAGATGTCTGGTGCGGAGGTAGTTAAATGTCAACCCTAATACATGTTACGTTGCCAGGTGTGGATGAGCTACGCCCAGTTTGAGATGTCTGCCGCGGAGGTAGTTAAATGTCAACCCTAATACATGTTACGTTGCCAGGTGTGGATGAGCTACGCCCAGTTTGAGATGTCTGCCGCGGAGGTAGTTAAATGTCAACCCTAATACATGTTACGTTGCCAGGTGTGGATGAGCTACGCCCAGTTTGAGATGTCTGGTGCGGAGGTAGTTAAATGTCAACCCTAATACATGTTACGTTGCCAGGTGTGGATGAGCTACGCCCAGTTTGAGATGTCTGGTGCGGAGGTAGTTAAATGTCAACCCTAATACATGTTACGTTGCCAGGTGTGGATGAGCTACGCCCAGTTTGAGATGTCTGGTGCGGAGGTAGTTAAATGTCAACCCTAATACATGTTACGTTGCCAGGTGTGGATGAGCTACGCCCAGTTTGAGATGTCTGGTGCGGAGGTAGTTAAATGTCAACCCTAATACATGTTACGTTGCCAGGTGTGGATGAGCTATGCCCAGTTTGAGATGTCTGGTGCGGAGGTAGTTAAATGTCAACCCTAACACATGTTACGTTGCCAGGTGTGGATGAGCTACGCCCAGTTTGAGATGTCTGGTGCGGAGGTAGTTAAATGTCAACCCTAATACATGTTACGTTGCCAGGTGTGGATGAGCTACGCCCAGTTTGAGATGTCTGGTGCGGAGGTAGTTAAATGTCAACCCTAATACATGTTACGTTGCCAGGTGTGGATGAGCTATGCCCAGTTTGAGATGTCTGGTGCGGAGGTAGTTAAATGTCAACCCTAATACATGTTACGTTGCCAGGTGTGGATGAGCTACGCGCAGTTTGAGATGTCTGCCGCGGAGGTAGTTAAATGTCAACCCTAATACATGTTACGTTGCCAGGTGTGGATGAGCTATGCCCAGTTTGAGATGTCTGGTGCGGAGGTAGTTAAATGTCAACCCTAATACATGTTACGTTGCCAGGTGTGGATGAGCTACGCCCAGTTTGAGATGTCTGCCGCGGAGGTAGTTAAATGTCAACCCTAATACATGTTACGTTGCCAGGTGTGGATGAGCTACGCCCAGTTTGAGATGTCTGCCGCGGAGGTAGTTAAATGTCAACCCTAATACATGTTACGTTGCCAGGTGTGGATGAGCTACGCGCAGTTTGAGATGTCTGCCGCGGAGGTAGTTAAATGTCAACCCTAATACATGTTACGTTGCCAGGTGTGGATGAGCTACGCCCAGTTTGAGATGTCTGCCGCGGAGGTAGTTAAATGTCAACCCTAATACATGTTACGTTGCCAGGTGTGGATGAGCTACGCCCAGTTTGAGATGTCTGCCGCGGAGGTAGTTAAATGTCAACCCTAATACATGTTACGTTGCCAGGTGTGGATGAGCTACGCCCAGTTTGAGATGTCTGGTGCGGAGGTAGTTAAATGTCAACCCTAATACATGTTACGCTGCCAGGTGTGGATGAGCTACGCCCAGTTTGAGATGTCTGCCGCGGAGGTAGTTAAATGTCAACCCTAACACATGTTACGTTGCCAGGTGTGGATGAGCTACGCCCAGTTTGAGATGTCTGGTGCGGAGGTAGTTAGATGTCAACCCTAATACATGTTACGTTGCCAGGTGTGGATGAGCTACGCCCAGTTTGAGATGTCTGCCGCGGAGGTAGTTAAATGTCAACCCTAATACATGTTACGTTGCCAGGTGTGGATGAGCTACGCCCAGTTTGAGATGTCTGGTGCGGAGGTAGTTAGATGTCAACCCTAATACATGTTACGCTGCCAGGTGTGGATGAGCTACGCCCAGTTTGAGATGTCTGCCGCGGAGGTAGTTAAATGTCAACCCTAACACATGTTACGTTGCCAGGTGTGGATGAGCTACGCCCAGTTTGAGATGTCTGGTGCGGAGGTAGTTAGATGTCAACCCTAATACATGTTACGTTGCCAGGTGTGGATGAGCTACGCCCAGTTTGAGATGTCTGCCGCGGAGGTAGTTAAATGTCAACCCTAATACATGTTACGTTGCCAGGTGTGGATGAGCTACGCCCAGTTTGAGATGTCTGGTGCGGAGGTAGTTAAATGTCAACCCTAATACATGTTACGTTGCCAGGTGTGGATGAGCTACGCCCAGTTTGAGATGTCTGGTGCGGAGGTAGTTAAATGTCAACCCTAATACATGTTACGTTGCCAGGTGTGGATGAGCTACGCCCAGTTTGAGATGTCTGGTGCGGAGGTAGTTAAATGTCAACCCTAATACATGTTACGTTGCCAGGTGTGGATGAGCTACGCCCAGTTTGAGATGTCTGCCGCGGAGGTAGTTAAATGTCAACCCTAATACATGTTACGTTGCCAGGTGTGGATGAGCTACGCCCAGTTTGAGATGTCTGCCGCGGAGGTAGTTAAATGTCAACCCTAATACATGTTACGTTGCCAGGTGTGGATGAGCTACGCCCAGTTTGAGATGTCTGCCGCGGAGGTAGTTAAATGTCAACCCTAATACATGTTACGTTGCCAGGTGTGGATGAGCTACGCCCAGTTTGAGATGTCTGGTGCGGAGGTAGTTAAATGTCAACCCTAATACATGTTACGTTGCCAGGTGTGGATGAGCTACGCCCAGTTTGAGATGTCTGCCGCGGAGGTAGTTAAATGTCAACCCTAATACATGTTACGTTGCCAGGTGTGGATGAGCTACGCCCAGTTTGAGATGTCTGCCGCGGAGGTAGTTAAATGTCAACCCTAATACATGTTACGTTGCCAGGTGTGGATGAGCTACGCCCAGTTTGAGATGTCTGCCGCGGAGGTAGTTAAATGTCAACCCTAATACATGTTACGTTGCCAGGTGTGGATGAGCTACGCCCAGTTTGAGATGTCTGCCGCGGAGGTAGTTAAATGTCAACCCTAATACATGTTACGTTGCCAGGTGTGGATGAGCTACGCCCAGTTTGAGATGTCTGCCGCGGAGGTAGTTAAATGTCAACCCTAATACATGTTACGTTGCCAGGTGTGGATGAGCTACGCCCAGTTTGAGATGTCTGCCGCGGAGGTAGTTAAATGTCAACCCTAATACATGTTACGTTGCCAGGTGTGGATGAGCTACGCCCAGTTTGAGATGTCTGGTGCGGAGGTAGTTAAATGTCAACCCTAACACATGTTACGATGCCAGGTGTGGATGAGCTACGCCCAGTTTGAGATGTCTGCCGCGGAGGTAGTTAAATGTCAACCCTAATACATGTTACGTTGCCAGGTGTGGATGAGCTACGCCCAGTTTGAGATGTCTGCCGCGGAGGTAGTTAAATGTCAACCCTAATACATGTTACGTTGCCAGGTGTGGATGAGCTACGCCCAGTTTGAGATGTCTGCCGCGGAGGTAGTTAAATGTCAACCCTAATACATGTTACGTTGCCAGGTGTGGATGAGCTACGCCCAGTTTGAGATGTCTGCCGCGGAGGTAGTTAAATGTCAACCCTAATACATGCTACGTTGCCAGGTGTGGATGAGCTACGCCCAGTTTGAGATGTCTGGTGCGGAGGTAGTTAAATGTCAACCCTAATACATGTTACGTTGCCAGGTGTGGATGAGCTACGCCCAGTTTGAGATGTCTGGTGCGGAGGTAGTTAAATGTCAACCCTAATACATGTTACGTTGCCAGGTGTGGATGAGCTACGCCCAGTTTGAGATGTCTGCCGCGGAGGTAGTTAAATGTCAACCCTAATACATGTTACGTTGCCAGGTGTGGATGAGCTACGCCCAGTTTGAGATGTCTGCCGCGGAGGTAGTTAAATGTCAACCCTAATACATGTTACGTTGCCAGGTGTGGATGAGCTACGCCCAGTTTGAGATGTCTGCCGCGGAGGTAGTTAAATGTCAACCCTAATACATGTTACGTTGCCAGGTGTGGATGAGCTACGCCCAGTTTGAGATGTCTGGTGCGGAGGTAGTTAAATGTCAACCCTAACACATGTTACGTTGCCAGGTGTGGATGAGCTATGCCCAGTTTGAGATGTCTGCCGCGGAGGTAGTTAAATGTCAACCCTAATACATGTTACGTTGCCAGGTGTGGATGAGCTACGCCCAGTTTGAGATGTCTGCCGCGGAGGTAGTTAAATGTCAACCCTAATACATGTTACGTTGCCAGGTGTGGATGAGCTATGCCCAGTTTGAGATGTCTGCCGCGGAGGTAGTTAAATGTCAACCCTAATACATGTTACGTTGCCAGGTGTGGATGAGCTACGCCCAGTTTGAGATGTCTGCCGCGGAGGTAGTTAAATGTCAACCCTAACACATGTTACGTTGCCAGGTGTGGATGAGCTACGCCCAGTTTGAGATGTCTGGTGCGGAGGTAGTTAAATGTCAACCCTAATACATGTTACGTTGCCAGGTGTGGATGAGCTACGCCCAGTTTGAGATGTCTGGTGCGGAGGTAGTTAAATGTCAACCCTAACACATGTTACGTTGCCAGGTGTGGATGAGCTACGCCCAGTTTGAGATGTCTGCCGCGGAGGTAGTTAAATGTCAACCCTAATACATGTTACGTTGCCAGGTGTGGATGAGCTACGCCCAGTTTGAGATGTCTGCCGCGGAGGTAGTTAAATGTCAACCCTAATACATGTTACGTTGCCAGGTGTGGATGAGCTACGCCCAGTTTGAGATGTCTGGTGCGGAGGTAGTTAAATGTCAACCCTAACACATGTTACGTTGCCAGGTGTGGATGAGCTACGCCCAGTTTGAGATGTCTGGTGCGGAGGTAGTTAAATGTCAACCCTAATACATGTTACGTTGCCAGGTGTGGATGAGCTACGCCCAGTTTGAGATGTCTGCCGCGGAGGTAGTTAAATGTCAACCCTAATACATGTTACGTTGCCAGGTGTGGATGAGCTACGCCCAGTTTGAGATGTCTGCCGCGGAGGTAGTTAAATGTCAACCCTAATACATGTTACGTTGCCAGGTGTGGATGAGCTACGCCCAGTTTGAGATGTCTGCCGCGGAGGTAGTTAAATGTCAACCCTAATACATGTTACGTTGCCAGGTGTGGATGAGCTACGCCCAGTTTGAGATGTCTGGTGCGGAGGTAGTTAAATGTCAACCCTAATACATGTTACGTTGCCAGGTGTGGATGAGCTACGCCCAGTTTGAGATGTCTGCCGCGGAGGTAGTTAAATGTCAACCCTAACACATGTTACGTTGCCAGGTGTGGATGAGCTACGCCCAGTTTGAGATGTCTGCCGCGGAGGTAGTTAAATGTCAACCCTAATACATGTTACGTTGCCAGGTGTGGATGAGCTACACCCAGTTTGAGATGTCTGCCGCGCAGGTAGTTAAATGTCAACCCTAATACATGTTACGTTGCCAGGTGTGGATGAGCTACGCCCAGTTTGAGATGTCTGCCGCGGAGGTAGTTAAATGTCAACCCTAATACATGTTACGTTGCCAGGTGTGGATGAGCTACGCCCAGTTTGAGATGTCTGCCGCGGAGGTAGTTAAATGTCAACCCTAACACATGTTACGTTGCCAGGTGTGGATGAGCTACGCCCAGTTTGAGATGTCTGCCGCGGAGGTAGTTAAATGTCAACCCTAACACATGTTACGTTGCCAGGTGTGGATGAGCTACGCCCAGTTTGAGATGTCTGCCGCGGAGGTAGTTAAATGTCAACCCTAACACATGTTACGTTGCCAGGTGTGGATGAGCTACGCCCAGTTTGAGATGTCTGCCGCGGAGGTAGTTAGATGTCAACCCTAACACATGTTACGTTGCCAGGTGTGGATGAGCTACGCCCAGTTTGAGATGTCTGCCGCGGAGGTAGTTAAATGTCAACCCTAACACATGTTACGTTGCCAGGTGTGGATGAGCTACGCCCAGTTTGAGATGTCTGCCGCGGAGGTAGTTAGATGTCAACCCTAACACATGTTACGTTGCCAGGTGTGGATGAGCTACGCTCAGTTTGAGATGTCTGCCGCGGAGGTAGTTAAATGTCAACCCTAATACATGTTACGTTGCCAGGTGTGGATGAGCTACGCCCAGTTTGAGATGTCTGCCGCGGAGGTAGTTAAATGTCAACCCTAACACATGTTACGTTGCCAGGTGTGGATGAGCTACGCTCAGTTTGAGATGTCTGCCGCGGAGGTAGTTAAATGTCAACCCTAATACATGTTACGTTGCCAGGTGTGGATGAGCTACGCCCAGTTTGAGATGTCTGCCGCGGAGGTAGTTAAATGTCAACCCTAATACATGTTACGTTGCCAGGTGTGGATGAGCTACGCCCAGTTTGAGATGTCTGCCGCGGAGGTAGTTAAATGTCAACCCTAACACATGTTACGTTGCCAGGTGTGGATGAGCTACGCCCAGTTTGAGATGTCTGCCGCGGAGGTAGTTAAATGTCAACCCTAACACATGTTACGTTGCCAGGTGTGGATGAGCTACGCCCAGTTTGAGATGTCTGCCGCGGAGGTAGTTAAATGTCAACCCTAATACATGTTACGTTGCCAGGTGTGGATGAGCTACGCCCAGTTTGAGATGTCTGCCGCGGAGGTAGTTAAATGTCAACCCTAACACATGTTACGTTGCCAGGTGTGGATGAGCTACGCCCAGTTTGAGATGTCTGCCGCGGAGGAGGGCAGCGTAGAGCTGGCCAGGCGCGTCTACGAGCGAGCCAACACGTCTCTACGCGGAGCCAACGAGAAGGAGGAGCGAGTGCTGCTGCTCGAGGCGTGGAGAGACTTCGAGAACCAACACGGGGACGAGGACTCTCGCAAGACGGTCGCGCAGAAGATGCCCAGGAGGGTCAAGAAGAGGCAGCGGCTACAGGCCGAGGATGGGGTGAGTTACCCTCTCTCTCTAACATACCACATAGAGTTATTATCTAATAAGTTGAAACAACTGGTACCTTGAAGATACTTTACTTTATACTACACTACTGTGCTTGGGATAACGGCACATTGTCATCTTCTTCTTTTCCTATGCCCGCACTTTTGGCTTACTGGGCCAGCATGCATTTGTAATATATAATCATTTAGGCAGTAATTCAGATGCATGGAGGATGCAGCAACATGCACTAATAAACCAACGTTCAAAAATGAAATAATACGTTTAGTTTAACAGTAAGTTTCAACACAATTAAGTACATTTCTTTGAGAGGATAGTGTCAATTTACTTGAAAAATCTAATTTAACTTGTTCATTTAACAAACACTAGTCAACGATGATATCCAATGTTAGGTGCCCGGCATGACGTGTGTATGCTCTCGCTTCCACAGACCGAAGAGGGGTGGGAAGAATTCTTCGACTACATCTTCCCCGAGGACGAAGCCACGAAGCCGAACCTCAAACTGTTGGAGATGGCCAAGTTGTGGAAGAAGAAACAAGAGGTCACAGAGGTCGACGACACTGAGGACGCGGAGAGAGGATCAGATGCCCAATCCACGTCGGGAGAAGAAGAAGACCAAGGTGGAAAAGATAGACAAGAAGAAGATGCATCATAATTGTACTTCCTTCAGGTTGTTTTGTAAAAGTATGTTTATTTCTGTATTGCAACTTCATAATAAAAATTTTGCTCAAGTGAAGCTCAAAATGTGTGTTTACTACAGTATTTAGTGTTAATTTTACTTTACTGTAATTTTTGTTGGTTCATTTGTTGAGCATGGTGATATTCACTTACACTTAGGTTTGAAGCATTGCAAAAAAGAAATATCTTACTGGTTTAATGTGTTCTTCTAAAAGTGGAGAGAAGTATCCGTGAAGTACACAAACCTCGAGTGAAATGTACGCCGGATTCTAAAGTGGATTCGGAAGTGTCGGCACATAGCTTAAGGCGCCTAGCTCAAGGCGCATAGCACAAGAAGGCGCTGGCTAATCGGGGTGCGTTACGCTAACGTGACTCATCGCCTTTTGACGTGACGTACAAATGGATTCTATATAATATGTATCTGTTCCAACACAAGCATAAAGCTTTACCGCCTGGCTGATCTAGAAAATAAGCCAGTTCCGATTCAAGTAGGTGGACTAGCAAGGTAAACGAATGGACCAAGTAAGGTCACAATGTCAGATGAGTTCATGGAGATTTCAGTATGATTTTATGACTTGGGTTGTAGTAGCATTTATTTGCTACAAAATAGAAACTCATGGGCCAAGTACCAGGATAAGAAGAATCACAATGGAAATGAGATAGTATTCCAACAGCTTACCTGGTAGTGGTGTTATATATAATAGATGTGTTTCGTTAGTTACATCACTACTAAGACATTGGCAGATAATCAGTTAGAATAATATCTCATTCTCATTTCTAGCTACTTTCATAGACCAACCCAAAACTCTGATTAGAATGGGTGTCTATATGCTCCACACTGGTTGCAACGAGACTGTGACACTCATTCTTATCTGAATTCTACAAACAAGTACTAGTACACAAGAAGATTTACATACACTAGGGATGTTTCACTTTAAAAACCAGTGTGGGTATCCATTTAAACCAGTTGCTCACAGTTTTAAATGCCTTAAAATCACCTCCAACCATTCTTCAGCAGCAGCAACCTAAGTGTCCTTGGTTGGACGAAGTGGCATCTCTCTCTGTCTTCTCATGTTTTACTAAGGTCTCTGGGAGTCTGGGGGTGAGTTCAAGGATTTGAACTCGGTTCGAGAAACCGGTTTAAAAAATTAAAACTGTTTTTGGAAAAGAAACACGAGCAACAGGAAACCAGTTTCCAACCAACATCCCTAATGTATACTAACACTGAACAATGAAACAGATAGGATTGGCATGGAACAACTTTCACAATCATTCCTTACGTTATTTAAGTAAAACACAGTAGGTAATTAATCCCAATTCACATTTTATTGACACAACAGAAGACACAAATATGAAATCTTTCCTTAATTACACCACAATGGAACCTCAGTTATACATTTTCCAGACTCCTATAAAAGGTGTCATAGGTTTAGTATTGTAATTAAAACAACACAAGTAAATAGTATAAAAGTACTCTCAGTATTTGAGAAATGAGAAGTGCCATTTACAAACTGAAGTTTCAGTGTACACAGTAAACCGTTCACGTAAGCAAGTAAGTGAGGATTTTAAGGAAATAGAAATACCATTAATTAAAAACCAAACTGGCTTAAGAACACAGACATAAATAACTACAGTACAAAGAAATAGTATGCCAGCCCAAAATGATACCAGTTTTCTATCATCCACCGAAGTGTGAAAAGTAATCTTGTCAAGTGGTAACCACAGAAGCACCATAGTAGGCAAGGTCTACTGGATTTACTCCTAGTGGAGTAATTGCGACTGCGCACGCGCCACTAGCGCTCTAGTGGACCTTGCATAGTAGGTAAAAGGGAAAAGAGTCTCCATAGGGTGCAGCAACTGATACTACTGAATACATTATTTATTACTAACTACTACCCAAAATGTAGACCATAAGATTAAAGTTTAAACGTATGTGTCTTCAAAATTAACGGTAAATGGGTTTCGAAAGAGGAGATTGAAACGAAATGTACACTGGTCTAATAATGTTGTAGTACTATTGATACAAGCTGTATTCAGTACTTTGCTCTTCTATTCAATGGACTGAAGGTATGAGGACATACCTTGTGGTAGAAAGGACTTTTCCCAAGTTCAGTAGGCCTACTTTAGGTTACCACCGTACTAGTAGCTTTACGGCATGGATACCTCAACCCACTAGGAACGGTTGTGCATTCCAACAGTCTTTTAAATGTAGATTAACTTATTTCACGATTGCAGCTGCTTGTTGGTTAAATGGTAACGAGAAAACGACTGTTGACAGCACCTCGTTAGTGATGTCGATACTCGATAGTGCCTAAATGTCTTGGCACCTAACCGTATTGGCCCTGAACAAGCTATTTGACTTCAACTCGAATATTTATTTAAAGGCTAATTGCTTTGTAAGTAGACGATTTGATATGTTGCCACCTTCACACTTGGCTTATGTGCTGTATAATATCTTTTATTAATATAACACCTTGATACATATCTGAAATTGCAACTCCAATACGTGTAAGTTTGAAAGAGATGAAGAGTCACAACGATTTACCCGAAGTAGAAGTGGTGAACTGCGACAGTTACATAAAACAAAACCACACACACAAAAAAAACAATCATTTTGGTGTATGTGAACCCTGTAATCATTGTAGATACGGGTCCGAGGCCCAATTATTAAACACGGTCTTAACTCTTGTCTTACTTCACCATTTCCAATTCATGTGAGCCCTTTGACTCAGCCTCTTTCAAGTTCACTACACCTATATGTATTTATGTTATGCAGTGAAAAGAGTGTGTTAATGTTGCATCAACATGTTGTTTGGTAGGTATCCTTCAGCAGAATGCAGTGTGCAAGATTAGTAACACTGCATTCTCTTGGTAGAAAACAGAACCCCAGGATATTACGACAAAGGGTCGAGACTCGTCCACTGCGAAGTAAACCCCGATAGAGAGCATTAATTCATTACACGAGGCCCGGTGTTATGGCCAGCCAAGCTCACAAGTTTCATCCCATTACTTTATACGTATGTATGTAGGAGGCCCAGCAGTACCTAGTATGATGTCGTAGATGTCGGTGCCAGTCTACCGCTAGTCTACTGCTAGTCCACCTCGTCGGGTCGCACGGGATGCGTCAAAGGGATCACCGACTTTTTCTTCACGTCGCGAGACAACGCTTTCCGCATGTCTGAAAATTATAACCAAAGGAGAAATTGTAACATTTTTTATAGCTGTTTCAGTAACTGATCACAAAGGAAAGTTATGCAAAAACAGGCAAGACCACAGTCATTTTGTGAAACTGTTATTGGATTTTGATTTATCTGGGACTGGGACACATCTAGACTGATCCATCGCTTAATAGCAGAAGAAAATCTGTGAAATATCAAAATGAAATCTGCTTGTATATGGTATCGTATTTGAAACTTACCAAAGGCATCCTCGTCTGGATCTCCAGAATAATACTCCAAAACTGTTCTATAGACAATGTACCCTAGTCGCTGGTACATGTTGATTGCAACTTTATTCGAAACACGCACGAACAGGTCGACAAAATAAGCTCGTTTCCTGCGAACAAGAAGAGAGAACACATGACACAAACGGAATCTCTACAACGTGCTCAGATAATGCTCGAGCAGGTTACATCTCTAGTCATCACTATCCAACCACTCACTTCTCCGACACATCCTCAAGCCACGCCATGAGAGTAGCAGCGAGTCCCAGCCGTCTGAAGTCTGGCGACACTGTCAGTGCAGTCACGTGGCCGTGCCAGTTCTCGCTGTGACCCTCCGCTTTGCCCATGACTACGACAGAACACGCGTCTACAGTTACATCGTTACTCATATGTGATGTAAGAAGCGCTGCGGTGATGAATATTTACGCAAAACATTGAGATTTATATGTAGCCTAGTTAATGCACATTAAAAGTATTATGCCAGTATTAGACTAAATTATTTTAAATGTATATAGACCTACGAGGATGCCAACTGTGTAAGGGGTCCTACATTATGAAATAAAATGAAAGCTCAATGAACTCATGCTCGAACGAGCTTGCACCAGTTTTAGTTCCAAACTCAAGATACAAAATAGTACATGCACGCAATTCATAGTTCGCATTCATCATGCCAGGACCTTCTATGCTTTAGTACGCAAAAGTGTATGACTATTGTATTGTACCGTACCTACTTTCAACATTAATGTGAATATAAGTACCTGCCCAATTTCAACTGCTCTTATACACAGAATACATACATATTTTGTGGTACTATCATAGTGCTCATCAATACCGACAGACACTGTTCAATGTGTACATAGCCTATAGTAAGACTGAGATTTACAGTATGCACATAGTGACAAGCTAGGTAGGTTGGCAATGTAGCTATACTTACTGTAGCCCATAATCTCTCCACTGGGTGACTCAGCCACTTGGAAGTACTCTGGCCAGTGGGCAAGGTATTGCATGTAGAAAGATATGCCATACTGGTTTCATGTTAAGGTAACAGATAGAGAAACAAATTTAGGCGTACCGGTGTATGTGTAGTTCAGATCTGGAAGGTAGACTGCTAGCTAGTCCTCTTCACGAGATACTTGAGTAGCCTACTAGCCCAAGAAACCCTTCTATGCGAGATAATGATGAAAAACAGGTGGTAGGTAGGTACATTTTTGGTTATAAGTAGCAGTTAACCGTAGTGACAATGTGACATCAACATCAATTTCATTTAAATAATACATTTTAAGAGGACTGTAGGATCACCATCAGTTGACAACTAGAACTTTTATTCACCTCAAAAAATTAGCTGTAGGCTACCCTTATATAGATATACCTGCAGTGGCAGTTGTTAGACCTTTACGTTTCAGCACTTGTTTTTGGATGAGTACAGCATGCAGTAGCAAATAATTACTAATTAGGTAGAATATGGCCCACGAGCCGAGGTGTTTTACTGGAATCAGTGAATTCTTTATACAAGCATAGGCCTAATCATATTGAATGTAAATGTAGTCTTGGGCATCCCTGTCCAGGAACAAAGTTTTAAGCCAACCACATGGTAGGCCTACTAGGATTTATTGGAACTTATACAGCCTACACACCAAAATACAGGTCTACCATGTGATCACAAACCATAGATTTGTCTAGGCTTCAGTTATTGAAAAGGATACAGTTTCTGTGAGTGGATCCAAGTTCCTAAAAACAAAATAACATGAATCAGGATACAATTACCTTTCACACCAAACGGCCATGGTCCACTATAGCTTGAAAAACAAGTTACCGCACATGAAACGGGCCTCCTCATTTTCTAAACTTTAGGTTACAGCCTGGATCGGAAAATTATGGTAGGCCTACACTGCACCTAATGTTTATGGACTAGGCCTATTAAAGGTGCATTCACAATCTTTACTAGTACTATGGTTTAATGATTAAGACTAAGAAAAACCTTAGTCACAGCCAATCAGAGCGCAGTATTCTCCCTCCCAGCCAATGAAAGAAGCCTGTGGCTTAGTCTTAATCATTAAACCATAGTACTAGTAAAGATTGTGAATGAACCTTTAAATACGAATAAAATTGTTCTATCGATAGGCTAGGGCCTACACGGATAGCCAATGCCAGACTGCCTAGGCCTAGACCTAGTGCTAGGCCTAGACCTAGTGCTAGGCCTAGACGTTATGATGAACACAAACGATCGCAGTCTTTTTTGAAGCACAAAGTCACCTTTGTATCCAATTTATTGTTTACCGGCATAGGCCTAGCCTACTCAAGTCACAAGGTCATAGGCCTTACCCCCTTTCTTGCCTCTTATGATAGACAGAGCTACTCTGCAGCTATTTTATCCTGGAACCACAACATGGCTTTGTTTGTGAATCTTTGCTCACGAAATGGTCTCAAGGCGAGTCTAGGCCTAGATCGATCATGTAGGCCTAGGCTAGGTCTAGGTTAGGCTGTAGGGTTTATGATCAACAGGCTTTCAACTAACCATCTTGATATTACAGATAGAGCCTCTGCCTAAGCCTACGCCATAGAATATCCAGCTTTATAGGGCTGGATATTTTAAGCCTAGGCTACCTAGCCTAGGTTAGGGCCAGCCTAGGCCCCTAGCAGGGACAAATATGGCTAGGCCTAGGCTTAGCCTAGGGCTAAAATGGACTGGATGTTCTAAGCCTAGGCCTAGGCTAGGGCCAGCCTTGGCCCCTAGCAGTGACAAATGTGGCTAGCCTAGGCCTAGCCTAGGGCTAAAATGTATAGGCTTATAACCAGGCCCTAGTATTAACACAGTATAGGCCTAGGTTACTATACTTACACATTATTAAATTTGAACATGTCATTACACGTAAAAGGTCTTAATGTTGTCATTTTAATATAATGTTGTTGCCACCTTTTGCGAGTTGCAGCTTGTACATCACAGCCTCCTTTTCTTACCACGTGCTTTCTACTTTCCGACGCCCTCTAAAAATTTCATGCGGGAGACTTGAACAGTTCCCTGGCCAAAGCCTAGGTTGGCCTAGGTACTGTTGCTGTTTACAAATATGTTTATTTAGTAAAAGAATGACGAGATGTACGCTATTTTAAACGAATATCTCTTTATCTCTTCTACCAAGTACTATCGTAAAATCTTAAATAAGTATAGCAGCGGGACAGACTGACAAAAAGCCGGAAACACTGACTGTACAAGGCGGTGAGCAGCTGCATGCGAAATGTCAAAAAATAACCCATGCTCACTGTAGACCGTGCCCATGACATATCACATAACCTGTAAAAATTCCAACAAGTGGTTTTACTTTTTACTCTATTACCTGAGTATAATCATTGTAAATAGTGAATTGCGTAGTTTTGCAGTGAGTTTGTGCAGCTAAAGAAGAGTACGAACTTCGTTCGGTGGTTAAAATTGTGGCAGGAAACTAGAAAAGCATGCAACTTCATAAGGTGGCCGGCGTAAGGGTATGCTGTGCAAACTGCAAATGTCACTAGCGGGCAGTAAACACGCAAGTTTGATTTATTAAATATCTAATGCAGTGATGATTTCAGACATTTTTCCTAGGGGGGGCTGATTAAAATTTGGGGTGTTGCTAAATTAGTAACTCATGTTATGGCTTTTTTTACGCCGTGACAAAAGGCAGTGGTGGAGGGGGTTACGGTCTCTGTTGATGCCATCCTTTCAGTTTTCGAATATGAGGTGATTCCTATTTGCCATTCTTACCTTTACCTTACATCGTTTAAATAGAAAATAAAATGTTGCAACATTTATGTAGATGAGTTTTTCGTGGAAATCGATTTATTTCCTAGTCCTATATGAGGTGGCAAAATAAACCTCATTTTCTTGTATTTTGCATTTTTTGTGCAAAGTTACATTACTTCATGTGATTTTTTCAATCTGCTAGGGGGGCATTTACAACTGCTGGGGGGGGGGCTCTGCCCCCCCCGGGATATGCCTGAAATCCTCACTGATCTAATGTGTAGCCAAAATTGGGAACGAAGCATTTCCCATGTACCAGTTACTATAACTAAGGTAGCTAGGCTACCACTGGTGACACAAATTTGTTTTGCGAAATTGATCTGCCTCAAAATTCAGTACCTTGTAGTACCAGTATCTATACTATCTAGTACAAATTAGTGCACTTCTAATGTGCTTACGTGTAGGCTCGTCTGGGTTCAGGCCTCACGCCGCCCACGGACCCAGGGGTATGCACGTCGTATGAAGCCCGACGATCCATAACGTAGCTAGTAGTAAAGTTGATGTGTGTGTTAGTATGTGTATTGCGAAAGTATAGTGAGCAGTGACGACGATAGGGGGGGGGGGGGGGGGGCTAGTGCCCCCCCTAAAATTCCTCGGGCCCCCCCCCAAGCCAAAATAAATTACCACTGATACACAACTGGTTGGTGCCGCCGCAGACACGCCAACAAATAAATAATTCGCGTTCAAATAGCCGCGCTTCTAAGTTCTAACTAGTTCTTGTAGTTGAAATTGACTACACCAATCCACCACACTACCAAATATTTATCAAACTGGAGTTCGTAGCATTTTGATTTTTACTTTCAAGTTTTTCACTGCTTGCACAATGCACATGGTAACTGAAGCTAGAAGTTTCAAACGCCATTGGAAGGTTGTATGCCCCTTCTTGCTTTCAATGAAGCTTACAAACTGTGCACTATTAGCCTAACAATATCTGCATCAAGTGCTGCTTGTGAAAGAACATTTTCGTGCATGTGCCGTATCAAGAGTTCCTTACGAAATCGAATACAAAACTACAGTATTTTGGATTGCATTGAGTCCGGTATTGCTTTCTAAAATGCTCAAAACACGCTCTAAAAGCCTGATTTTTTACAATCGCCTGCGGCGTCATTGTTGTGGAAGGGGTTTTCCCCCCATACCCCCATGATTTTTTCGTCTGGAAAGATTTGTCCCTCCAACTTCCCACTGAACCGTATACGTACTGGTAAATCTGGCACTACACCACTGCCTTGCATTAATTTGGTAAGAATGGAATGCATATTTTCATGTTCGCGAGTGCATGTAGCCTGGTGTACCCCCCCCCCCCCCCCCCCCCCCCGATAACGATAGAAAACTAGTGTGAAATCTGCATGGCCCCCCAATATAATGATATTTTTCTGAAATTCGCAACATACACTAAAGTATGTGCGCTTTTCAATTATTTAAAAACAAAAACCGGGGTCACCGGCTTACTTTTTTGAGTTATTCCGACTTAAAGATTAAGCAATTGCCCTATCTTCGTCGATCTATTGAAACTTCACTTGTAATGATATTTGGCTAAAACTCGCAACATACTCTTTAATATGTGTGCTTTTCAATTATCTAAAAAAAAAAAAAAACGGGGCTCACTGGCCTACTTTTTTGAGTTATTCCGACTTAAAGATTAAGCAATAACCCTATCTTTGTCGCCCCATTGAAACTTCACTTATAATGATATTTGGCTGAAATTGGCAACATACACTAAAATATGTGTGCTGTTCAATTATCTAAAAACAAAAACGGGGGTCACCGGCCTACTTTTTTGAGTTATTTCGACTTAAAGATTAAGCAATTGCCCTATCTTTAGCGATTCATTGAAACTTCACTTATAATGATATTTGGCTGAAATTGGCAACATACACTAAAATATGTGTGCTTTACAATTATCTAAAAACAAAAACGGGGGTCATCGGCCTACTTTTTTGTGTTATTCCGACTTTAAGATTAAGCCATCGCCCTATCTTTAGCGATTCATTGAAACTTCACTTATAATGATATTTTGCTGAAATTCGCAACATACACCATAGTATGTGTGCTTTTCAATTATCTAAAAACAAAAACGGGGGTCACCGGCTTACTTTTTTTTAGTTATTCCGACTAAAGGTTTAAGCAATTGCCCTATCTTTGTCGATCCATTGAAACTTCACTTATTATGATATTTGGCTGAAAGTCACAACATACACTAAAATATGTGTGCTTTTCAATTATCTAAAAACAAAAACGGGGGTCACCGGCCTACTTTTTTGAGTTATTCCGACTTAAGGTTTAAGCAATTGCCCTATCTTTGTCGATCCATTGAAACTTCACTTATTATGATATTTGGCTGAAAGTCACAACATACACTAAAATATGTGTGCTTTTCAATTATCTGAAAACAAAAATGGGGGTCACCGGCCTACTTTTTTGAGTTATTTTCAGTGCTTAACTTGTAATGGAGCGCGGGTATACGCAGTATACCCACCTATTTTCGTGGGTATACGCAGTATACCCACCTTTTTTCATGAATTATTAGGCACGCAACACTCACATTTTGGCTAATATACATAAAAAAACAAAAATAGTTTGTATTGGGTATTTTTCCCTTACATGCTCATATTTCAAATTTACTTGAATACATCTATAACTTCAAATAAACTTAGTACACTCTTATCTCTTGGTTTTACGTTTCTCCCAAATCAACCTCCGAACTTTATAAATAGAATCATCTCCTATTGTTATTGGGTGCAGGCTCCTCGTCAACCAGCCAGTAAGGGTTAGCAACGCGAAGGGTACGTCGCTCTCGCTGCTGTGAGGGAAATGGCACAATCCGTAAAATATGATTTACATGTTTGATTGATACAGCATTTCTCTGTTTAAAACTAAAAATTTGGCCCTGCATTATGTTTGATGGTCTGAAACGCGTTTTGAGGTGATATCTTGTCATAAAAATAAATACAACGGATAAAAATTCAGACGCGGGGGGGGGGGGGGAATGGGGGGAGATTCGCCCCCCCCCCCCCCCCCGACTTTTTCTGCGATCCGTCCAATTTTAGACACCTATTCACATCACACACTCAAGACATATTTATTTAAGCCTAAAAATCGAGAAATAACTAATATAGCACACAAATTTTTCGCCTTCGGCGATAGTCCCCCGGCGGCTGGGGCTCCGCCCCAGAACTTGTTCGCAAACACATCTCTCCCCCCACCACTTGAAAAAGAGTTCCTATACGCGCCTGTAAACCGTGTAAACATTTCTGCTATTGTTAGGTTGTTCCTCTTGGAAATGATTTATAGCCAGGTTGACAAATTACTGACTACTTCAATAACTGATATTTCATAATATATGTATATCTGCTTTTAATCATTTAATGGTAAACTTACAGTACGATTAAAATAACGATTGGCTTTTGAAGACGAGTAAAATTGTATCAAATCCAACCCAAAACTCCAAACCCAATTCCAGATTACGAGCCCAAAAGCTGAATTGGTAAGCGGGATGGGGGGGGGGGGGGGGGTCAATTTCCCACCGAGAAATCAATTTTTATCACGAGCACATTTTAACATGAAACTATGATGCGTATACCCACCTTTTTCCTTACAAATTAACCACTGGTTATTTTGACTTAAATATTAAGCAATTGCCCTATCTTTGTCGATCCATTGAAACTTCACTTATAATGATATTTGGCTGAAATTGGCAACATACACTAAAATAAGTGTGCTTTTCAATTATTTTAAAGCAAAAACGGGGGTCACCGGCCTACTTTTTTGAGTTATTCCGACTTTTAAGTTAAGCAATTTCTCTATCTTTGAAACTTCATTTATAATGATTATAACGATATTTGGCTGAAATTCGCAACATACACTAAAGTATGTGTGCTTTTCAATTATCTTAAAACAAAAACGGGGGTCACGGGCCTACTTTTTCGAGTTATTCCGACTTAAAGATTAAGCAATTTCCCTATATTTGTCGATCCATAGAAACTTCACTTATAATGATATTTGGCTGAAATTCACAACATACACTAAGATATGTGTGCTTTTCAATTATCTAAAAACAAAAACAGGGGTCACCGGCTTACTTTTTTTTAGTTATTCCGACTAAAGGTTTAAGCAATTGCCCTATCTTTGTCGATCCATTGAAACTTCACTTATTATGATATTTGAAAACTACTACTTATAATGATCTTTGGCTGAAATTGGCAACATACACTATAATATGTGTGCTGTTTAATTATCTAAAAACAAAAATGGGGGTCACCGGCCTACTTTTTTGAGTTATTTCGACTTAAAGATTAAGCCATCGCCCTATCTTTAGCGATTCATTGAAACTTCACTTATAATGATATTTGGCTGAAATTGGCAACATACACTATAATATGTGTGCTGTTTAATTATCTAAAAACAAAAACGGGGGTCACCGGCCTACTTTTTTGAGTTATTCCGACTTAAGGTTTAAGCAATTGCCCTATCTTTGTCGATCCATTGAAACTTCACTTATTATGATATTTGGCTGAAAGTCACAACATACACTAAAATATGTGTGCTTTTCAATTATCTAAAAACAAAAACGGGGGTCACCGGCCTACTTTTTTGAGTTATTTCGACTTAAAGATTAAGCAATTGCCCTATCTTTAGCGATTCATTGAAACTTCACTTATAATGATATTTTTTCTGAAATTCGCAACATACACCATAGTATGTGTGCTTTTCAATTATCTAAAAACAAAAACGGGGGTCACCGGCTTACTTTTTTTAGTTATTCCGACTTAAGTTTTAAGCAATTGCCCTATCTTTGTCGATCCATAGAAACTTCACTTATTATGGTATTTGGCTGAAATTCACAACATACACTAAAATATGTGCGCTTTTCAATTATCTTAAAACAAAAACGGGGGTCACCGGCCTACGTTTTTGAGTTATTTCGACTTAAAGATTAAGCAATCGCCCTATCTTTAGCGATCCACTGAAACTTCACTTTTAATGATATTTGGCTGAAATTGACAACATACACTACAATATGTGTGCTTTTCAATTATCTAAAAACAAAAACGGGGGTCATTGGCCTACTTTTTTGTGTTATTCCGACTTTAAGATTGAGCGATTCCCCTATTTTTGAAACTTCACCTAATATAATGATTATAATGATATTTGGCTGATGTTCGCAACATAAACTAAAGTATGTGTGCTGTTCAATTATCTAAAAACAAATACGGTGGTGACCGGCCTATTTTTTGAGTTATTTTGACTTAAATATTAAGCAATTGCCCTATCTTTGTCGATCCATTGAAACTTCACTTATAATGATATTTGGCTGAAATTGGCAACATACACTAAAATAAGTGTGCTTTTCAATTATTTTAAAGCAAAAACGGGGGTCACCGGCCTACTTTTTTGAGTTATTCCGACTTTTAAGTTAAGCAATTTCTCTATCTTTGAAACTTCATTTATAATGATTATAACGATATTTGGCTGAAATTCGCAACATACACTAAAGTATGTGTGCTTTTCAATTATCTTAAAACAAAAACGGGGGTCACGGGCCTACTTTTTCGAGTTATTCCGACTTAATGATTAAGCAATTGCCCTATCTTTGTCGATCCATTGAAACTTCTCTTATGATATTTGGCTGAAATTGGCCACATACACTTAAGTATGTGTGCTTTTCAATTATCTTAAAACAAAAACGGGGGTCACCGGCCTACTTTTCTGAGTTATTCCGACTGAAAGATAAAGCAATTCCCCTATGTTCGTCGATCCATTGAAACTTCACTTATAAACCCTCATACATTCGTAGGATCCCCCTTTGCCCCCCCCCCCCCCCCCCCCCCAATTGAAAATTCCTGGAGTCGTCACTGATAGTGAGGTATGTGATAGTAACAGTGATATCAAGTGATTGTGATGATTGTGACATGTGGGCTTTACGTCTCATACCGAGACGAAAAGTGGGTGATAATGAGAAGAGAAACGCCTTATGAAATCCATGGCCAGCCAGGATTGGAACCTGGAACGCGGAACCGTGGTAAAATAGAAAATAATTATCTAAAGTTTGTTATTTTAGGATGTTTTTCAAAGTAATTTACATAATATTATATGCGATTCTCATGAGTCTATGATAAAACAGATTGTGTAGGTACATGTGCTCAGCCGTCGTCTGGGTTGTGAGGCTCGTTTACCCGTTGGACTGTACTGTGGAATGTGTTCACGAACGAACTTCGTCTTCAGTGGCTCACCTAGGGCTGATGTCTCTAATAGCATTACTGCAATAATACAGACGTATCGCAACAAGAATCTTACACGCCAAGTATAGAGGACTCAAAACTAACATAGATAGCGCTGCTAAGCAACCTCCTTTCAGCGCCATTGATGAATAATAACAATACAACAACAATGAAAATTGACAGCTAGACCACTCCTAATAGAAGTTTATTTTCTTGCCACCAGAATGCGTCTAGTGTATTTTGAGTGCTCTATACATTATTGATGAACTGGATCGACTATGTTTGTTCTTTTGCTACTCTTCAAGTGTTTAACTCTGATGACGGGCCGTGAAATCGTCCCGAAACGCCAGAATGTTAATTTCTTTTATGCGGTAATCTCCTAGACCGGCGGCCGCGAAAGCTTCATGTAGTTTTGGTTTCGTCGAATGTGCATGGGGGCTTTGAGAATTAGTTCTTCGTCATATTCTTTTCGAAATAAATTAATAGAGTTACAGAGTTACAAACTCTTTAAAACTGTGTTTTCCGAACTAGATCTCGATACTTGCAATGTTGTCTCAATGATTTTTAATACTAATACAAGTTCGAGTGTTTCGCCCCACTTTGTTACTTTGTTTCGTAATATCTACGTACAAATGTGTAATGGTTTGTAATTCTTTCAAAGTGTGTTATGATTAGAACCTCAATAGGATCTCCATGATAGTTAAACAGTCGTTCAATCTCATTGATATTATGGTCGAAACTCGAGTGTACTGAAATAAGTAGAGAAACTAGAAATTAAAAGTAAAGAAATAAGAGGATGTTCAGGTTTGGAAAACTTCTCAGTTGCTTGATTTGATGATTGATGATTGTATTCTGTTGTACTTTGGGCATTTCATAATGACAACGTAATTAAAGGCCAACATGTTTGTGTTTAAAACCTGAAAGATATCCTTGACTGGGTAACAAACACTACATTAATAAACAGAACGTCGCACAAAGAAATGTTGATGACTGATATGAGACTGAATGACTTTATTCTTGTGGGGAATCGATCAATAGGCTATTTGGATTCGTTTTTGGAAATTATTCCACATTAATACATTTTATCACATTTTGTATTCGAAACAATAATATTACACAACCATAAGGAAATAACACATTGTACCGAATGTAAAATCATTCTCACATTATGGTACTGTACATAAAGAGCACATATTAATATTCACAAAACTTCTCCTTTTTATTTTACTTTAATAGAATCAGCTTTTCAGAGTTGGAAATTCTTTGGTTATTTTCATGTGAAGTTATTTGTATGACTATTGGGAATCATTGACTTTAAGAGGACATAAGAACTCAGTATATAAAAAATTACATGACATTCCTAGTTTTAACATTTCGTTTCGTTTCGGACAATTGTTACCAATAAAACGTTTTATTAATAATACTGATAATATTATAAAATCTCACACTCACACTATAGAATACAAGTATACACAACTAGAAGTAATCTTAATATTTTCGTTAATTTTACATTGAAGTAAAATTGATCATACTCATAATCTGATATGAATTACACGGTTTTGTGAACCAAATACACATAGAGAAAGGTTCAATTGTTTATTTAATCTTTTCAATTACACTTTAAGACTCGTTTCTTAACTAGAGAAAGCAGACATTTTTTGATTCCATTCAAACCTGCTATTTACATTATTGACTTCAAAAAAATAATACTGGTTACATTATTTTTATATATTTCTCGCTTTCAAAATAATCACATAGTGACAAGTCAAAGTGTGATTCAATAGATTTTAAACTGGCGATGAGATGAGTGTCTTCTGGTTTATCTACACACAATGTCCCAGAGAGGTCACGTCCAAACAAACAAACAGATCTCGAACTCGGCACTCGAATATCGCAAAAAGTAACGAAGCAGATTTTTGCACTTTTCCGTGATTGCGTTACAAATTAATAAGTGTACCATATTCATAAGCAATTGAAATATTGCTCTGATTAGCAGTAACTTACTTGGCGTAATTTAGAGAATACTTTAAACATTACATAAGCTATGATAGTTCGTTATAATACGAGTTATGTACAAAATATTAACACAATATTATAAATTATACATAATATGTGTAAGTTCGTTGTTGTTGTTCCACCAATCACAGGACTCTATCGGTGGGTCATGTGTCGTCGTCACCAAGTTTACGGTTAGCATAACTTGACTAATAATAAAACATACATTTCATTTTCCACTTTTAATCATATCTCGATTACCAAGCAAAATATTTGTATTGACTGCAGTATTTATTATTTATTTTCTCGTTCTTGATCTATTAAACAACTTAAAATAATATCCAGGGTTAACTAAGGTGACCAGACGTACCGGTTTAACCGGTACAGTACCGTTATCGGAACACTTGTAGCGGTGTCCCGAGAGATTCATTGAAAAGGCGTATTTTTACCGGTTTGTAATTTTTGGGGAAAAGGTGTCCCGGTATTCTGTCAATAAAGACAACGCGGTCGATTGAAACAGTGCTGGGGGGGGGGCTTACAGTTGCTTCGCGGGCCGCATTCGCAGACGCTGACTCACACACTCACGCACTCACTCAACTCACAGTCCACAGAGTTTATTCCGTCAACAGGCGGCTGGCGAAGGCCTAACATGCCTACAAAATTTACCCACATTCATTTAAATACTTAAGTGTTAATTAAAATTCATATGAATAACAATGTATTGATATTTATTTTGTTTTATTAATTCATGTTAAAAAGCTGTTCCCTGGGCATTTTGCACGCAAATTTGATTTAAAAATGGTTCGCCTCTTTCGCCCCAGACCCCGTACTTGTCCATGGTTGTTTGTCGCGGTTTGCAATATTCAAAATATGGTCACCTTAGAGATAACACAGTCCCATAGATCGGCCCAACGATGTCATAGATGACATATCAAGGTTTTTTGATGCTTGGAAAGTTCCTTCATTGTATTGTATGTTACATTTTATTGTATTTAAGAAGGAAAGTAAAAATATAGATGTGTAATTGGGTTAGTGATGGTAATTCTGCATTTGGGTGTACGCCTAGGACATAGCTAAAACATCCATTAGTTACAAGAAATAACGCAAACTAAACCGGGGTACCATGGGCACCGCCAAGAATTGCACCAAGGGGTGTGTAGGGGGGAGATCATCACCAGTAGACACACGATAAATATGGTTACAATTCTAAAGATGCATTAGGTACCCTGTAAAATAGTTCAGGAAATTGAAGTCTATATCTTTGAACACTTAATGTTGATAATTCGCGGGAAATCATGGCGCTCAAGTGACAGCGGCGCGGCGTGGAACTACAGGAGTGTTACGAAGAAACCAACAATCAAGAGTAACTTTATTAAATAATATCAAATACCTTAATGGTAACTAACGGCCAAGACAGCTTGGGAAATTTAGCATTAATGTTTAGCTGCCATTGCCACCAGCTTTGGACTACAGAGATTAGAGCCCCACCGCTAGGATCGCCTCCAATAAAAACACCGAGTTTGCTGTCTTCACCGCTAGGTTAATTACGGTCGAGTCCAAGGGCGCCCATGAGGGGTGCTAGCGTACTCTATGACGTAGACAGACCGTCTGGGACACGTGTGTGTAGATATTCTACCCCGAAGGTCGAGTCCAAGGGCGCCCATGAGGGGTGCTAGCGTACTCTATGACGTAGACAAACCGTCTGGGACACGTGTGTGTAGATATTCTACCCCGAAGGTCGAGTCCAGGGGCGCCCATGAGGGGTGCTAGCGTACTCTATGACGTAGACAAACCGTCTGGGACACGTGTGTGTAGATATTCTACCCCGAAGGTCGAGTCCAGGGACGCCCATGAGGGGTGCTAGCGTACTCTATGACGTAGACAAACCGTCTGGGACACGTGTGTGTAGATATTCTACCCCGAAGGTCGAGTCCAAGGACGCCCATGAGGGGTGCTAGCGTACTCTATGACGTAGACAAACCGTCTGGGACACGTGTGTGTAGATATTCTACCCCGAAGGTCGAGTCCAAGGACGCCCATGAGGGGTGCTAGCGTACTCTATGACGTAGACAAACCGTCTGGGACACGTGTGTGTAGATATTCTACCCCGAAGGTCGAGTCCAAGGGCGCCCATGAGGGGTGCTAGCGTACTCTATGACGTAGACAAACCGTCTGGGACACGTGTGTGTAGATATTCTACCCCGAAGGTCGAGTCCAAGGGCGCCCATGAGGGGTGCTAGCGTACTCTATGACGTAGACAAACCGTCTGGGACACGTGTGTGTAGATATTCTACCCCGAAGGTCGAGTCCAAGGGCGCCCATGAGGGGTGCTAGCGTACTCTATGACGTAGACGAACCGTCTGGGACACGTGTGTGTAGATATTCTACCCCGAAGGTCGAGTTCAAGGGCGCCCATGAGGGGTGCTAGCGTACTCTATGACGTAGACAAACCGTCTGGGACACGTGTGTGTAGATATTCTACCCCGAAGGTCGAGTCCAAGGGCGCCCATGAGGGGTGCTAGCGTACTCTATGACGTAGACAAACCGTCTGGGACACGTGTGTGTAGATATTCTACCCCGAAGGTCGAGTCCAAGGGCGCCCATGAGGGGTGCTAGCGTACTCTATGACGTAGACAAACCGTCTGGGACACGTGTGTGTAGATATTCTACCCCGAAGGTCGAGTCCAAGGGCGCCCATGAGGGGTGCTAGCGTACTCTATGACGTAGACAAACCGTCTGGGACACGTGTGTGGGTGCTAATGCGAAGCGGTTCCTCCTTGCAGCGTGAGGGGGAGTAGAGGGGGTTGCTGACATTACGTCTGATACTGCAACATGGGGGCGGCGAGGTTGGGGTGGTGGCTTGTGTTCATCCGTAGCGCTGACAGACTCTTGTTGTACCATTCGTCCTCGGGACTCATTCCTGAAAGTATAAAGTCTGAAGTTACACGTTAGGTTAGGTCACGGAGCCTGTGGACCAGTTGGATTGGGATGACATTCACTTTTCATAGCCATTCTGTTTTGTCTCTCGTGAAACTGAAAAGAGTCCTAAGCCTTTATAGTTTATACAATTTTAGTAATGAACATTTACTAATGTAATGCGCATTCTTTATGGGTCACACCCTATTTAGTAATTTTATTATATTAAAAAGAATTGTATAAAGCCGGCTTGGTACGATTTTAAGAAAAGGGGACAACACTCACTAAAGAGAAAAAAGATCTGAATGGCAGTTGTATGAATAAGGGGCTGATAAATCAATTTTATAATGACTTATTGAGGGAAGATTACTAACGATAAACTTACTTTGAAGATGTTACAATAAAATAATTATAATCGCTTTTATGATAGCAATTGTGTTATGGTTCATCTTAAAGGAGTTATTGTTGGTAAAGTGGTATACTTTGGGTGAGAGATGGTTTTGCTCATACTAACTTAAATGCTATCCTCATAGTAAAAAAGGATAGCGCACGTTTAAAAATTTGAAACATGTATATTTAAATTATTCTAGTGTTTACGGGCTACATTAGATGCTAGCCTGTGTTTATATATTATTTATAAAACGCTTAAATAACTCTCATAACTTCGTACGACCCCGCGATATTTTTATTCCCAATCTTTCCCCGAATCTGCTATGATTATTTACTTGTATCTCGTTATTTCACGCTTGGCTGCTCGGCCAATCGTGTTCGGGAAATGACGTCACAGCCCGACACGTAGACCCCATCTTGAGGCGGAAATGATAAACTTAAGACGTCTCGTCTATGCATCTTGACTCATCTCCGGAGACATTATCGAAACGCGACAACAAGAAAAATCTCGACGGGAAATTTGAATTTCAAATTAATCACGAATTTGTCCGCACGTTTAAGACGTACGCGCGTTTCTTTTAATTCGGGTGTGATTTGATTTGTTTTTCGGTTGTCGTTTTAATTAATTTGAGAACGGTTAATTTTGTTTTTCGGAAACTGGAGAATCTGCTATTGTGAGGTAAACTCAACACGGCAGCTTTAAACAGCAGTTAATCTTTGGCCGGTGATTGCTCAGTTTTGTAAATGAGTAATCAATTTTTAGGCTGGGATGGAAACTCATCCTGAATATTTACGCTGTAAACACCTAATTGAAGAGAGTAGCGAAGCAATTCTACATAATGTTGGCCTCGTTTTGAAGGTGTATTTTGTTGAAAACAAGAGAGAGCCTAGAACTTAATTGGAATGTGTAGAAGATAGTCTAGTTAAATTGCTGAAAATTTTAATAGTTGCAAATAAATTAAATCAGCGAGGGTGAGAAGAAAACAACATACACTGCTGGAATCAATCCAACAAGAATCCAATGTTAAATATTAAATGAAGGCTATTTCATTTCAGAAATGTATCATAATACAGTTAATCATTCTTGAATTTTGATACATTTTAATTTTCGATTGCAAGGGAATAAAGAGAAATGTGTTACACACGAAATTGAAGTCTAGAAAATGGTTTTCATATCATATTAAACCTTTTGGGGAAAACTGAATTCAGAAATAATGTACAATATTAAAAATCTCGCATGGTGTTTGATAATATTCAGTCACAATCCACGAATTTGCACTTAAGCACGTGTTTTTTCTCATCTGTGACTATATTTTATTCATCAAAAGATGCACGATAACATTTCAAAGACAAGGCATATTCAAGAAATATGTGATATAAAAGAAATCGTCGCACAACTTTTGTCATCTTGATCAAATTTTCAAAGAAGTAATGCTCAATTTCTTTGCCTGCCTTTTAAAGACAAAGGGTTTAAAAATGCTGAAGGAAATAAAGAAAGTGAGATGGAGTCGGTCGAACGAATGTATCTCTTAGAGGAGTCACTTTTCTCTGTATCTCTCCTCCCACCCCCCCCCCCTCTCCTTCTCTCCCCCCCCCCCCCCCCTCCCTTCCTCTCATCACCCCTAGCTTGCATCCAAGTCCTTGCGACGCTCAAGTTGATAACTGCGAATCTAATACTGCCTAAACACATACAGAACAATGTTTTAGTAACACTATACTAAACTGCTTCAAAGGTTTTCTAGTGTAGAGATGCCAGGCAAAGATATCCTTGTGCTGGATCGTGTCAACCAGCAAAAGTTTCAAAAACTAGAAAGCTGTATGCTTTCAAATTTGCTGTATTTCAAAAACAAAACCGCAATTTGTTAAAATGCAATGTGCAAAAAATGTGCAATGTGCGCAATGTGTTTAAAAGCTGCTAAAATGTGCCAAAAAGGTGATTGTTAAAAGTATAACCGTATATGACTGTTCATTCTTGATTCTAGCAAATTTTCAACGTACATTTTAAATGAAATCTTCGTCATACGTTGTACCATTTTTGTGGTTGGCTCACCACTAGTTTGACTTTAAGACGTATGCGATAACATTAGTGAAGTTCATAGAACTTAAAGTAACATCTTTCAGTTCCAACTTATTTCTCTCATAGAATGATTTGTGTACGTATATCTACATCCGGTTTAAATAAAGAGTGTAGGATTGAATTCGATTTTATTAGGTTTCAAGCCAACAATTTCGCTTGAAATTTAATTAAATTCAAATTGAAACATAACGAAAGTTTTCGGGCCGATAAATGGCTGATCAGGCAGGCAGGAAGCGAACGGAGCTCGCACAGCCTTCTCGACTATGTGGGGGAGCTTCGCAGTCACGCCTACTTCGATAGTCTTCGTCTCCCGGGAGTTGGGAGGGAAAAGATCAAAGATGGCGTCCGTTAATACGTACAGAATAATGAAACGATAGTAAATTCAATTATTGCTAGTCTGTGGGGCGTAACGCAATGGAGTGACTCATGGGCAAGAACCGTGACTCTGATTTGAGGGGTCGTGGGTTTGGTGCCCGTCACCGGCAATTGGAGCGTTTCCACGGTCATACGGCGAAATATTTCAACTACTGTAATAATACCTCAATATAGCAGAGATTTAATACATGTTTCAAAATAATACTATTTTCCCCCAAGCTCCCATGCTCCAACAACATATCAACATGATTACACGGGGCCCAGAAGTCTTTATCTACTCCGTACATGGCAAGGATTATCGTTATAACGTTGTAAGTGGGCACAATATGAACAGCTTCTCCTTTGTGTCTAAATCATTTTGTATAATCCAACTAACTGACATCCCCTAATTGGTTAATATAGTCAGGCGTTAACATTTGTTGAATCTCTTCTCGTCAGTTTAAGTGAAGCTTAGTAAAACGAGAACGAAATTATCTAAATTGTAAGTGATGTGTTTTTCTTCCTTTACTGCAGCATATTGAGAAGAAATTCCCTGTTAAAAAATTGTTTTAAGCTTATTCAATTATATATCTCACGATGAAAACTATAACCTGGTCTTATTTTACACATTCTTCGACCTAATTCTAGTTTGCACCCACTTCAAAGATCCAACGGTCAAACCGTATTTCTCCTCTCTGTTAGACACTCGCGTCATAACTTGACGCAGCGTAAATAATTCTAAAGAAATTTGTGTTATTGACATTTCGACGATGGCCATCTTGAAGTGAGATTGTGAATTCTGGCAATCAACGCCTCTTTTCAAACGAGGTTTTGAGTCCAGTGAACGAGGGTGGGGGAGGTAAGCTCGATCTTTCCACCCTTCATCCACTCACTGACCACCCGACGGTGTACCACGCACCCTGTGGCCTAGCCAGGGATGTATTTCGGGGGAGGGGAGCATCTACAAATGTTTTATAACTTTTTTACGGTCTAAATCGTTTTTAGAGGAGTACACGTTATCTGCTGAATGTCATAACAAACCATGATCGTTGAGAATATCATCGGTACTTAGTTTGACATTTGGAATTTGCATTATATATCCTAACAATTAGGCTTAAAAACGTTATGTTCAATATTTATATTTTGTATACCATACCTCATTGTAGACAGCTTGAATTCTAAGGTGGGTTATACCTCCCACTGTATTACACCGCTGTGTGAAGCTAGTTTAGAATAGGGGGAAAGTGTCATTGAACTTCGGCATATTTAATTTATACTCATACACTCAAATTAAACAAAATAAGATAAAATTAAAATTCAATAAATGAGAATTAAATTATCTTGCGATTTAGACGGTCTTTCGACATCGACGAACCTCCGCTAGGGGATGTAGAGGAGCTTCAACTTGAAAGAACGCAGAGCTGAGTTAAACGGAATGTACAAAACTTACCCATAGTGTCTTGCCTCATTCCTGACATGTTGGTAGCACTGTGTGACATTGAGAAGGGTTGGCTCATGCCGGGATACGAACTCGTGGTCATCTGAAACCAGGAGACAATCCTGCTAGAGCAGCATAGGAAGACACACCCAGTATGACGTCGTCGCTCACGTGACGTGTATTCCTCGTGCACTTTCATGTCTAGGCCTTTGTATTGTTACTCGCACAATTCCTGATTTAGAAATGCAAACTGCGCTTTCTATCAAACTTAATCTGAGATTAAAACCTCCCAACTTTGATGACATCATATTATACTCTTTCTTATTGTTATCACTTTTATTATTTATTGATTATTACATATTTTGAGCAGATATTTCTCATAATAGGAATGGTGTTATTACTTATAACTAAGAAACATGTGCTCTGTTCAAACAACATACAATAAACATTGCTTTCTTACAATGCAAACGAACTAATACATCTAATTATACTCAAATGAAAAGCTATCATTATACATGTCTTGAGTTTTGCAATCAAGTTGTAATCATCAGAACGATTAGCCTCGTTTATGTCCAGGTTATCGACGCCTGGTTACGGTGGTGGTCGTGTGAACGTATTGAATTACGGACACAGCTTATCGGGGTAAGTTTAGTGGTGTTGCATTGTGGGTGCGGTCTAGTATACTATTCAATCCATGGTACTAGAATCAGTAGTCGTGGAATGATGATAAACTATCAGTCAAGCAATTTCCGTTGAGTACAATAAAAAAACACAAAACCGATGACTCGGAGAAGATTGGCAACTATGGTTAGTGTGACATTGATATAATAACGTTGTAATGAATCAAAGAAATAGTTTATTAAAATATAATGCATTTTCGTAAGAATTCCTTGTTGTACAACGTGGTAGGCCTACCAAGGGATGCAATGATACCAACTTACCTGGGGATATCTATTCATGGTGTTGATTGAGTTAGGGTGTGGGTAGGGTTGGTACCCCCTGCTGGCTGTGGGGTAGATGTTGCGCATCATAGCCCCGTTGCATGTTGGTATTACTGACGGGGCCAGCGCCTTCTGAAGTTGTTTCTCCTGTTTACGGTACTTTGCTCGCCGGTTCTGGAACCAAACCTAAAACAAACGGTTTTGTTTATATGTGATTGGTCAATGTATTCACGTATGTCATGGAGATATATTTAACAACACGCTTGCACTCCATAGCGGCTGGGGGTGAAAGTCTGTAGCCACAATTTAAATGACATACATGCAATTTTATTTGCAATTTAACTCTTACTAATGATTTACTAATCTTGCTTTATATGCTCACTTTATTTTATTAAAGCAGTTTCCATTATTTAAAACACAAATTATGAAAATATGCATATTGATACACGTAGTCTCTGAAACCATGTAGTCATATAAATGGCGGACTTCAATTTGAAACCAGGACTGTAGCGCCAATGCGTGATCTAGTAGTAAAGTAGTATAGCAATAAATTTTATTTTTACTGTCGAGCGTCCGGGGTAAAAGACAAAACTGTGACCTGAGGTCGATGAAAACCATGCAAGGATATTTAAAATAGTTTTTGTGGACAAACAGAAAATGGTCGTTTATGCATACGATGATATCAGTTTGCTTCGGTCGCTGGCTGACTTATCGATAACTAGACAGGGACGAACAAACCGCTTCGATCAATTGAATCACGTGACCCACAATATTCGTGGCGGCGAGGTCAGCTGTAAACATCGTATTTCCCGTTGCAAACAGTTTTCCGCGCGTCTTTCTCCCCCAGGGGGCGAGGAAAATATGAGATGGACTTTGAGCTATCTTACTATCATGTTGGTAATGCCCTGGTAATGTCAATAGCCTGTCAACGTTTTGCTTACAACGATTGGAAACGGATGTAATAGAAATGGTGGAGGCGCCGGGTAGATATACAAAATTTGTTTTTTAAGTTTCAAGACTCCACTTAACGTTTTTGGCCTCATGAAAAATTCACATTAAAAATTCACAACAAGACAGATAGAGTTATCGCCTGATTTAACCCCATAAAATGTCCTGTTTTAGCCTCATTGGTGGGGCTAAAATGGAACACAATAAATGTTATATTTTACCCAAATCAATTTTGGTTTGTTTTTTTAGATAATTCCTGTCGATTTTGTATGATCAATTCAAAACTTCATCAGGCAATACTAAAACTCACTTGATTATAACCAACTTTGTGAATGCAAAATGTTGTAAATTGTTGCTCTATTAGACGTTCTGCGTAGTTCTCAATGAAAGAAATGATTTTGTCTTTCTACATAATATTTACGATATAATAAACGTAAAAGTCATATTATAAGATGCTCACAATCGTTATGTGAACGTGGTTCTAAAATAATAACCTTGAATAGTACATCTTTATTCAAAATGAAAATATGAATGTCTCATTATAGCTGGTTGACTTAGAAATATTTAAGCTTAGTTTAACCTAATTGCTTATTAGAATATGAAGCAGAGTTCGATACAACACTTTGTGCAACGGTGAATGAAAGCGATGTTAATTCCAACTTAATTACTGGTTGAAATGTTGGTTCGCATAGACGATGAATTATACAAAGATAGTTTTCAACAAGCCACACCATTCTGTTTACCTCATTCAACATTCATCTTGGCTCTGTGTACATCAATTTATATTATGTTTAAAACTCTTAACTGCTCATTAAACAAGTTTCGAGTTTTATTTTCATAAATGTTTTATACCCCTAGCTTTACATAATTCAGCAAACGAGTTTTCACAAACCCTCCTCTGGTAGATGGATGGAAGGATGGTTGTTTTTCCCGCCAGGACGTTGGATGTGATGTGATGTGAGTGTATTCGCCGTCGGTGCTCACGGAATCCCATCAAACGGACACCTAATAGAATTAACTTCCCTATCAACAGAGCTATCCGTTCAAAGATCACTCACACTCATCGCCCGTGCTCTGTAGAGCGCCAGAGTGGGGTAGCAACCCCCTCACCCCCCACCCCACGAGCTCAGTTCGCAATTAGCACTTTTAACGAGAGAAAAAACCTAACGTACGCGACACAAGCTGAAACTAGGCTAACTCAAACAGGAGTTGGGAGTAAACGAGGCTCGTTCGGTTAGGTCGGATGCCAGACAGACATTTTGTCGAGTCAAAGAGGATGACGCGTTGAGGATTGAGGAGTGGAGATGCGTTTCCGGTTGCTTTATTATTTATGGCTTCGTGAGTGAACGTTTCGGCATGGTTGGTGCGGAGTACACACGCGCGATATTTCAGTGGCGGTCTCGCGTTCAGGGTATAAATAATACACATATAAAAATGTATGAAACGCATACACAGATCCGCACACGAATTAAAAGTTTCAAGCATGGTTTTTTATATTGAAATATGTTTTGGAAATATTTGAAATATTATTTTTACTAATATAAAATAGTTCTAACGCTATATTATCGTAGTTCATCAGAAACCTAAACAGTAAAAGTCATCTTTGATAAATTTAAACAAATTTACTACGATAAATTCTGTTAAATTCTTTTGTTTTCTAGGTTTGATATCTAACTTTTCTCAAGGTAAGAGCGTCGTGTCAATATTGAAAGTGTTGATAGTCTGCAAAATTTCAATAACCGGTAAATTCGTTCGGTTTTTAAAGTATAACTTAACAAAGCTTTAGTCTATTTGACATATTTCCAAGACTTTTAACCGTTCTATAGAAATACCCGCAATATTGGGAATAATATTGAAACTGAAAGCAAAACTAATGTGCTGATTACAATATAGCAGACGGTACCCTTAGAATACTCGTCAATTATCTCCCCGCCGCTTTATAAAATGTATTTTGTATCATAATGTATCAGGCTGCAATAAACCTTAATGTGTAAAGCGTCATATTTCATGTTGTTATAATTGTCAATATCAATACAGTTCTGCACTAAAGCTGCTACCGTTGTTATAGTAGTATCCTGTGCTGTTATTTTGTGAAGAACAATAATACAATTATATTAATTATAATAAAGGTTTCATGCTCGATTCACGTCAGTTCTTTATTGCTAGCAACACATTGTATTTACGAAGCTGAGTTGAATTAAAAACCAATTATAATGTAACAATTAATAGAAAAAATATCATAAAGGGTTTTAGCTTTGTCTCAGTCAGGGTAAAAAGGGTTTGAATTGTTACCTCATATATCAATTAAGTAATTTGAACGTGTGTAATAATAAAAAAAAATGATAACAACAATAGTTGTTATCATAATATGACAATAATGACTGATAACAGCAACGACACACATGCGCGTGAACGCAACACGCACACATGTTCACCTCCATGTCTCGTCCTATTATCTGGCCAGTGATGAAAAAGGTCCCGACTCCATCATATCTTCAGCATCGCGGTGTTAACCTGGCTAATGCGCCCTTTGACTCGCCTCCACTACCTAATTATTCCAAACACAATTACGCCCGGCTTAATTTTATCAATCTCGGTCCGCGACTAATACAATTCCAATCGTTACTCGGTTTTATAAAAATCCGAAAGTGTGTTTTTTTTTTTCTAAACCGAGATGATTCCGTATCCCGCTTCTGAATATCAAAGCGATAATATCTCTCCTCGCGAATTCAATTAGTATCGTTTACGTAGCAAAGTATCGCGATAATTCGAACGGAGCGTACATGCGCCAGGGATTATGACGTCACAGGAAGGGAGTATTTCTATTGGTGGAGGGAAGCGTCTGTATTGACATTTGTGGAAACAAAATGGCGGTATGGGTGGGGTGGGATAAAGATAACGAGGGATGAAAAATAATTAAAGTTAAGATCAAAAGTTAGGATCGAAGTTGACTTGAGGGTACATAATATTGTAAACTCACGTAGATGGAGTAAACAGCCCGCTGAGGTAATTGAGGATAAACAATTGTTGTTTGATACAATAACGTTCTCGTTGATGCTGGAATATGTTCCATTGTTCTTTGTTTGTACAACAGGTTCGCTTCCATAACAGTCATCACAAACTTTAATGTTCCGCACCCGTCCATAATCATATCTTGATTTAATTATTTTAATGTTTCTGTTTACATCTACTTACACAAATTAATGCTTGCTTTTAAGATACCATCTGCTCGCGTTAGGCAAGTTACAGTCATAGTGTAATTATATTGACATGATAATAATTGAAATTAAATAATTACACCTACAATTCTCATTATTGGGACCAAAATATAACAGGTAATGTTGCATGAACGAAAACCACAACACTGAATAATAACATTACTTCTGTAAATATATATAAAGAATATATGACTAGAAACTTTCTATCTGAGAACAATGTTCTTTTTTCTTTCATGCATACTATGTATTTATTAAGCGTTTCACCGTAATTAAATACAATTCAAATTCAAAAAGGTGCACGAGGCATCTGAATATTGAAACTGTATACTGTACAAAGTGGGCACATCATACTAGGACATCGTTTAGCTAGAATGTCTATAAGTCAATATAACAAAACTATGTGTAATCTATGTGTAAAACTATGTATAATATAAAGACTATAAGGACCCCTTCAAATATCATATCAAGAACCGAGCAACAACCCAGACAAACACACATTAATTATGCAGATATCCCTTACATTTGTCAGCATTGTAAATCTATACATATATTGATGTGGTTACTATAATTTGCATTATATAGGCCTAGTATTAACAACGAAATATATAATACAATTAAAAAAAAAAAAAGAAAGAAAAAGATTGAAAGATTTCTTTCAATTTACTTGTGCATCATAAAAGTCACACGAATAAATACAGCTGTACATTAAAAACCGTCTACTAGAACAGATCAATTTTATCAAAGTTAGCATTGATTTTGAGTTCGTCGTTTTTACATTTTCATATTTTAACAAAGATTGCAGATTTTGTCCGAAATATCTACAATAAATATTTGTTTTAAACAGTACCACGTCCTATTATTTAGGCTAGAAATACGGGACCATATCTGCGTGGCTAAACTTGATCACAACAATAATGCGCTAGTTTAGCGTAATAAATACGGTCCATTGTTTCTGTAAATTCAGGTGCCAAGTCACAACACGATACTTGGTTTCCACACGATGTCGAACCAAACCACAGAAAGTATCTCTGTGTATAGAACCAAGCTGGCAAGCTGGCAAGCTGGCAGACTCCGCCCATCTTCCGATAAATCTCCCGACACTGGGTTTATGCAGCGAGCAGAGCGGGGTTAGCAAGGCTTTCAATGCACGCAAATTAGATTTACGTCTTGTAAGCTGAGTAATAATGGTGGCGCGGATGAGGGTACGAAACCTTTTACCTTGGCTTGGTTGAGTCATATGCCCGCCTTTACTTGTGCAGGGGCCATTAAGCTGCGGCCCGGACGTCTTAAAGTGCGTTTTTACATCCACTTTGCGTCCGCGACCCGCCCATTATGTTCCACGGCGGACGGGGATGTTTTGTGTTGTTTTTTCTTTGTGTTTAAGTAGCACGGTTGTTGTTGCTTTACTGCGTTTCATTAGGAACACTAACGTATACATGTTGTCTGTAGGGAATTAAAACAACTTGTATGAAATAATGGCTCGGTTGCAAGGATGTCTTCTACATAAGGTCCCCGTGTAAAGTATGTGTTTTTCTTATAGAAAACATTAAAGCATACGCAAAAGCATGTATAACAATGCCATACCAACGAGAGAAATAGGGCCTACTTTACTATATAGATGATCCTGTTACACCTCATAGCCGCTTGTGTTACTCTGAACTCATATAATAACTACCAACAATGGTGAAATATTATCATTACGCCTCATTATCTATAAGTTTATTGTATTATTATTTATAATTATAGATTATAATGTGTTATAATTAAATATAATGTGTAGGAAACGTTTCATCGTGAAGTAGTAAGTCTTTTGGTGGAGGGGCCGGGTACAAACATAAAGTTTTTTGCTGCTCATAATTCCTAAATTAGAGTAAGGAAGGCGGTGTTTTAAATTAATTGAACAAGAATATTACGATACCAATCTTAATTTGTGTTATGGTTATATTTATTATTATTATAGATCAAATTGTAAACATAACTAAACTTTGTTTTTAAATGAAGCTCACTTTATTGTTCCACTGGTGAAATGTCTCTCGCGGAATATAGGCCACACCACTGGGCATTTCTATTAAGATAATTCTTAAACACATTATTTAAAGTCTTACTTATGATAATATGTTATAATAAACAATATAATTAAATAATCCGAATGATAAAAGTTCAAATTTGAATACAAATGTTTGAATACAGACCGGTAGTTTTTATTTGTACAAATATTGAATGGAAATAAATTAATATTGAATTTTATAGGAGGGCTGAGAGGATACATACATATTAACATTAATTTAAAATATTGGGCAACTATTTTATTAGCTAATCCATACAGATGACAATGAGATCACAAAACAGCATAGTTAATGTTGACCAAAATATCGGAGTGCATCAATTGTTTTCTGGCTTGCATAGCTCATCCTGGCTAATATGATCAGAAGTTGATTTATCGACACGTAGCCTTCTTGCGTCGAAGTGCGGTTTCTCCACCAAGCCTTTAGCAAGCAAGCAAGCTAGCAACCAAGCAAGCTAGCAAGCATCTAGCAAGCAAGCTAGCTGCAGCATGCGCCAGATGGCACCCTCTTATTGTAACGCCTTACTGTGTGTCACTAGAAAGCAAGCTAGCAAGCAACCAAGCAAGCTAGCAAGCATCTAGCAAGCTAGCTGCAGCATGCGCCAGATGGCACCCTCTGATTGTAACGCCTTACTGTGTGTCACTAGAAAGCAAGCTAGCAAGCAACCAAGCAAGCTAGCAAGCATCTAGCAAGCTAGCTGCAGCATGCGCCAGATGGCACCCTCTGATTGTAACGCCTTACTGTGTGTCTCTAGCAAGCAAGCAAGCAAGCAAGCAAGCAAGCTAGCTAGCTAGCAAGCAAGCAAGCATCTAGCAAGCAAGCTAGCTGCAGCATGCGCCAGATGGCACCCTCTGATTGTAACGCCTTACTGTGTGTCTCTAGCAAGCAAGCAAGCTAGCAAGCAAGCAAGCTAGCAAGCAAGCAAGCTAGCTAGCAAGCAAGCAAGCATCTAGCAAGCTAGCTAGCTGCAGCATGCGCCAGATGGCACCCTCTGATTGTAACGCCTTACTGTGTGTCTCTAGCAAGCAAGCAAGCTAGCAAGCAAGCTAGCAAGCAAGCAAGCAAGCAAGCAAGCAAGCAAGCAAGCAAGCAAGCAAGCAAGCAAGCAAGCAAGCAAGCAAGCAAGCAAGCAAGCAAGCAAGCAAGCATCTAGCAAGCAAGCTAGCTGCAGCATGCGCCAGATGGCACCCTCTGATTGTAACGCCTTACTGTGTGTCTCTAGCAAGCAAGCAAGCTAGCAAGCTAGCAAGCAAGCAAGCAAGCTAGCTAGCAAGCAAGCAAGCATCTAGCAAGCAAGCTAGCTGCAGCATGCGCCAGATGGCACCCTCTGATTGTAACGCCTTACTGTGTGTCTCTAGCAAGCAAGCAAGCTAGCAAGCAAGCAAGCAAGCTAGCAAGCAAGCAAGCTAGCTAGCTAGCAAGCAAGCAAGCAAGCAAGCAAGCATCTAGCAAGCAAGAAGCTAGCTGCAGCATGCGCCAGATGGCACCCTCTGATTGTAACGCCTTACTGTGTGTCTCTAGCAAGCTAGTAAGCAAGCAAGCTAGCAAGCAAGCTAGCAAGCAACCAAGCAAGCTAGCAAGCAAGCCTCTAGCAAGGAAGCAAGCTAGCAAGCAAGCAAGCATCTAGCAAGCAAGCAAGCAAGCAAGCAAGCCAGCAAGCAAGCAAGCAAGCAAGCTAGCTAGCAAGCAAGCTAGCTAGCAAGCAAGCAATCAAGCAAGCAAGCTGGCAAGCAAGCTAGCTGCAGCATGCGCCAGATGGCACCCTCTGATTGTAACGCCTTACTGTGTGTCACTCGCCCTCCCCCCCTCCCATGTCTTTGATTGAATTAGTCCCTCATTACTGCCACCCCCCGAGCGGTGTCTTGCACCCCCACCCCCACCCCCGAGATGCAGCGGGAATAACTCAGCCGATGTGCTCGAGTCCTGCTGATGCGGACAAAAACAACGCTGCTAATCGAGTTGGAGAGATTTCGGACGAGGCACGTTCGAACAGGCCCGTCCGTTGTTCACTGCGTGACTTTGACTGTCTGTCTGTGCGCACTCTTTATGTATGTTACATGTTGAGTCCTTGCACGGGGTGACCGGTGCAGAGGACGAGGCACGTTCGAACAGGCCCGTCCGTTGTTCACTGCGTGACTTTGACTGTCTGTCTGTGCGTACTCTTTATGTATGTTACATGTTGAGTCCTTGCACGGGGTGACCGGTGCAGGGGACGAGGCACGTTCGAACAGGCCCGTCCGTTGTTCACTGCGTGACTTTGACTGTCTGTCTGTGCGCACTCTTTATGTATGTTACATGTTGAGTCCTTGCACGGGGTGACCGGTGCAGGGGACGAGGCACGTTCGAACAGGCCCGTCCGTTGTTCACTGCGTGACTTTGACTGTCTGTCTGTGCGCACTCTTTATGTATGTTACATGTTGAGTCCTTGCATGGGGTGACCGGTGCAGGGGACGAGGCACGTTCGAACAGGCCCGTCCGTTGTTCACTGCGTGACTTTGACTGTCTGTCTGTGCGCTCTCTTTATGTATGTTACATGTTGAGTCCTTGCACGGGGTGACCGGTGCAGGGGACGAGGCACGTTCGAACAGGCCTGTCCGTTGTTCACTGCGTGACTTTGACTGTCTGTCTGTGCGCACTCTTTATGTATGTTACATGTTGAGTCCTTGCATGGGGTGACCGGTGCAGGGGACGAGGCACGTTCGAACAGGCCCGTCCGTTGTTCACTGCGTGACTTTGACTGTCTGTGTGTGCGTACTCTTTATGTATGTTACATGTTGAGTCCTTGCATGGGGTGACCGGTGCAGGGGACGAGGCACGTTCGAACAGGCCCGTCCGTTGTTACTGCGTGACTTTGACTGTCTGTGTGTGCGTACTCTTTATGTATGTTACATGTTGAGTCCTTGCATGGGGTGGATGGAATATCGGTTGGTGCCCTGCTATCTTAACATGTGCACAAAATTTCTGTTAGGAAGGAAAATTTCGTCTTTAGCTCGCAGAACATATTTTCGATGCAAAATAACGTATTTTAGTAGCTTGGAAATGATCATCAGTCGACAGTTAGAAAATTTCGGGTATTATTGCTGGGGATGAAACGAAATTTAAAGTTGTAATTTTTCGATTTTATCATCGACCAATCAGTGAAATGATTATTAAAATAATACATGTTTTATAACGCTTCACGCAAACGAACATTTATTAACTATATTTCTACTTTCTAGTCTGTTAAATAATTAATCTTAATCTTTATTAATTCGACAATGATGAATTTTACAATATTTTTGTGGGTACTGGCTAACTGAGTGGGTAGATAATAAATACTAGTCTATTTATTTGTTGAAATACGTCGTCAAATTGTTTTTCAACTTTGAGCATTTCATAAAACCAATCTTTTAGTTGCATCCTCACTAAGTTCGTTTGTTCAGCTAGATATTTCTAGGGCCGATATTACTGCCGGGTGGCAGGTTAACGAGCTAGCCGCGTCGGGCGCTAGTGCGCCGCCGGGCTTGATGCGCGCTCAGCGGAAGTGACGTCATACTAGGGTCGCCTGTCGACCGGAAGGAAGTGGCCGGCAAACTTTGCACCGACTGCAGAGGTATTATTTGTTGCGGTGGACTAGACAAGAGTCTCGGCCATTTTAGATGCTACTTCGTGATTCAGAAATATTGTTCGACGTGTTACTCAACTGTGTTAAATAAGTAAATATGTACCTTTTATTTTTAAAGAAACTAAAGCCCTACTCACAAATGTCGGCATATAGAGAGAGAAAGAGAAAGAGAGAGAGAGAGAGAGAGAGAGAGAGAGAGAGAGAGAGAGAGAGAGAGAGAGAGAGAGAGAGAGAGAGAGAGAGAGAGAGAGAGAGAGAGGAGAGAGAGAGAGAGAGAGAGAGAGAGAGAGAGAGAGAGAGAGAGAGAGAGAGAGAGAGAGAGAGAGAGAGAGAGAGAGAGAGAGAACTACTGATACCGCTAATCGGGTATCTTTCCATATCTTCGAGTATTGTAGTCAAAGATCTTGAGAATTAAGGGTAGGCGCAATCATTTTCTTTATGTTATTTGTTTTCAGACTGGACCGCCCTACACAGGTTGGTTTATAGCTTAGATTTGGTGACAATTTTTGCGAAAATAATAGCAATAAAATCAACAATAATAGGAAATTAATCCGACCCGGCCCCTCCACCAAATACTTGAATATTTATTAGAACTGTTACCATTCCGTGCTGGACTTATAGATTTGGTCAGATTATAAGCGAACATTATCATGCATTATCAAGTTTAGATATCCCTAAATTGTAACATTTTATTATTTCAATATGTCTTGTTTCAAACGACTCAAAACTTTACGAGCGTTTGGATGCTGAATTCCGTGTGCTTGCGTGTGATAGCCTGGGTAAACTCAAAGAGCTTGTCGCGATGTTAAAGAACGCGTCACAGTCGCGTAGGCCATTTTCAGAGGTTTAAGGATCCATCCTTGCCGTCTTTATCTGGGAAAACACAACTATAGGGCGAAGCGAGAAGAGATGAAAACATTATGTGCCGGATATCTGTCTCAATTATTACTTCTTTTTTCAAATTTTGGTATACCGTATTGACATTGATGAGGTTTGTATACATCTGAGGCCACACTGCTTAAAACCGAAAGCAATCTTCTAAGTTTTGTATAAAATAAAAAAATATACCGACTGATAAAAATATTTAAATTTGTCAATCAAATACCCATGTCTAATTTCTTGGTTATTTATTAAAGTTTATATTACAAAAGTAGTATTGACCATTGCATTTGACACAATGTTGGAATTAAGTAGGTGTATAGGCCTACAGCAATGACGCTGTATCCTCTTTCAGCGGTAAGATTGTTGTCCATACACAATACAATACATTCAGTACAAAGGAAACTGTCCTACTTCACATGAGCCGCTGCCCGTAAGAAAATATTGTTTTCTTTGTTTATCTTGAAAAGTTCTGTTTCAAGTTTTTCGTTTGTCTACTTAATTAAATTGATCAAAGTCTTGATACGCTTTTAAAACGTTTTGAAATCCGTTTATTATATCTACCATTATTCGTTTTTGTTTTTCGTTTAGGTTTGAACCGAATGGAGATGTGGTTGATCGTACATAAGTTTGTTATTCCTTGACGGGGTTGAAATAATCACTCCACAATCTTCGAAGAAATTAAATCAAATCACTTCCAATCGAATTACTAAGAAAAACGCGACTTACCGTCCCGACTAAGGTAAAACGGAGAGCGGAATTATAAGTTAATTTCGGCTTTTCTTGAATTCTCGTCCGCCGTAACTCATCTTTTTTTGTCTTAAATCAATCATATTTCTCTCTCTCTCTCTCTCTCTCTCTCTCTCTCTCTCTCTCTCTCTCTCTATTTCACCGTCTGATGCCTTCTTTATCTCGTTCGTTCTGTTCCGTTCTATAGAAGCTTATTTCCTGATTTGATTCGAGGCGGTTCGCTCGATGATGTCGACCGCTGCGTTCTTCTATCGCTCGGTCGGCCGCTCGGTCGCGCCCGTAGATGTCTTCGGTGTGCGTGGCAGACATGGCGGGAGGAACTCACTGATCTTGTGGGTCATATGCGAGATATGCTAAACTTGACTGGGTCTATAGGCCCAGTTTCCGTGCAAAATATGTCACCTGACTTAACAGGAGAGAGGTAAATTCTGGTTTAAAATTATCTGATAAAATAAGAGATTTTTTAATTATATTTAATTCGTTACTGTCGTTATTTTCAAATGAGCGAATGAACGAATTTGTAATAAGAATCATATTGCCCTTACGAAACCACATTGTGGATCCAAAAACACATGAATTTCTAAAGGCTGGTCCACACAGATTTTTTAAGCATAAGATTTAAGGTTTTAAGACGTTGTTTTAAGAACAACAATGAAAACAATGTCTTAAAACTAAAACTTTGTGTGAACGCCAGTACGTGTTTACTATGATCCAACTTTACGACTACGCGTTAAACCTTAAATCTTATGCTTAAAAAATCTGTGTGGACCATCCTTACCGGATACTACTGTTATTTTTAATTATTAAAATTGCCACAAGGAAGAAAAGATGTACGAAGACAATGCTATTAGTGTCAGCTAATTGTCAAGGTCACCACAGCGCGTTGTCAACACGTCAGCAGATTAGCAAGTGTCGCATAATAACAAGACAGTCTTAGCCTTGAAACACCTTTGAGTGTAATCCGGCCGATAAGGTTCCACTGTGGGACACAACTAACGTCGTTATGCTAAGATGTAACCCAGTTACCAACCCCGCTCGCTAGCTCACTCGCCAACAGGAAGAGTTGCGCCATACTCTGTTTAACACTAATCAAAGCTCATTAACGAGCGGTTTACACTGATTACCGGCGTATTTAACCGCGTCCCAAAACTTCCATGAATATTCCGTTCGTTGTAGATGGGACGAGTAGATTCGGTTAACCAATAATCCGGCATCTGTGGTAATGACGTTATGAGGTCCACGGTTCTGTCCTCGGCTCCATTCCTACGTGGGAATGTTTGGGCAAGCACTTAAACTATAACACTCAGTATTAAGAAGCGTTCAACATCTTTTATCAATCCCCTAAATTATAGGAAAGACACAAGTGTTATGGAATTTGTTTTTTTTTTTTATATAAAAAGTAGCACTTATAGAACAATTCCATTGGTACCAAATTCCCTTGCAAATTCTTCTTTGCATAAGAAATCAAATCTCTTTTGCCAGAACGTAACGTGGTAACGAATTATTCGTTATCATTGTTGTCACGATTTGAATCAAATAAAATATGATACAGGGGCATTCGGTTGCGACGAACATTTTTATTTATGTCCATTACGTTTCAACCTAGGCTTTGTGGAGCTAATCAATTCGTTTGTAAGCTAGTTTGTTTAAAGGATCCCCTTACATTGGAAAACGACCTACAAATTAGGGGAACATTAAAGAAATTTGATTTCTTATGCAAAGAAGAATTTGCAAGGGAATTTAATTGGTACCAATGGAATTGTTTTATGTGCTACTTTCCATTCAAAAAACAAATTCCATAACACCAGTGTCTTTCCTATAATGTAGGGGAACTCTGCAACTGGTAAAGTGTATCTTACGAGCACAGCCAACACAATCTGAAACTTCAAGAAAAATAAACTTCCGGGCCGCGAAAGCCAAATAATAACGTGAAATATGAAAATTTGCTATCAACTACAGTATAAACTGTACACAAGGTGGCCGCAAATACCTTAGGATACAACCTCCGTGTCCCGTACTCCACTGCCACCTAGAGTGTAAAGTGTACACAATGTCGCCGTGTGGCGTACTCCACTGCCACCTAGAGTATAAAGTGTACACAATGTGGCCGTGTCCCGTACTCCACTGCCACCTAGAGTGTAAAGTGTACACAATGTCGCCGTGTGGCGTACTCCACTGCCACCTAGAGTATAAAGTGTACACAATGTGGCCGTGTCGCGTACTCCACTGCCCCCTAGAGTATAAAGTGTACACAATGTCGCCGTGTCCCGTACTCCACTGCCACCTAGAGTGTAAAGTGTACACAATGTCGCCGTGTGGCGTACTCCACTGCCACCTAGAGTATAAAGTGTACACAATGTGGCCGTGTCGCGTACTCCACTGCCCCCTAGAGTGTAAAGTGTACACGAGGTGCCCGTGTCGCGTACTCCACTGCCACCTAGAGTGTAAAGTGTACACGAGGTGCCCGTGTCGCGTACTCCACTGCCCCCTAGAGTATAAAGTGTACACGAGGTGCCCGTGTCGCGTACTCCACTGCCACCTAGAGTGTAAAGTGTACACGAGGTGCCCGTGTCGCGTACTCCACTGCCACCTAGAGTATAAAGTGTACACAATGTGGCCGTGTCGCGTACTCCACTGCCCCCTAGAGTGTAAAGTGTACACGAGGTGCCCGTGTCGCGTACTCCACTGCCCCCTAGAGTGTAAAGTGTACACAATGTGGCCGTGTCGCGTACTCCACTGCCACCTAGAGTATAAAGTGTACACAATGTGGCCGTGTCGCGTACTCCACTGCCCCCTAGAGTGTAAAGTGTACACGAGGTGCCCGTGTCGCGTACTCCACTGCCCCCTAGAGTGTAAAGTGTACACGAGGTGCCCGTGTCGCGTACTCCACTGCCCCCTAGAGTGTAAAGTGTACACAATGTGACCGTGTCCTACCTGAATCCGAGCCTCGTTCAGTTTCGTAGTCCTCGCGAGCTCTTCTCTACAGTAGATATCGGGGTAATGGGACTTGGCAAACGCTGCCTCTAGTTCTGCCAACTGTTCCTGGGAAGCAAACAGAAAAGTAACCATCATTCTTCAATCTTGTGTACTTTTACTCCTTGAACATAACGGATGTGAATGCATACCACTATTTTACATTGTTTTCTGCACAAATTACAGCTTTTATCAAAGCATTCAGTCACGATTTCGCCACTTGTGGCCGGAATCGAACCGGCGACCTCCCGAATTAGAGTCTCGCGCATAAATATACTTCCGTGCATCGTTATTACGAGCGTTGTTTACCTGTGTGAAGGTGGTCCTGTGCCGCCTCCGAGCGGGGGTGGGGCAAGAGGTGGTGGTGGGGTTGTGTCCGGAGTGCTGGGGACCGCTAGGCGAGGTCGCTAGGCCGCCCCCGAGCAGCGGTTCTGGTTTCAGTTTCTTGAACGCACCCTCGGCAACTGAAAGCAGAAATATGCCGCTCACATCGCAGATAATCTCGTGCATGCTGGCTTTGCGTAGCTGGGCTGGTTGACAGTAACATAGTCTTCTTCTATATTTACAGTACTATCTACACTCGTCAACATAAGTATACTTGTCGTACAACAACTTCGGTATCGCTTCCGTCACGGGTGGGTGAGCGGCAGCCAACCAGCGACCGTGGCTAGTTCAAATACCTGCTCGGGTTGGCCGAGACCGTAAACACGTCATTGATTTATGACGAAAGCATTACCGAAGTTATTGTAAGACGACTTTATATCAAGTTTGATTATTTGGTGTTGACGACGTACTCTATAACTAGATCATTTGAAGTCGGGATTGGAGGAAAGGAACAATAGACGGAAGAATAGAAATAAATAATGCTTTTAAAGGTGTTAAGGGTCGAACCACCTTATTTCCTCCCCTCTTACAATCGGCAGAGGTATATGCACTGGTCAAGTTCTACCCCGAGCCCAGACGGGTACACAAGGGTTGGAAAGTAGATGGCTTTACTAACCACTCTCCATAATATTATTTTTGGCTAAATCTAATGTATGAATCAGTAGACAACAGTAGACGACAAGTTGCTGAGGAATGATTGTATACGTTTATTCAAAATACCCTCAAACATTGCTCGTACAACGGACCTATTAGTGAACGAGTTAATGTTATGATCATTTACATTGTATCCAAAGCTTAATACTTATTTCTAGCATAGTATATGTAACAGATCGATTCGTTTAACCCTCAGTCCTCATTAAGGGTCTTTCTACGGTTTCATCTGTCATATTAACATACCCCTACCATACCCCTATAGTCACCTGAAGGGCGCACACACACACAGCAGGCATTATGTTAGCCCAGCAGTGTAATCCTTGATCTGTGGTGTTGGACGTGTGATAATGATAAGCTCGTTAGACGCGATCCAATGCGGTCAGCGTTGAGGCCATCTGCCGGCCTAGCCTGGCCGAGGTGGCCCTCACAGAGAGTAATGAGCTGTGAGAAGCAGCGCAGGCCTAAGCCAATCTACTTCGCAGGGTGGGTTGGCCGGGGGACGATAACGCTGGCTGGCGCGAACACGGTTAGGGTGTTAGCAGGTGTGTGTGTGCGTGTGTGTGTGTGCGTGTGTGGGTGGGTGGAGGACTCAACTACACTGAGGAGATTGATACTGGAATCTAAGAGGCGGTAATACTAAGGATATCGGGACATTCTGTACGCAAGGACAGATGTATACATTTTTTGGTGATATGATGGCTTAGTTGTAGAAAACGGTCACCCTGACCGGGAATCGAACAGGGTGCATTACGTACAGACGCACTTTCAATCATTGACCCGGGTTTGGTTCACGTTTACCCTTTGAATTCATTTTTGTTTACAACTTTATCGCACAGTAGTTATGTTGAAATACATCACCAAAACAACCTTGTGGAAATTAATTCATACACAGCCGAAATAAACTGGGCCATTTAGATTTAGATAGTCTAATAAAATTCTTACATTCATGTAATAGATTTTACTGTCGCCATAAAGTAGACCACCCGTTTTTTATAAGGTGGTGCTTTCTAAAGATGAGAACGATAATACAAGAATATTTCTATGAATACTAACTTGCTCCTAGCAATCACCATATAAGTGTGTACAATATTTTGGAACCCCTTCAGTCAGGATAAGGGCTGTCCCGGGCACTGAACCCTGAACACACGGAACTAGAACCCGGCGCTATAACACCCGCCTACAAATCCCCAAGTGAATTATATTATCAACTCAACGTGTGACAAGTTATACACTCGAAGTAAACTCGCAATAGTCGCGAATAAAAGCGCTCAAAGGATGCGAGTGCGTACTTGAGATATTAAAGGGCTGCGGACAAAGAGTTTAAAGCGTCAAACAGCTGGTATAGTGAACGTCAAGTTTCAACGCAGCCAGGCAGGTACTCCCGCCCGTTAACCCCCACTGCGACACTGAATGCCATTCAACTCTATGCTAATGACTTTACAGTTTGGCGCGCTCGCATTGAGTCATGTTCCATGGATGCATCTGTTGCGAGGACTTCAAGAACGGTGCGAGAAAGGTGGGGTTGCGTCGTACAAGGAATGGAATGCTTCACAAACGAGAGGTTTAAGTCGTATCGGTGAAGGGTTGCCTCACTATAAAAGAACCGAGCAAAACTAACGTTTCTGAATAATATCTTGAGTGTAGTGTCACACTATGCGTTTTTACCGCTGCGGAAAGAACGGAGCGGTGTTGGTAAAAACGGTTTTAAATGTGAGGTGTTACATGTGCTGATAATAGAGACATGAAGCAACAAGAATCATTGATAACGCTACACAATATTGAAAAAGGGATTAACAAGTGTGATTTATAAATTCAAGAATCATATTATATTGATTCGATATGTATGAGATCACTTGTTTTCTTTTGGTGCAATTGATTGCAAGAACAATGGGTGATAGTTAAATTGGAGGAAGCTTTTTAAGGTATCACGGAAATTAGTTCTTAAAATGTATTGTTATGGTCATAGAATGTATTTGCGTCACTTTACAATGATCCGTGTAGGCCTTCAGTGTGTGTGTGTGTGTGTTTCGGAAGTATCAAGAGATAATAATAACCCAAGTCCTAAACGCTGGACTCGCATCGTAGACAGCGATAGTATAAACCACAACGATCTATTCCAAGTTTTTCAACCAAGCCGACTCTATAAAACTGCTTCGAAATAATTCAATATACGTTAATATGCCCGGTTTTAACTTGTATTTAACATGTTATCGTTGATAAGGAGTATGCGAAGTAGCTCTTGGTTTGAGACCGTAATAGTATTATGATAATTTTAGTAGGTTTGCTATTTTATCACCGGATCGTTCCATTAGTGCGAGAGAGAGCAGCGCGAACGCTCGAGTGCGACGGAGACGGAACTATACACAGAGTTAAAGTAATGAAAGGGCTTTGCTAATGAGACTCTGGAATCCACCTACAAATGCAAACACAATTATCTTCAATGTACACTCAATGAAACAATCTAAAACCTTAGAAAACTTATGTACAGTCTTGTGTAAAAGTCGCGGCACATAACGTAGTGCGCTTTTGTGGTGTGCGTTGTTTGCAATGCGAAGTGCGGAACACGTAGGTAAATAGAGTATATGAAACTGTTGAATAAATAATGATATTTATTTCACAGATATTATTTGCTCTCTGTTAGTTACTCCGTTGCCTCTATCAAACTGTATTCTCAAAACACTGTTTTGCTTTTCTCCGCCTGTGTCTGTGCCTAGGTAAAAGTTAACTATTTCTTATTTCATTGTTCGTGTTGGACGCAGAGTTTAAAATGGTCAACGGCTATATTTTTCATATTTCCCCTCATTTGTAATGTAGGCGGTTTTGCATTTTGCTAATCGTTAAAGAAATAGATTTGTAAGTTTTAGAAAGTAAAGAGCTATGTATTGTATAGCTCAGTAATTTCTATAAACAAAAAATGTGCTCCTGACGTATTAATGTATTCTCTTATAGGTTATCATGTTAGTGTGACACGTACTATGGATATAGACTTTGGCAAGTCCACAGATTCTAAAGACCATTGTACGTACAGATAGAGTCATGTCTTTGAGTTTCAAGTCCTTGGCTCATTTCGAAATGTTTTAAATTGCTGTATCAAAACGGAAACAATTATAAAGTCAACACATTTTTTAAGCGTTCGTAAGTAAGATTTCGAGCCAATAAGTCACTGTTATTACTATCGTTATTTTCAACAATATTATTAAAAACCTGCCCAAAAGGTTGAGTACGTCGATGAACGCAAAGTAAAAACCCTCTTTAATAGAAGGAATAACGAGCGTTTAAACTATAAAAACAAGTTGTTTTCACCCTTAGCTTTCGTACCAGTAAACTTTTATATCCACCTCTGTCAAATTGGCATAACGTTGCGCCGTCGTGTTTCTATTTGGAAACTATCTCGTAAATATCCCATCCCATCTTTCAGAAACGTTCGCTCAAACTAACCGTTGCTATTTTAATGCGTGGCTCACTCTAAAAAGTAAAGTAATCCTCGGTTAGTGCTACTTTGTGCTCGGAGCCATATGGTTGCATTAGAGAACGTGCTCGCTCGCCGGCCACAGATCCAGGTAAAGAGCAAACGTTGAAGTATTATGGAAAGAGAGCAGGTTGCACGGGATGGGTTTGAGCTAACGAGAGCTGATGTAATGAAGGGCAGACCACGCTCGGACTCAAACCAGAGTTTCGTTAGCTAAGTGCATTAAACATTGATAAACCAGACAAAATAGACGTTTCGTATGACGAGAGAGAGAGAGAGAGAGAGAGAGAGAGAGAGAGAGCTTCATGGCTGCTGCTCTTGTATTGCACAAGTTTAATGTCTAGTTATAGTTTATGTCGATATGCGATTCAACTGAACTGAACTACACAAGGAATAATTGGTGATGATGAACAAAATATATTTATATTAAACGTGCTTTTCAGGATTAATAACTAGTTCGTTTGTAATTAACTTGTGAAAATTAGCATTAATTATTATCTTTTATGAATAAATTGATGAAAACGTTGATATTAATAGTAATTGTTACAATTGTTACTTTTTGTAATACTGGAAATAAGTTCCACATTGGATATGTAAAGTACACGGGTACTATCTTATTTAACGCACTGTTAAGCAAACGACTCTTTTACGAACGATTCAAAAACTGTCCCTAACGCAATATCAATCAATTAATTTATTTTCATCCGGATTAGTCACGCATTAGTAACGGTTTTCTATACAGTTTTTAGAATACTTAAATGTTAGCTTATACCTCTCACTCAGAAATACATAAAGCTGTTTGTACCTACGTAAAAATCTGATGCCGTTTTCATATTTATATTTACAGAAATTTGAAACCTTGAGAATGTACAACTTTCAAAAGCACTTTATTTAAATGCGAAACGCCATGTCATATTAGTACTTATTTATTTTTTTACATTTTACTGGAATGCATCAAAGGCAAAACTGTCAAGGTTTTGTTTTCATTTCTGTATTAGTTTGCGAAACCCGACCATGTTTCAAAATACGTTTTTTAAACAGCGAGTTTCAGGAAAAGCAAATAGTCTATCCATCTGTGAATGCACACAAGTTGTACAAAGCAGCCCTGAAAGCGGAAAGTAGATAATAGGTCTCGAAGCTAGTGCCATACTTTGGGCGTGTCGCGCGCCGCCGATACAAAGCACCCCTGTAATCTCCGACCTCATCACGTGACAATCAGCCAGTGTGTACTGATCGCGGGGTCGCTATTGTAATGTTATTCTAACGAGTGATAACAGACTGAGATTAATATCAATAATAGATTGCGCGAACCATGTATACAAGTCAGCAAGTGACTTGGTGATGGGGTCATATGTGTGCTTGGCCTGCTGGTCACTAGCTACATGTATTCTTGTTTATCTATCTATATTCTATAAGACTGTTCACACTACTCTCTGCAGAGGTGTATATTTACAATGTAAAAATATGTGTGAAGAAATATAAATAAATAACTCAACTATAGTATTTGGTTGGTTACACATGTATACATATATTTTTCGAGGCAGATCTAGAAGAAATTCTTTATCACATCGGCAGCACAAAACAATACTACATAATTTTGAAATGTAATTATGAAATGAACAAACCGTAAGCGTGAGGCAAATTAAAGAAAATGGTACATTGCCTTGAATTTTAGATAATATAGAAAATAACACAATATACGTAAAAAAAAAATAATATGTAATGGTAAACATGCCTGGAGGTTCCATCAATGACTGTGTAGTGTGTACTACTATAGCTACGGAGTTAGAATGCGCTGTCTTGTCTCAAACTTTGTATAACTTCAAACCAAACCGCACAGAATCGATTCCGTAGTCAAATCGAATCGAGGAGTTGACCCAAATCGCGAAACGGCAATAATTTCGCTTCCCTTCCTACCACACAGCGACGGAACGAACGGCGGGCATGGCACAAGCGTTTTCCAGCCGGCGTTTGTAAAACTAAGTTAGCCCCCCCCCCCCCCCCCCCCTCCCACCCCTCGTGTGATTTGAATCCACTTAGACGCGACACTGATTGGGGTAGGTTAGTCGGGTGAAGGTGGTTGGCCTAGGTAACTCTCTCCTAATCAAATGTACAACTTCATTTGAATATGAGGCTAAGTGAGTTTAGGGTGGGTGCTTGCCTATACCGCCGCCGCGCGCGCTAGCGTTCATACACCTTCTCCCTAGACCACAGTGCGGAAAAACATTGACAAATAGAATCAAAAGGCATTGATTCGATCACTGGTTTGAATAATCCCGCCAAACACGTCTCGAGATCACGATATATCTGTGGCGGTGTTTATTGTTTGGACGTGATGAGCCCTGGGGGGACGGCCTTGTCAACTGACCAATCAGGATGAAGTGTTTGGTGGAAATTGAATTTCACGTCCAGCAATTGATGTTTCTGACATCATAGTAAAATAGTGCTGTCTTCATAATGTAGCAAATGTATACAAAACTAATTAACCAATTATAATGCCAAACAGTGAGTTTGTTTATTGTAATCAATATTTAAAAACCCGCTCACATTCTACATTTTGTGTAGGTATAATAGTGTCTCTAAAGCAAGCAAGCGTTGTAGTTTTGACAGACCCACCGAAGAACAACCACGAAACTAGGAAAGTCTTGCCCGGCAGTGAAATTGATTCTCCCAAACCACATTCTGTTATTTATTACAGATTTGTACAACATCTTGAATTTACATGTGTTTCATCTTATAACTTATAAGTAGGCCTTCAAAACACCTCGCACGAAGATGAATAAATACATCAATGAATGAATCTGCTATTATTCTCCCATTGTTAGATTAACTGATTATTAGTAGTGAGACATTCTTCAGTTTTCGTTGAATGCAATTGATTGTGTTTCTTTGTTTTCTTTTCAGAGAATATGGTAATAGTTTAATCCACAAACGAACGTTGCTGAATCCAACATTGATGTAAAAACAAGTTAGAAACTGGCAGTGATTCGTTTGCTTGTAAGTAGTCACAAATATCATTATTATGATTATACAACTAAAGTAATGCGACGTTGTTTTCTAGTTGATTAAAACATTAAGAGTGTTTTATTGATGCTCGCCGGCCAACTAATCTGTTTGAAAAGTAGGCGGTTTACTTCACGTTGAATCTTAGCCACGTTGCAGTTTCCTTGGCGACGGTGGCGGCGCGTCGCGGCGCTCGGAGAAAACTTGATTAGACCATTGTTTAAAATCTCAATTGAATTAATTAGCCTCAGTGGCTAAGTACATCTTGTGGTAATTGTCCCCGGAATTTGCTTCTATACTCTTGAGAGAGAGCGAGAGAGAGAGAGAGAGAGAGAGAGAGAGAGAGAGAGAGAGAGAGAGAGAGCGAGAGAGAGAGAGAGAGAGAGCGACCACATAAATACATGGAAATCTCATTATGTGCCAAGCAAGAGACTGTCTAGTCTGGAGGCGACCGTTACTTGGTTACACCTGTTGGTGAATGCAACAACCTTATTACTTTAATGACACCCAATTACGCATTATCTTGTTAGGAGTCCCTTAAGGAGCGGAGAGCGTGGACGCTGGGAAGTAATGAACGTCTTGGGTAGAATAGATCTCTGCATTTACCGACCTGACTAATCGCACGCACAGGGTTAAATGTATGGACCTATAAATATTTGGTTAGTTTCATTTAGAATAAAGTGAACAGAAAGTTTCACATGTATTTATCACGGGAAATACGGAGCATTCAAGTAATTATAGTTATTAAAGGAAATAACTGCACTTTTCTCATTAGAACAATGTGAAATCAATGTTGAGTATAACATGTTTAAAAGCATTCTTTCAAAGTTATGGATTTGTGACTTTATAAACTGCATTTAAATAGAACGCTTAAATTCTGCACCAACAGAACAATTCCGTTATATATTTTGTATTGAACAAAGAAACTTATATTCTAGATTTTTAGTCAGAATCCTTTCCCACAAATTCGATATTTTTGCTTTTCTAACGAACCATTATCTAATAATGTGGCTTTACCAATAAATATGCGCATTAGACGTGATGCATATGCCTATAATATTTACTATCCTCCAAAAAGTGTCAATATATGCGTGGTCGTGAAATAAGTTTGTAAAAAGTCCCAAGTATCCAGATAAAATAAAGACAAACATGCATTATATATAACTATCTCATTCCTACTAATCGCCAACCGAATGTGTGGTATGTTTGTATGAACAACCCACTCATGGTATTGCTCGTTGCACAATTGAATGTCCGGCAGCAAACACGCTGATCTAATTACAAGGGGTATATCTGTCAACCAATAGGCGTGTAATGACGTCATCGTAATTAGCTGATCGGATTAATAAGCCGATTAATGCAGCCAGGCTGGCTGCAACGTTTATGGTCCGTGGAGATGCCCAACAATAGTGCTAGAGAAAATGGAGAAGTTCAAATGGAGTAATCGTTTATTGTTTGCTTACAATACAATCATGCTATTCCAGACGATGAGGGGTGATAACGAAATTAAGACAAGTACCAGAGGTTTCGAACCCACGTCCCTAGGTGTCATACGCATAGAACCCGCGCCCCAAGAGACAGATCAAGATAAAAATACGCACAACAGATAATCCGGTATGTTATTTGTACCGAATATAAAGACATGAAGTTATTGTCATGACAGGAGACCAAGCCACAGAATGATAACATAAACGAAGGGTTGGATCTGAATATGATGGACAGATAGATAGATAGATAGATATAGAAATCCCTCTTTCAATGCAGAAGGCCCAGGGTTCGATTGCCGGCTAGAGTTGGGTTTGTAGCATTGGAACTTGACCTCATGGCACGTGAACGGTGACTTTAGAGTCAACAGCGCAACGAAGCACATAATACATGATATAATGTCCCCTACTGGAAGTCAGTTCTTGTAACTGAGCGGGAAAACAATAAATACAATTGTGTAATTAAAATATAGGACTATACACTGTTCCTTGTCAATTAAAATTATTATAAAACGACGCAATATTTAGAGAGCTAATCAGCTCTCTTCAACTGGTCTTCAATTTCAATTGACAAGGAACAGTGTATAGTCCTATATTTTAATTACACATATGTTACCTGTTCTACTAAGTTTCCGTTTTTAGTAAATACAATTTTTTATAATTGTTAATGCATACGTGTGATAAGAAGCGATATCTCTACAAATATTGAACAGCTCCGTGTTCTGTAGGCCGGGCACACGACACGTGAGGGGTAGAAGCAACGACAAGCGGCGGAAATCAAATCTGTTGGAATCACATCAGGTGTATCTAAAGATGGAACACGACGAGAGAGACCTAAAGAGTTGACGAGAGTGTGATGGTATAACCATAGTTATAAATATTGTTACCACATTTATATCTATGGTATAGCCAATACTCCGTCCTACTCCGTCACGTGATTGACATTCACACCGCCTTGTTCGTTTGTCGAGCTTAAAGGGTTCACCACTTCATGTTTATTTGCATATCATTCGTTGTTAGCAGAATTATTTCTAGTGAAATCGATGTAACAAGGGGTTATAATCATATTATTTTCATAATTTCAAAGATAAACTCCTCACAAACGAAGCTTTTATAGTAACGATTCGTGTTTTGCAACCCTCCCGTCAAACACAATATTAGATATAAACCTTCATTAGTCTCATTAACAGCAATAACAGGCGCCAGATTGAGGTCAGCTGTAAGTGATTCCAGGTGACGTCACGTTGTGAGTGAGCCTATTGGAGCGGGGGAGCCTCAAAGGGCGATCGCGCGCTATTAAGTGAATACATTAGCTCTCTTTTATCGTGCACGGGTTATTGGGTCAACCAGTACAAGGTACGTTAATCCCCTGGGGCCTCATTCCTGTACATTTTTTTAACTCTCCTTAACTCTCGCTAACCCCATGTTAAAATGACCCCGGGGTTAACTCCTACACAGGCTTCCCTGCATAATTCGGAGGCAAATATGACCCTGTCTGATAGAAGGGTTAAGAAGAGTTATCTCAACAATACTTTGAAATGCCGCCATTTTGTCAATGCCCGTGTGTGTAGTTTCACAAATGTCACATTTCAATTCTTTATTTGGGATATCCACCTACATGAATACGTTACTTTATATGTTTATTGAAGTTAATAAATAATTTTGTGTATTTATAGTACATTATAAAGGTCCTACATATGTAAATATGTAATTTTATTGAGTATTTTGTGGACGTTTTGGGGTTATTGGAATGTTTTTGTTTGTTATTGTTTTTATTTTGTCTCGTTTTTTCAACAATGTCTTCCTTCGATCGGCGTCTCAATTGCTGACTCCTGATTGGCTATTGACTAACACCGGGGTTAAGTTTGCAAATGTACTGGAATCAGGCCCCTGGCGGGGGCTCGTGGTTTACCGAACCTCTGCCAGGGGATTGACGGACCTTACAACCGGTAGGCCTTCGTAGCTTGGATACATCGCCGCTAGTAGCGCGTGGGGTTCGACGGGACCCCGCCAGGGGACTAGGACCCGTGCAGTGATTACACTACCGGTTCTGTAGACAAGCTTTTGCTCTGAGGGAGGGGTAGGGGGGAACGAAGAATTTTGCACAGGTATATAATGACGTGCTTTGTGTGTGTGTGGGCGTGTGTATGCGCGCGTACACTCACCGGAATGCTCCGACAGGCTCCTCCCACCCCCAGCAGGCGGCGTGTGTGTGTGTGTGTGTGGGCGTGTGTATGCGCGCGTACACTCACCGGAATGCTCCGACAGGCTCCAGCCGCCCCCAGCAGGCGGCGTGTGTGTGTGGGCGTGTGCATGCCCGCGTACACTCACCGGAATGCTCCGACAGGCTCCTGCCGCCCCCAGCAGGCGGCGTGTGTGTGTGTATGCGCGCGTACACTCACCGGAATGCTCCGACAGGCTCCTGCCGCCCCCAGCAGGCGGTGTGTGTGTGGGCGTGTGTATGCGCGCGTACACTCACCGGAATGCTCCGACAGGCTCCTGCCGCCCCCAGCAGGCGGTGTGTGTGTGGGCGTGTGTGTGCGCGCGTACACTCACCGGAATACTCCGACAGGCTCCTGCCGCCCCCAGCAGGCGGTGTGTGTGTGGGCGTGTGTATGCGCGCGTACACTCACCGGAATGTTCCGACAGGCTCCTGCCGCCCCCAGCAGGCGGCGTGTGTGTGTGGGCGTGTGCATGCCCGCGTACACTCACCGGAATGCTCCGACAGGCTCCTGCCGCCCCCAGCAGGCGGCGTGTGTGTGTGTATGCGCGCGTACACTCACCGGAATGCTCCGACAGGCTCCTGCCGCCCCCAGCAGGCGGTGTGTGTGTGGGCGTGTGTATGCGCGCGTACACTCACCGGAATGCTCCGACAGGCTCCTGCCGCCCCCAGCAGGCGGCGTGTGTGTGGGCGTGTGTATGCGCGCGTACACTCACCGGAATGCTCCGACAGGCTCCTGCCGCCCCCAGCAGGCGGCGTGTGTGTGTGGGCGTGTGCATGCGCGCGTACACTCACCGGAATGCTCCGACAGGCTCCTGCCGCCCCCAGCAGGCGGCGTGTGTGTGGGCGTGTGTATGCGCGCGTACACTCACCGGAATGCTCCGCCAGGCTCCTGCCGCCCCCAGCAGGCGGTGTGTGTGTGTGGGCGTGTGTATGCGCGCGTACACTCACCGGAATGCTCCGACAGGCTCCTGCCGCCCCCAGCAGGCGGCGTGTGTGTGGGCGTGTGTATGCGCGCGTACACTCACCGGAATGCTCCGACAGGCTCCTGCCGCCCCCAGCAGGCGGCGTGTGTGTGTGGGCGTGTGTATGCGCGCGTACACTCACCGGAATGCTCCGCCAGGCTCCTCCCGCCCCCAGCAGGCGGCGTGTGTGTGTGGGCGTGTGTATGCGCGCGTACACTCACCGGAATGCTCCGACAGGCTACTGCCGCCCCCAGCAGGCGGCGTGTGTGTGTGGGCGTGTGCATGCGCGCGTACACTCACCGGAATGCTCCGACAGGCTCCTGCCGCCCCCAGCAGGCGGCGTGTGTGTGTGGGCGTGTGTATGCGCGCGTACACTCACCGGAATGCTCCGACAGGCTCCTGCCGCCCCCAGCAGGCGGCGTGTGTGTGGGCGTGTGTATGCGCGCGTACACTCACCGGAATGCTCCGCCAGGCTCCTGCCGCCCCCAGCAGGCGGTGTGTGTGTGGGCGTGTGTATGCGCGCGTACGATGCTCCGCCAGGCTCCTGCCGCCCCCAGCAGGCGTCGTGTGTGTGTGGGCGTGTGCATGCGCGCGTACACTCACCGGAATGCTCCGACAGGCTCCTGCCGCCCCCAGCAGGCGGCGTGTGTGTGGGCGTGTGTGTGGGCGTGTGTATGCGCGCGTACACTCACCGGAATGCTCCGCCAGGCTCCTGCCGCCCCCAGCAGGCGGCGTGTGTGTGGGCGTGTGTGTGGGCGTGTGTATGCGCGCGTACACTCACCGGAATGCTCCGCCAGGCTCCTGCCGCCCCCAGCAGGCGGCGTGTGTGTGTGGGCGTGTGTATGCGCGCGTACACTCACCGGAATGCTCCGACAGGCTCCTGCCGCCTCCAGCAGGCGGCGTGTGTGTGGGCGTGTGTGTGGGCGTGTGTATGCGCGCGTACACTCACCGGAATGCTCCCACCGGAATGCTCCGACAGGCTCCTGCCGCCCCCAGCAGGCGGTGTGTGTGTGTGTGGGCGTGTGTATGCGCGCGTACACTCACCGGAATTCTCCGACAGGCTCCTGCCGCCCCCAGCAGGCGGCGTGTGTGTGTGGGCGTGTGCATGCGCGCGTACACTCACCGGAATGCTCCGACAGGCTCCTGCCGCCCCCAGCAGGCGGCGTGTGTGTGGGCGTGTGTATGCGCGCGTACACTCACCGGAATGCTCCGACAGACTTCTTCCGCCCCCAGCAGGCGGTGTGTGTGTGGGCGTGTGTATGTGTATGCGCGCGTACACTCACCGGAATGCTCCGACAGGCTCCTGCCGCCCCCAGCAGGCGGCGTGTGTGTGGGCGTGTGTGTGTGTATGCGCGCGTACACTCACCGGAATGCTCCGACAGGCTCCTGCCGCCCCCAGCAGGCGGCGTGTGTGTGGGCGTGTGTATGCGCGCGTACACTCACCGGAATGCTCCGACAGGCTCCTGCCGCCCCCAGCAGGCGGCGTGTGTGTGGGCGTGTGTATGCGCGCGTACACTCACCGGAATGCTCCGACAGGCTCCTGCCGCCTCCAGCAGGCGGCGTGTGTGTGGGCGTGTGTGTGGGCGTGTGTATGCGCGCGTACACTCACCGGAATGCTCCGCCAAGCTCCTGCCGCCCCCAGCAGGCGGCGTGTGTGTGTGGGCGTGTGTATGCGCGCGTACACTCACCGGAATGCTCCGACAGGCTCCTGCCGCCTCCAGCAGGCGGCGTGTGTGTGGGCGTGTGTATGCGCGCGTACACTCACCGGAATGCTCCGCCAGGCTCCTGCCGCCCCCAGCAGGCGGCGTGTGTGTGTGGGCGTGTGTATGCGCGCGTACACTCACCGGAATGCTCCGACAGGCTCCTGCCGCCCCCAGCAGGCGGTGTGTGTGTGTGGGCGTGTGTATGCGCGCGTACACTCACCGGAATGCTCCGACAGGCTCCTGCCGCCCCCAGCAGGCGGCGTGTGTGTGTGGGCGTGTGCATGCGCGCGTACACTCACCGGAATGCTCCGACAGGCTCCTGCCGCCCCCAGCAGGCGGCGTGTGTGTGGGCGTGTGTATGCGCGCGTACACTCACCGGAATGCTCCGACAGGCTCCTGCCGCCCCCAGCAGGCGGCGTGTGTGTGTGTATGCGCGCGTACACTCACCGGAATGCTCCGACAGGCTCCTGCCGCCCCCAGCAGGCGGCGTGTGTGTGTGTATGCGCGCGTACACTCACCGGAATGCTCCGACAGGCTCCTGCCGCCCCCAGCAGGCGGCGTGTGTGTGTGTATGCGCGCGTACACTCACCGGAATGCTCCGATAGGCTCCTGCCGCCCCCAGCAGGCGGTGTGTGTGTGTGTGGGCGTGTGTATGCGCGCGTACACTCACCGGAATGCTCCGCCAGGCTCCTGCCGCCCCCAGCAGGCGGCGTGTGTGTGTGTATGCGCGCGTACACTCACCGGAATGCTCCGACAGGCTCCTGCCGCCCCCAGCAGGCGGCGTGTGTGTGTGTATGCGCGCGTACACTCACCGGAATGCTCCGATAGGCTCCTGCCGCCCCCAGCAGGCGGTGTGTGTGTGTGTGGGCGTGTGTATGCGCGCGTACACTCACCGGAATGCTCCGCCAGGCTCCTGCCGCCCCCAGCAGGCGGCGTGTGTGTGTGTATGCGCGCGTACACTCACCGGAATGCTCCGACAGGCTCCTGCCGCCCCCAGCAGGCGGCGTGTGTGTGGGCGTGTGTATGCGCGCGTACACTCACCGGAATGCTCCGACAGGCTCCTGCCGCCCCCAGCAGGCGGCGTGTGTGTGGGCGTGTGTGTGGGCGTGTGTGTGGGCGTGTGTGTGCGCGTGTACACTCACCGGAATGCTCCGCCAGGCTCCTGCCGCCCCCAGCAGGCGGCGTGTGTGTGGGCGTGTGCTGATGGCTCCCGCTGGTCGGCGGGTTGTGTCCCTCCTGCTGACTACCGTGCTGGGGTAACGCGTACAGCGCCGTGAAGTCTTCAGCCGACGAGCTGGAGGTGGAGCACTTCCGCTTGATGTCCGCGGTGGAGTGGTGGTGTGAGTGGTGGAGGTGGTGCTCGTCCACCAGCCCCGCCACGCCCAACAGTCCGCCCACCAGGTTCGGCCGCAGTTCCTCCATGAGTCCTCCTGCGGGCATGACAATCACGTGGTACAGTCGTACACGCGTCCCATAACCTTGGACTCTAAGGGGATGACAAGAGTCTTACCACAGACACTTGTTACGTAAAATGGTTCCACAGCAACCTCGTGGATGCTGATGTCATAGATGAGTTAATCATTGACCAACCAAAACTAAATATTAAAAAAAACACAGTAAGAATTGCAGCCTGCTCCTCGGAGGGAAAGGTATTAATTAACCCTTACCTACAACAATATTTCAACGCAAATTTCATGTTTGGCAAAAAGTAGAAGACATTCTAAGTTATAGAAAAACGCAATTACTTTCATTTTGTTTCGTTGCTCAGCGGTAAAAATCATGTACCTATAAATGTTGCATTGTTGCTGAGCAAACAGTTTATCCAATCTGCGATTTCATTTGACCTTCTTTCTCTAGAACTTGTTTTTAATTAATTATATATAATTTTTTGTTACGAATACGATATGTGACTTTTTAGTTTTATGCCTGAATACTCCTTTAAGGTCGTGTATCTGAATAGCATGGACCTACTCCACTCGGAAGTAAAGTCGAGCAGTCGGTCTTGTCTCTCACCACTGGCAATTATCAACACTATTGACTATAGTTAGTAGTTATTGATTACGCTAAGAGGGCATCTGTGCTAATTGAGTTGTTGGTCAACTCAACTGGGTCAAACAGAACAATAAGTGACGTATTGTCGATAAGTTGGGTGTCGGTAAAGTTATTAGACTTCGTTATCGTCTACCTCCATTAAAATCAACTCTAATGTTAATAGTTTGACTATGACACGAGGAGAAATAATCGTGCGTACTATTTACATCATCGGTCTCGGCAGGTTTACCCCATTGACAACTTCAAAACACTCTGAGGTTTAAACAGATTTTTAGTTTATCTGGTCCTAGCACTCGTGATTCCTGGCAAAATAAAATGTATGCTTATCCATGATGGTGCCCATACGATTCTTTCGGCATACGTCACAGTATTATTTATTTATATTATATAAGGGATTCTTTTTGTAAATTATGATCCGTAAAGAAATTAACTGTAACCTTTGGCTTTTTAGATCATACAAACCCTCAAACTCTCTGTGTATTTATAACAGTAGTAAAGGTACTAAAATACTCATAATAATATGTATTCATTTAGTATTGATTGGAAAGCGGAATTATCCAATGTGTGTTTATTTTGAACGGGTATCCTGGAAAATGAATTTTCCTTCATTTTGGTGGCGGTGCCGGGTCCAAAACAAAATCGCGTTTTCTTTGTTTATTTTACTTTAACTACGATCTACAAACGTAAAGCGGTCTTTTTAATTTCCAAACCATATTATTTCCAAGCTAGAATTGTTAGTTTTCTTTTGCTAAATTGGTTGAACCGTCAAAAGAGTACATTTTGATAATTTCCCATTTTAATAGCATTGAAAAAGTTGATTTCCATAATTAATGAGTGTTTTCTATGCGGTCCGCGCTACTTAAAGTCTGAAACTAACGCCTGTTGATTGAGCTAATGCGCACGCGCTGGAAAACTTCACTTTGTATTCATTTTATATTAGCCTTTGTAGTTTTATTTTTATTTGAAACGAAATGCATCTCCATTTTACAAATTAACAATTTATAGCCTCATGCACAAAGACACTTGTGGACGCAACTGTTGACTTGCGTCCGCAAATTGATTAAACCGGATGCACAAAAGGATTTGCCGGCGCAAATATGTGCGTGAGCTCCGTAAATTTGCGGCTCAATCAACTATCCCACAAATTGCCAAAAATTCATCCGGATTTCCGCAAGTTTATCTGCACCAGCAGTCCTTCATTTTTAATGAACAGTTAGTTTGCGTCGGCAAATCTTTGTGCATGAGGCTGATAGTCTATTGCTTCTATAACGGGCAGTGTTTGCAAAAGTGAATATGGGTTCCCTTTTTTACTTTTTGCAACAAATAAACAGTTTTAATTTAATCGACATTTAGGTTTTTTAAAATTAGACTGTTGAGTTTTACACCCTTACAGAATAGTTTCGATAAAGTAACAATTAAAATACGTTTATCGTTTGTTAACCCTCGTAATAACGAAATGCCGTCAAAGTTATCGTGGTCTAACATGTCGATAAAACAGATATCAACATGCTGAAGCTGTTTTATTATACAGTAACAATACCGGATGACGTGGAAGATATCATATGACAGCCGGTGCACGCAAGAAGGGAAACAAGATTACATACTTGTTCATCTACAACAATCTTGTATCTATAAACAAGTATATTGTGATTCACACCTTGACCCATCTCTTATCGTATCGACTAGCATTATTGATGTAAATCAATGTTCAAGAACATCTTCAATGATCTCTCCCTGTTATCTGTTATCAATACCCCCCCCCTCCACCCCCTCGACTATCACCGCGGGTAATCGGTTGCATAATGCGAGTGTCATGTTTCCTGATACGTTTATGTCTGTCTAGCCAAACAGGTGACCGTGTTGTGATTTGATTGTGTTCTATTCTGTGGTTTGCTGTTCTCTCGCTGAATGATCACATCATCAAATTGTTGTGTATTCATCATTTATCCATCACCTCGGTTCATTTTGAGAGCTCAATACGGGAAGCTAAGACATATAAAGTGTTCAAGGGTTGCCCTAGTATTTTAAAACAGCGATTGAAATGTACATATGGAAATAATGCTTGTAGAGTGGGATGTTTTGAAACCTATGTGGGCATAGAGCGTAGAAAACAGGAAAACAAACCACGGAAACGCGATTTTCATTTGTACCCGGCACCGCCACCACCGGAAGGAAAACTTGATTTTCCAGAATGCCCGTTCAAAATAAACACAGCTTGATGTATATCGTATATTTGAGTCTCTATACTTATGTGGCTATTTGTCTGTAGCTTTAAAATAACATTCAATATGAGCATTTTGGGGTAATTCTGGAAAGAAGAGAGGGATGCAAAATCTATTATCTTTCAATAAAATTAGACATACCAATGTGGCTCAAATTGTAATACTTTTTTAATCTTTCTTTGAAGATATCTGCAGACCTTACAGACAGACAATATCTACCGACGCATAATCCCAGAATGTTGACAATGAATTGAATTTAACGGGATGGATAGTCTCACTATTAAAGCCGCTCAAAATTCTGTTTTGGAAATATGTTGAGAATGCTACACAATATCGAATCATTTAGTTTTTTTCAGAATTAAACACAAAAATTAAAAAGTATAACACATGAATCCTTACTATGCTATTTAGAAGTCAGTTAAACAGTAAATAATCAACTGATTTTTAAAATGACAACCATGATGATTGCAATATTACAAATTTTGTGAAACCCGTGTTTTGTTAAAATGAAACTACAATATGTTGTTTAGTAAGCATCGTTTTAAGGCTGGTCCACACAGATTTTTAAGACATACGATTTAAGGTTTAACGCGTAGTCGTAAAGTTGGATCATAGGAAACACGTACTGGCGTTCACACAAAGTTTTAGTTTTAAGACGTTGTTTTTAAAACAACGTCTTAAAATCTTATGCATTATGTCTTCAAAATCTGTGTGGACTAGCCTTAAATAGCATTATGTTCTTCAAGTTTGCTAAGATCTTTGATTTGACACGGTTTTGATAGCTTAGACTTCCCTTTGCCCTTTTGACATAAAATCTTCTCGTTCGTTAAGAGCGTTCGGCAGTAGGAGTTTTACAGATGTATTGGCCGTTAACCAATTACTCTTAAACTAATAGTAGGATTATTATAAACATTTACCTACTTGTAGAGGGATGTCATATATTCTATGCGTGGTATTAAGTACATTTGTCACCAACCTATTCAAAAATAACGTACCCAATGTAAGCAGATTCTCCGTATTATTTCGCCGAAAGTAATTTATTTGCATAATTCAATGTGAGGTTATTATTATTGAGCAGGCTTGTCACAAATGAACTTAATACCATGCGTATATGACACCCCTCTGCAAGTAGGTAAATTTTCATAATACTCCTATTATTTGTTTAAGAGAAATTAGTTGACTAAAAACGTAAAAACTACTTCTGAACGCTCTTCAGCTCCTAGTACGACCAGCTTAGTTAGATTGATTGGTCTTACCGTCTAGGGGCAGCTTGAGCTTGGCGTTGCCCGTGGGGGCGCCCCCGCACGGGTTGGCTGACGCGGCGGCTGCGGCGGCGAAGTTGAGCTGCCTGGAGAAGATGGCGGGGAAGATGTTGAACTGTTGGTGGTGGTGGTGCGAGGAGTGGTGCGAAGAGTGGTGGTGGTGCTCGGGGGTGGCGCCGCTACTCTCGCTGCTGGGTGGTGCCAGACTGCCGCCGCCAGAACCACCCAGACAGATCGGAGACCCCTTGAACTCCAACGTTAAGCCGGGAGGTCGGGGGTGCTTAATGGTTACTTGCAGACGATGGTCACAAAATTATGACCGTTTGAAAATTTTTAAATGGTATTCGTTCGTCATTGACAAGGTTTTTTTTTAATCCGGAAAGTAATTATTTACCACCGCACTAGTAGCAAACTAAACGAAATGTGTATTGTGCCTAGCTAAATTTTCAACAGTTCCAAATGATCACTTTAATAACGAAATTGACTCAAACAATAATTATTTCCACCCGCACTAGTGTACCGAACTAATTGTTGCTAAACTATCAACAGTTTCAAATAGACACTACAGTAATGAATGTAATTATTTACCACCGCACTAGTACCGAAATAAACTAAACGTACGTCGTGCGTTGCTTGCTTGTCAACAATTCTAAATCGACACTACAATATTTCAACTCACTCATTTTAATTCATCGTTATTGTTGCATAAAAACTCACTACACTGTAGCGGTTATGTTCTAATTATTTAACACAGTACTTTAAAATTAATTTCAATAATGTATTTAAAAATACGTTTCGATTAGGCTTACTATGTTCTGGTGATTGAAATTGTCACTGATGTTTCTTCATTAATCAGATGAGATTCCACCATTGGTGTTTGTGCTTCGTTAGTAATAAATATTCAAAAGTATTGTTCGGTAGAGTTTTGCACAGTCAATAAATCGAACACTAATTAGATTGAGTAATATCACACACGGAAACACGGTTCACTGTCGTCGGGCGATGCGTTGTAATACTAACTTCGTTGCTGTTGTGTCATCAAAGTCGACCGGCCAACTGGCTCTCGTTTTGATACTCGGATTCGATTTTCAGTTCTTACCGTCGCGGTGTGAGCGAAATAGGGGTGGGAGGGGGTTGAATCTAGTCACGTGAAAAACTTTCTTTAATTTTCACCGTCTGACTCCTTTTCCACCAATTAGAATATCTTCCACCACACCTTTCAACGAGAAAACCTAATTTTCGAAAGTCCTTTTTCCCACTAACTGATTGAAAAATGTCATTAGGAGAGTTGATTTTGCTAACTGGGTATTATGAGCCCACCTCCGTCTCTCCACCCTTAACTATATTTGTCGGGCCTCAATGAATTCTATCCCCCGCGTATTAGCAGCGAAAGAATTTCGAAAACAACCTCCTATGATGACGAGACTCCGATAACGAAAAGTGACTAACGAAATTAAGCTTCAGATATACTATAGTCACTTGTTTTATATACCAGTCCCTAACCCGACTATCCGGAACGTCCGTGAAACAGCGCCAAAGACTGTATGATTTCCTGTTGTGAATAGACGAACCGGTGTCTATTTCGCTTCTATTCAGCCAATGATAAAGTTGACATTAGTATGCCGGAGCTTTGCTAAAATGCTCCATTGTGATTGGTGGATTGGTTAATAGGATTCCATGGTAACGACCAGTGGGGGTGGTGGATTCAAGATGGCGGGTGCGCGGCGGGGATTAGATCGCGTGCCGCGTGCGCTCGATCGGGGGTTGGGGGGGGGGGGGCTCAGGGATGAGAGGGTGGGGGGAGGATGATGCGCTCGGAAAAATTGGCCTCAAATGCTGTTTTATTTTTAATATACCCTGTTAGAGGGGTAGATTGGTAAATGTAGGTTACTATATAAAACAGAAGATCGTTTTTAATTCAATTTTTAATTTACTTCTCTGATTGGAGCGCTGTGCAAAGCCAGTGGCGATGTTTGAGCCGGCGTTAAAACGACCCGGCGTGTCTTGTTTGCCAGATTAAAGAGGAGCGAGCTTGCTTTGGATTCTCACCCTGCGGTAATAAGCGAAACCAAACAATGGTCTCGCATTGAACTGATAACAACAGATACTACTTAGCAAGGTCTACACTACCGTTGTACATAACGACACACATGAACGGCGATGTACTCCAATATGCCCAATATTATAATGGTGCTCGTAAATAAAAACATGTATATCTACAGTGACATTTTTATTTGACAAATAGTACCAAAATCAGCAGTGTTAAAATTGTGTTCCTTTATATTACAATATTTCAAAGTTTTACAAAACCCTGACATGACGTCCTGCTAGGGAGAGCCATCTTACGACGTGACCATTTAGGCGAAACCTACACCTACCCTACAAAAATGACCCCTTAGATCAAATAAATGAACATTGTTTTAGAATGTCGAATGCCCTCGTTATCAATGTAAAAATGTATAATAACGCATTATTGCTAAACATCTACCTGATTTAGGATTAGATTTATTCTATATTTGCACCAAGACCGAGGTCTCACTAGTATGAATTGAATATTTGGTGATTGATTACTGATTTTGATGAAGAAGAAAGGAGGAGAAACAAAGTACCAGCACGTAGCCTACTTCTGTTAAAAGAACATCAAGAGGACCATCGGCTTTATGTTGTATCTGAAAGAACAGTGTCCATTTTTGTGTTTGTGTTTATTTATATGTGTTCCTCCGTTAGCTTGACTTCCGTGCAGTTGACGAGAAGAACGAAGCTTTCAAACCCTCCAATCTGTTCTAACCAACGGTCACTCTCTCTTTTGCTTAACTTTGGTGTTCGTATGAGAACTGGAAAAGCAATGCCGTTAAGCCGTGGTTTTAAAGTAGAAATAACAGAACTCTTACACATTTATACGTTCACATAAACACACACTCAACACACATACATACAAAATAAGCACATATGCACGCGCACACACGCACACACACGCACACGCGCACGCACACGCACACGCACACGCACACGCACACGCACACGCACACGCACACGCACACGCACACGCACACGCACACGCACACGCACACGCACACGCACACGCACACGCACACGCACACGCACACGCACACGCACACGCACACGCACACGCACACGCACACGCACACGCACACGCACACGCACACGCACACGCACACGCACATGCACACGCACACGCACACACTGGCCCGGGCTGGCCTGCGGTAATGCAAACCACCAGTTTAAATTAATCTCATCCTTCATTTTCATAACCACATTAGTTAGTGAGTTTATTGTTTTTAATTTTTATAAAGTAATCATTAAACTAGAACTAGCCCTGTACCAAAACAAATTACATTTTTAATTAAATTTAAAGCCACTTTCTTATTCTCTTTTTCAAGAGTGCAGCAGCTAAAGTTCCTCTTTGCGTCGTAGCGAGAGACCTCACTGTATCTTCTTGTGGGTTTTCGTTGTTGATGCAATTAGCAAGTTAGCAGTCAAGTTTGAGCTTCAATCTTCGTTCAAAGAAGAAGCAACAATTACTTATGTATAAGCGTAAGAAGAGGCAGCCATTTCCACGTCTCTCTCCCTCTCTCTCGCTCTGATGAGCTACGGTGCTTGGCTCGTCTTTTTGTGTGGCGCACAATGCCAACATCCATTATGAGGGGAATTATTGCGCAAACAACCTCTTCTCGGTTTTCATGTTGGAAAGCAAAATGAGTGTTTTAATTAAGACAACTTTTGTTACTGCTTTGTTTTATATGTTATACTTCTACTCGTTAGTAGATGAAAACAATAAACTATACTTGAACATGTTAAACTTAAATACTGTTAAATAATATCTCGTACTACATATTCACCTTAGTATAAAAAAACGAAATTAGTAGAACTTTTAATTTTGTGCGTTTTTTTTTTTAAACAGTGAATTTTCCTATATATTTACTTTTGTAATGTTATAGGGACAATATTTATTATTTTGATTTGTTTTAAACTTATAGAGAAGAGATCGCAATTATTACGTTGGACGCGTAAAACATACATACTATATTTAAATAGTGCCATCATCAAGTATCCACATGTAGCCTACAATAACAAGAAAGGTTTTCGTCCCCTATTAGGCTGTACAGAAGCTAATCTCATCTATTGAAGCAAACACAATACAACACATTCATGTAGACACCACCGGTAGATGTGGCTCAGCTGTATCAGCGGCTGCCGCTGAAGTCTGGTATGTCTAACTACCCTGCTGGACAGTAATGTACAGAGCGAGGTAGGGAAACACGGGGGTAATAGACATTCAATTCAATTCAATTCAATTCAATTTATTAGACATTTACAGGTACATATTATTTCCAGATATATTATCATTTAATCAAGGCAACCAAATAAGTAAAGAATCTTTGTTCGTGGTTGCCCTGTTACAAGTTTAGCCTTTAACATTTAATTGATAAAAAATAGACAATTTATACCTAAAACTAATCCTACTTACTACTAGTAGAAGCCATGTTATTTTATTGAGAATGTTAGCTTTGACAGCCCTATGGTATGAAAATATTGCTATGGATACCAATTTGTGCTGACATAATTTTTAACAATATAACATTCATATGTATATATTATATAATACATGATATAAAACATGATTATAATATTGTATGTCGACGAGTACGGGCTGAAGGTAGTGGGACTCGAACCCCGCACCTCTCAGTGAGTGTGTCCCCCCCGACACCCGCCCCACATGGGGGGTGAGAAATGTGACGCCACTTGTCAACGCCGCGCCTAGGGCAGGTGTCAGCGACGACAGATGGGGCTCCGCATAGGACAACCCTTAATCCGAGGCTGTGTTTATGTTGGGGGGTTGACAGACACATGGAGGGGCGGGGGTTCGATGACAGACGCCGGTACACCTGATTATACGTTTATATGGAGATTGTCTTATTTTGTTTGTGAAACCGAGGTACGTTTTTGTTTCGAGTTTGGGAGCTACTTTAGCTCAATGTCACAACATAAGGGTCGTAAGCTCCATTCCAGCTACCGGTAAACCCGATTCAAAACTACTACCTATACACATTTTTTGTTCAATAGGGAAGGCTCATAAAAAATAAATATTCCTCAAAGTACCTAAAAACAGAAGGCCATTATCAAAAAGTACGGGCTATATAATTTTTATATCTGAGAAGTGTATATTTCCAATTCTATTTGCTTTTAAAGTTTGAAATTTGGAACTTACCGCTCCGTAATTGAAAAACGGCTCGTGACGTCATAACTCTTGTCAACAACTGCCTCCTTGAAGTATTCTTAATAATATCAAAGATATTAAGTTGGACATTTTACAATATCTAGGATGCAGTGACTTTACAACAATGTCTTTTATACCACTGTTTTCTTCAGAAAATACATTTTGATACAGTATTTACCAAAACGTGTTTAAAATAATGCAATTATTTAACATATTGTTGTAAATTAATGTTGAGCAGTGTTCATTTACTAACTAGAAATAAACGTTGATTCAGTTAAAGTCTTATGAGAGCAATAATCTACTAAATTGTGGGATTTCAGTACTATTTGTATGATATAAAATGATTGTTTCCAGAGTTATGACGTCAGAACCTTATAATCACGAGCAAGATGGCGCAGGTCCGTTTCTGAGCGTGTTTTGACAGCAATATCTTTGACTTGCTGTTAAAGCGATGTTAATGCACCTTTCGAGGCGAAACCAATTAGTTCCCGTTTATTTTAACTTGAGGTAACCAGTAAGCAAATAAAAAAAATGTGTGAGCCTTCCCTATTGTGTTTCTGAAAACGAGGCTATTTTATGAGAAACCTTTGACGAAAAGAGCTATCTCAATGTGTGCTTAAGATAAAGTATCTATAGCTTTAGGGGAAATACATTCAATTTTATCGATCGGAATAGCTGATTAAAAGTCTCTACTTAGAATTCCTCAGTTTAATATACTTCTCTTCTAAAATATTGTGTCGTTTTTCATTCAAAAAAGATGGATAAACTAAAATTACTCGTAGATGTATATTTAACATTTATGCACGTTACTGACGTCCTGGCCAAAACTATTACATCAAGTAGCCTAGATATTATTAAAGTGGTATGCGTGCTAAGTTCTTCAGAGATTGAAACCAAGTACATAATAAACCCCAGTTAATGTGCAAATATTAAAGCCCGACTAATCACCATATCGTTACTGTATGGAATTGAGAGATGAAACCAAATAGCCAAACCGTTGTATGGTTTTGAATTGCAAAAACCCCTAATGATTGAGCATGCAATGCAACTTGCTGGGCGATGATTGAATTACTGTGGTAATTAATCAGTTTTCGGTTTGCCAGCAACTTGCTCTGAACTCAACAATGAATTGCAAGTGCGCTCAGGAATTTGAATACAGCATTATGCAATATCCACCCGCTGTCGTCTCATTGGCCACTAATATTCACGTCATAATATGAGAGCCCGCACGAGGAAATATAGCTTTGTCAGCGGGCAAATAAGATTAAAATGCATTTATCATATGAATGGTTGTAAATCTTAGATAATTGATAGAACAATTTGATAACTGTACCGGGTCCCATACAAACACCGAAGTTAAGTGACATCGGGCTGAGTCAGGAAGAGAGAGGGTGACCGCGTTCCTCCGAAACATTAGTTAACGTTGGTTAGAGCAGATTTAAGGTTCGGCCGCCTAATTCTTCTCGCAGGTTATTAGAGGATATGTTGGTCAAAGGTGCACCGGATGGGATGTAAAGCCGACGGTCCCCTTGCTACATTTCGATAGGAGTAGACTACGTGTCTGCATCAGGTTTACTATCGCAAATATAGAATAAATCAATCAGTTAATACTTAAAGGCAACACTGGAGTGGAGCGAAATGTTGCAACACAGCTCCGAAAAGAGTTGAAGGTAATTCGTACTTGTGTCCCGTCCGTTCCGACCGTCCACTGTCGTACGAATAAAACAACCGTCAAAGACTCGCGCAGTTCACAAAGTAACTGCAAGAGACAAATCGAACACTAAAACAATCGCCAATCATTCCGCACACAGAGACACAGCTTCAACGCGTCACATTTCTGCCGATAGACCAATCAGAATGCTTAATCAAAAAACAAGCCATTTGTACATTAATAAAAGATGATCCAAATAATATCGATGCACCTCCTGTTCGCGTATTGACGGCGATCATCAGTGTCCCTGCTGTATTAATCCATGAATATATTTACATACATAAATATCAATGGGTTAGGATTTTGTGGGTATGTTACAATGTCGTGATATTGTTGGGGATAATTTTACAGTAGTCCCGTCGCACTATCTGGCTTGCATATCTAACCAAAGGGTTTTGTATAAACTTTGATTTCATGATAAGACCCTCCATTAGCACAACCAGAAGGGTAATAAGGGATTGAATATTTTATAAGCATCTGTCATTGGGGTAAGTACACTTGACCGAACAGCCTATACAGAGCACCACTCGAGTGTCCCTCGTACTTCATTAGACGGATCAATTTGCTGCATGAAAGCCGCTTTTATTGAATACGGTCGAGACATTGATGTTAGAAATACTTGCAGCATGCGTCTAAGAAACAAGTAACAACATATGATCACAATATTCTGATAGTGTCTGAATCTGAAACCAGTTATAATTCAAACGGTTGCACGAAGGGGTTAAGATTGCGGGACAGTCATGAGATAAATGTTGCGTTTATTGTCTAACTATTTAATTATTAAGAGTGTTTTCACCATGAGACTTGATACAAGTTGTAAAGTGCATATACTTTTCATATTTTACCTATATTAGGGCCTTAAATATTATATAAAAATAATTAATTCGACAAGACACTGACAGTATTGTATTGAGCATATTATTAACAGCGGAATGTGCTGCTTCATGTCCATGTTTGTTGCCATAGTCATTTATCAACACAACGTATCCCAACGTGGATTCAACCCCGTTCAAATAAATATTGGCCCACAAGGTTTTCAATAACGCCGAGATTGATTTCATTCGCCAAGCTTTTCCAATCCTTGCCCCGCTGGACCTACGTGTGTTACCTGATAATGATTGTTGATGTATTTGTACGCAGACATCGTATTGGGGATGTTGCCGCTCTCGTGGCTTGACGAGATGAACGGGGGTGAGAGGGGGTTGGGGGTCGCAACCGCCAAATCGATATCTAGCAATATCGCATCGTTTATCTGCATCTCTCGCATAGACGCGGCTATGAGCTGTTTACAGTAGAGTTGAACACCAGGCGACTAGAAGCAGTTACACCTGCTGGCCGGTATAGTAGAGCTACCACTTGCAGCCGGTAACACAGCCGCGTATCCGGTTCAGGATGCCATGTAACACTAACGACAACGCAACCAATACATTTCGAATGCACATTTCAATTAATGAATTCTTATTTTCAGTACCAAAAGTTTGGGACTAGCGTAGTTGGCTGTGATTGGTTCGGTTTAGTGAATCTTGGTTTCTACGTTAGAGGATCGAATAATGGTTTGGGCACGGATGTCAAGTGGTCTGTTTTCATCTTCTTATATCATCCACTCATCGTCTCGATTACCAGCGTTGCTAAAATAAGAAACTTAAATCCTAAACAAGATAATCTAATATCTTATTGATATTTCGGTCACTTTCATGAAAAAAATGGAATTTACAATCTACAATATATTTTTATTAATACAAGTATTTTGCTTCAAAATACAGTATTATTATGCAATAGCTGTTGTAGGGTTTTTTATTTGTTCTTATGAGGTGCTTCGTAATAAATCAGTTTCATAGCTGGTTATGATCTAATAGACAACCGACTATTTCCATCCCCACCCATCCTTTTCATACAAGATCATCCCTGTAATTCATACTCTGCAATCCACTTTCTTTCAGTAACATTGCAACAAATCCCGGTAGTATTCATTCACGCTGAGCTATTGCCAGGGGTGGGGGGGGGGGGTGATGCAGCGAGGCTTAACAGACGGGGCATCACTAATAATCGGCTCAAAGCATCGCCCGTCAGCCAGGTTGACGGTAATGAGGACACAACCTATAGTGACGTAGCTGCATCGCACAAGAAGAAGAAGAAGAAGAAGAAGAGGACTCACCTAGATTCTCGTGCATCACATACTGATTCTCATTTAATTAGTTAATGTATATCCTGTTCAGTTATAAAACTCATTCAGAAAGGAGAACATAAATAAATTATACAATTTAAATGTTATATAATATATACAGTATGTGAAATATTCCACTACTAGTTACAGAACCTTTATTAAATAATATGGTTTATGTAACCAAAGGTGTTGGAAATACACAGAATAGCATACACTTATTAAAAACGAAATATCTTAAATAAATTGCATTGAATAAGGCTTCCAAGGTACAAATTATTTTTTTTCAATTACATTGGTGGGGGTGCCGAGTACACAAAATAATTACAGTTATTTATTAATTACTGATAACGGTAAATTAAAAGCATATAACACTTTGACTTTTGATACATTTACATTTATTTTTATTACACATACCCATCTACGAATTTCAATTTTTTTGAGTTTTAACAATTACATTGGGTTTTCATTCATACGAAATTTATTAAATGTGACTATTTTTTATTCCTAATGCCCTTTACTTCTGAAATCTGTTGACGTTTACAAACATTTATATTTCGAATACATACATTTGATGTGACATGCTTGTATAGATTAGAAACAGCTGATACATTGTGATGTCCTCTATTGAGAACTAAATACCTGTCAATGGTCAACGCGACCTTCTTCTCACGTTTCGACTTTTACCTTTCTGTTGCAGTTACTACTGAGGGTGCGGATACATATAAGGGTGCGGATGAGGGTGCGGAACAAAGCCGATACCTGGCCTTGTTTCTTCATAGAGTCCCAAGTCAGCGATGTTTAACATGTAAGTAAATAATGTGATATCATTACTAAACACAATACACAGGTAACTAATTCATGGTTACCGTCAAGACAGATATAATCAAACATTTATAAATGTTAGTTACAAACTTGTTTCAGTATATTTGCAATCTTTGAACACATTATTGTAATACAGATAATGTAATAATAACATAGAGACAAATGTTTATATTACATGAATGATGGCAAAGATTCTCGAGGCCCATGCAATATGTTGGTAAGAAAATACGTTTACGGTCTATCCACGGAGTTCTTTAAATTTAAATTGGTTGTTTTTAAATCTTCTCTTGTAAATGTTAAGTCCAATATTCACGAAACGTGAAAATTATAAATAAAACAAAGCATTAGATGACATATAATACTGAATAATGTATTCATCGCATTGTGTAAAATGCGGCAAGCTTGTTTTTACTTATGTCAGTGCTGCCCACAGTTATGCCAGCAGGATAATTGTATTCGTCGGCGGAAACAGATAAATACGGTGGAATTGGCAATTACAATTATTTTATATTCACTGTTGCTGGTTTGATCGTGTTTACCTCGGCTGCGGGATATACCAGCCAATCTCGTTACGATGTTGATTTCATTCGTCTGGTTTTAGAAAAAGATGTCAATTATACTTTTTTTTGTCGGCAAATTAATTTTCCTAAACGATTTATAAACTAAATGGAATTTCTTTTCGTGATCGAGCCTGTCTCTCAGTGATCTTTAACTTGGAGAACAGAATTCAATTGGGTTCTTATCTTAACCTAGTTATAACTGAGCCGAATCTGATCTAACGGGGGAGGTTTTGGGGTTGCAGCGCTCAGCCTTAGACCAAACGTTGTAATGTTTCTCGACTATGTTTATCAATGTGATAATATCTAGATATAACTTGTCATCTAAAACACCTTTCAGATCTACACTGTGCTTTTACCGCAACATTACTTGGGTCATCGTTTTCACTAAGCCTTCTCCTCAACTGATTGCTCACTGTTTGTCGTCAGGAATAGTGCATATTATAATAACTAGGAAAACGCTCTGTTTGACGCGTTGATAAGCGAGCGCGTCCTTATCTACGAACGTTCTGGCGAAAAGATCTCAAAGCTAATGAAAACAACAATTAACAACAATTAACAACAATTCAAGAATGTGCATTTCAAAATTTTTTCTAATTTCCATAGCTATTATACTTCCCGATATTGTTGAATGCAATTTGCGTTGCTAAGAATTTTCGTTGTCATTCTGTCCCTAGTGTTTTCGCGGCGGTCCGCCACCGTTATTAACAGTTATTGATTGTAACTTTGTAACTTTTCGAACGATTTTGCCTCAAAACTATACACCTTCAATCCACATCGAGGCTTGTAGATGGTCCAAATTTCAAGTTGATCAGACTTTCCGTTCGACCGCTATCGACAGACATAAAAACAAAACAAAAAACAAACATAATGAAGTGCCATAAGAGTCTTGTACGAAAAAAAAAAAAAAAACAGAACGAAGTGCCATAAGAGTCTCGTGGAGACGCTCGCTTCGCTCGCTTAATGAATATATTTATTTTAAATACTCGTTTGGGGCACAATTTACCCTATAAGGGCACTAGCAACACCGAAAGACAACAATGGAACAAATGAATTGAACTGATGGACAACCATCAGCTGTCAAAATAATAAAATAGCAACCATAGAAATAAAAACAAGTGTAGCAATAGTTACTGCTCGCCACTTTAAACTTTTAATGATAGACATTTGTTTGTTTTTTGTTTTGTTTTGCAAAATCAGACGAAATTATTTTTTGACAGCTTGTTGTTTGTCCATCGATTCAATTTATATGTTGCATTGTTGTCTTTTGGTGTTGCTAGTGCCCTTTAATCAGAAACCAATACAGGAAAAATAACAATATCAACAAATACAAAACTAGAATCGTTAGTGTTTAGGGTACCATAATGTGTAGATTTATGAATTTAAATAAGACAAAGGCAGATTTGCTTTCTTATGATTCCTCAGAAGTAAAGCACCTTCTTTCATGGCGTTTTCTATCCCTTAGATAAATTGAAGTTTCCAACACTCTGATCGCTTGTTTTTATATCGCACTCATATGTCGGACGAGTTAGAGTTGACATGGGTTGGATATTGGCTTCGACGTGTTAGTATCGGTAAAGTGTCACCATCCTTCAGAACAGCCGCCACGGTAGAGTTGGTTTATGTAATTTTCAACATGAGTTGACTACGTGTCCATACCCTCCCCCTCCCCCTTCTCCCCCCCCCCCCCCCCCATTTAATAATCAGCCGGTCCTGGATTGATGGGGTTCGCTGAACAGATACGCCAGTGTTGTCGATACTAAACCCGAAGCGACATGTTGGAAATATAAAATTGCTAATCATAGGAATTCACGTTATTGACGGGGGGGAGGGGGGGGGGGGTCGCCGTAGGCTGCTGGATAACGCATGCATGCATGGTGGGTGATATATACTGTCTCTGTCACTGTCCCGGGGCTGCGAGGACAGTCGTTGTAGTGACAGGTGGACAACCAGTGGGCCGCATAACACGGCGGCACAGTTTAAGCGTCGTAGGCTGCTGGATAACGCATGCATGCATGGTGGGTGATATATACTGTCTCTGTCACTGTCCCGGGGCTGCGAGGACAGTCGTTGTAGTGACAGGTGGACAACCAGTGGGCCGCATAACACGGTGGCACAGTTACAGCGTCGTAGGCTGCTGGATAAAGCATGCATGCATGGTGGGTGATATATACTGTCTCTGTCACTGTCCCGAGGCTGCGAGGACAGTCGTTGTAGTGACAGGTGGACAACCAGTGGGCCGCATAACACGGCGGCACAGTTTAAGCGTCGTAGGCTGCTGGATAACGCATGCATGCATGGTGGGTGATATATACTGTCTCTGTCACTGTCCCGGGGCTGCGAGGACAGTCGTTGTAGTGACAGGTGGACAACCAGTGGGCCGCATAACACGGCGGCACAGTTTAAGCGTCGTAGGCTGCTGGATAACGCATGCATGCATGGTGGGTGATATATACTGTCTCTGTCACTGTCCCGGGGCTGCGAGGACAGTCGTTGTAGTGACAGGTGGACAACCAGTGGGCCGCATAACACGGTGGCTGCTGGATAACGCATGCATGCATGGTGGGTGATATATACTGTCTCTGTCACTGTCCCGAGGCTGCGAGGACAGTCGTTGTAGTGACAGGTGGACAACCAGTGGGCCGCATAACACGGTGGCTGCTGGATAACGCATGCATGCATGGTGGGTGATATATACTGTCTCTGTCACTGTCCCGGGGCTGCGAGGACAGTCGTTGTAGTGACAGGTGGACAACCAGTGGGCCGCATAACACGGCGGCACAGTTTAAGCGTCGTAGGCTGCTGGATAACGCATGCATGCATGGTGGGTGATATATACTGTCTCTGTCACTGTCCCGGGGCTGCGAGGACAGTCGTTGTAGTGACAGGTGGACAACCAGTGGGCCGCATAACACGGTGGCACAGTTTAAGCGTCGTAGGCTGCTGGATAACGCATGCATGCATGGTGGGTGATATATACTGTCTCTGTCACTGTCCCGAGGCTGCGAGGACAGTCGTTGTAGTGACAGGTGGACAACCAGTGGGCCGCATAACACGGTGGCTGCTGGATAACGCATGCATGCATGGTGGGTGATTGATATATACTGTCTCTGTCACTGTCCCGGGGCTGCGAGGACAGTCGTTGTAGTGACAGGTGGACAACCAGTGGGCCGCGTAACACGGTGGCTGCTGGATAACGCATGCATGCATGGTGGGTGATATATACTGTCTCTGTCACTGTCCCGGGGCTGCGAGGACAGTCGTTGTAGTGACAGGTGGACAACCAGTGGGCCGCATAACACGGTGGCTGCTGGATAACGCATGCATGCATGATGGGTGATTGATATATACTGTCTCTGTCACTGTCCCGAGGCTGCGAGGACATTCGTTGTAGTGACAGGTGGACAACCAGTGGGCCGCATAACACGGTGGCACAGTAACAGCGTCGTAGGCTGCTGGATAACGCATGCATGCATGATGGGTGATTGATATATACTGTCTCTGTCACTGTCCCGAGGCTGCGAGGACAGTCGTTGTAGTGACAGGTGGACAACCAGTGGGCCGCATAACACGGTGGCTGCTGGATAACGCATGCATGCATGGTGGGTGATATATACTGTCTCTGTCACTGTCCCGGGGCTGCGAGGACAGTCGTTGTAGTGACAGGTGGACAACCAGTGGGCCGCATAACACGGTGGCACAGTTTAAGCGTCGTAGGCTGCTGGATAACGCATGCATGCATGGTGGGTGATATATACTGTCTCTGTCACTGTCCCGGGGCTGCGAGGACAGTCGTTGCAGTGACAGGTGGACAACCAGTGGGCCGCATAACACGGCGGCACAGTTTAAGCGTCGTAGGCTGCTGGATAACGCATGCATGCATGGTGGGTGATATATACTGTCTCTGTCACTGTCCCGGGGCTGCGAGGACAGTCGTTGTAGTGACAGGTGGACAACCAGTGGGCCGCATAACACGGTGGCACAGTTTAAGCGTCGTAGGCTGCTGGATAACGCATGCATGCATGATGGGTGATTGATATATACTGTCTCTGTCACTGTCCCGAGGCTGCGAGGACAGTCGTTGTAGTGACAGGTGGACAACCAGTGGGCCGCATAACACGGTGGCACAGTTTAAGCGTCGTAGGCTGCTGGATAACGCATGCATGCATGGTGGGTGATATATACTGTCTCTGTCACTGTCCCGAGGCTGCGAGGACAGTCGTTGTAGTGACAGGTGGACAACCAGTGGGCCGCATAACACGGTGGCACAGTTTAAGCGTCGTAGGCTGCTGGATAACGCATGCATGCATGGTGGGTGATATATACTGTCTCTGTCACTGTCCCGAGGCTGCGAGGACAGTCGTTGTAGTGACAGGTGGACAACCAGTGGGCCGCATAACACGGTGGCACAGTTACAGCGTCCTAGGCGGTCCACTTCAGATGTCACCCCCTCCCCCAACCCCTTGGATGGGGTGTGGGCGGGAGGGGGGAGGGGGGAGTAGCACTGCCGGGGAGCGCACTGAGTGAAGTACGCTCTTCGTTGTGTCATTTATAATCACATCTGTTTTTACTATATAAAGTATCCTACTTGTTTTGATCGTGTCTGATGAATGATGATATTCCTTGAGGATTCAAGATCGAACTCGATTGTTCAACGGAATCATTGCTGACTAGATTTGTCGTGTTCATTTATAAAGATAAACTATTCATATTGTATACAATAATAAACATCGTTTAAGTATTAAGGTAGTATATATATTATGCAACTTACTTCGCGTTAGTTTTAATTAATTCCATATTATGATATTTTCCTTCAAATTCTACTGAAATGCTTTTTATTGTTCTACAATATGAAATGAAATGAATTATTTATAATAGTTTATTATTATTTTTATCAGTTTTATTAATATCATTTAAATAAACGTGATACATATCTGTGTTTAGTTTTAAGTGAAGTGTTTATGTTAGTTTGTGAAGCCTACACACCAAATCGAAGTGACGCTCAATACAAAAAAGTAATGTTCTTTGTTTCTTTGTCAGTACAGGAATTGGCTCTTGTAACTACTCAATCAATTATCATCAATTAGTTTTCAAGTGGTGATTATTCGGCAGCATGAGCTCGGGGCAACTCTCTCCCCCTCCCCCTGAGCGGGGTGGGTGGGGGGGGGGGCAAACACTCCACTGAGGGGTACAAAAGTGCGGCGCTGTAACTACGTTATCGGGCCGTTTCCCTCGAATAGTCATAAGAATCGTCAGGAGACCGCGGGGGGGGGGGGGGGGGCTTGTTGGGCGCCCCTACTACATCATTCGCACAGCTGACTTCGCCGCTGGTCGCACTTGTGCATCTCGCTTGTTGACTTCTTTGAATTCATATCAGGGTTTACTTCTCGATTTTCATCTGTAAAATAAGGGGATTGGTTTGAAAATTCTATTGTTGTGTCTATTTTATATAATTTTCAAAACTTAATTTTTTGTATGAATATTTTTCCCTCTAGTACTGTTATTAAAATTAAAAACACGTTTTATTTTATATTCAGTGTCACATTGAACTTAGGATACGTATATATCCCACAAACACAACCATGTTTATCAGTGGGTACATTTCAGATGATATCAACTACATTTTAAATATTATCTTAAATAATAGTGTAATCATCACTCATTGGTTATTAAAAAATAAAAATTTACAGTTTCACACTATTATGACACATTCCGTAGCAAGTTGAATGAAATAACAATATGCCCACTCAATTTACTACGGTGTTATCGTTTCTTTGCAATGAGCTCAATCAGGTCGTAGACAGGGACAAGGAAATATACTGACATACTGTAAAACATATCTGTTTTATTGTAAATCGTGAATTGAATCCATCTACGACGAAAACTTCAACATTTTTGTCCACTTTTCGCAAGAGTAGAATGTAAAATTACACTAATTAATGTAAGTTAAAACCTAAAACGGTTCATGTTTAATACGGTACAGAACAAAAACAAACAATTCACATTTTGAAAAAATAAATAAATAAACACATTAATATAGTCACGTTTAAATACTGACCATAAAACATACAATAAGAAGATTGTGAAGCTATTAGATCACATTATTGTACATGGTGTGTTATAAGTACACAAGTAAATAGACTCTGAACGGCCGTCACAATGCGCCGTGTACACGACAGAAGTCCGGCGAGGGTGTGGGGGGGGGAGGGGGAGGGGGAGAGACGCCCGGGGGTGTAATCTAAGGGCGAGTGCGTCCACAAGCACCACTTCAACCCTCCACACGATTATTAGCCGACCGAGGAGCAATTGAAATGCACTCCGCGAACACGTCATGCCCGTTTGTTGCAACGAGAGGGAACAACTCTGCAAGAATGAAAGAGAACTAAATATTGTGTTTCCACGGGTACTGTATTAATGTTGCCCCAATGCTTACGATAGCCGGTTGTAAAGGTTCCTACAATCTACTCGAAACAGGAGCATTAGGGATAATTTACGCCCTTGGGTTGGAAACCTGAAAATTTGTAACGCAGTGGGCGGGACTTATGAGGCTTGTGCACTCTACAAAGCATAAGACTTCTTTATACGAATGTGTGGATGGAAGTGTTGTGGAATCAGTTGCTTCTCCTTGAAATAGCGTGCATGAAAGGGGCCGTAGATAGGATCTGAGGTTGTTATGAGGATATCTATACGTTGGGGTTATTATATTACTATGAGTCCTGTATAAGTATTAAAAATGCATGTTGAAGAAGTATTGTCTACCATTGTATGCGCTTATATTGTCATAAATAATGTATGGAAAGTCGGAGAAGCGATGACATATACTGAATATACATGATATATATGTATCGCTATATTCAGTACTTGAATAGATTATTATAGTTTTCCGATATTTTCATCGCTCTTTCGTCTTTCCCTTCATTATTTATAAACATCAACCTAGATACCACCTTCATCCTCAACATATATGTTTAAATGTGAAGTAATGTTCAATACTTTACGAGAAACCCGAAGTGTTACTGTTTTTAAATGGGTAGTCTTCACAACATTATGCTGTGTTCTTGATGTGTAACTAAAGACACAATGATTGCTCGTGTTTTAATGTGGCTGTCTGCGGTGACGACTCGCTGGCAATTAGATTACATCTCCTCGTCATCGTTGTACACCCAGTGCAAGCAGACAGACATACGTTAATAAATCTATTAAGTATGTGTCAAATCAATCGATATCGGTAACTTAATCAGCTGTGTTGCTTCGCCTCATCTCGCAGGGATAAGAAAACATTTCTCCACCAGATGAAAATCTAAAAAAAAAAAAACAATCACCAGATGCTTTTTTATTTTCATTGACTTCTTGATTTTGATTGAATTACCGGTCCGGGTGTTGAGCGACGGTCGGTCACGTGACTAGTGGGTACACACGCGCACGTGGCCAGGCGCAACAATGCGTGCGTGTGTGGGCGGGGCCAGGACACGTCACAATATCGAGAGACCCCAATTAACAGCGCATTCAAGTCCTCGGTACGACAACAATGTGCGCAGACAAACGATACAACGCAACGCGACTAGGGAACGCCCGCCACGAGATTGTCAAGTAAAATAACGACAAAGGATGAAATTAATTGTGGATAAAAAATAAGTATTTGGTCACGTGACGATCTGACAGGCTTTAGAGACACCCTAATAAAACTAGGGGGGACCTACCCCAGATTTTTTATGATGCTTTATTGAATGCAACAAAGACCGCTTAACAAACGCAACAAAACGCCTAATATAATACCAATGAGACAGACAATTATTCTTTTCACTTAACTGTGACGAGTGAGTGAAGCAAGGAAGTTTTATGCAACACACTCAAAACTATCTGTGTTCGTGTGTTTTCTGTGTTTCTTTACTCTCATCAACACCGAAAATTCTCACAGGGATTGTCAGCTGATGTCATAACCTGTTAACGTTTAAAAGACGGAATTTGTTGCTATCGTACCTCATTGTTTAATATATTTTTAGAATCGGGTGACTTGACAATCACAAATTGTGTATGTAGCTGTGTTCTTCTCTGCCAACTTCTTTTCGTTTTCTGTAGCAGACCTGAGTATATTCATTGAATTTGATTCATTATAGTTCATCTCAAATACACATACTTTAAGCATATATGAACATACTTGCGTGACATACCACAGATTTTGAGATAATTACGTAAATTTCAAGGGCTGTCATTCGGAAATTAAGTTATTTCAAACAAAGTATCGATTTGTTAAAGAACTTGAGTATATTCATTTAATTTGATTCCTTCCAATTAATCTCAATTACATCTGTTTTAAGAATATATAAACAAACCTGAGTGACATACCACAGAGTTTGAAATAATTACGGAAGTTTGACGGGCTGGCATTATAAATTACGTACTGTCAAAAATTACGTAATGTCACACATAGTAGCAATTTGTATGAGAACCTGAGTATATTCATAAAATTTGATTCCATCTAGTTTATTTCAACTACATGTACGTTAGGCATGCATAAAGAAATCTGCGTGATATACCACAGATTTTGAGATAATTCCGTAAGTCTCAGGGGTTGTAATTCGAAAATTACGCAATGGCACACATAGTAGCAAGAGAACATGAGTATATTCATTTCATGTGATTCTTGCGTATTATTCTCAATTACATCTACTTGCAGCATATATGAACATACCTGCGTGATATATCACAGATTTTGAGATAATTCCGTAAGAACCAGTGGCTGTCATTCGTAAATTACCTAATGTCAAACAAAGTATCGATTTGTAAGAGAACTTGAGTATATTCATGTAATTTGATTCCTTTCAATTAATCTCAATTACATCTGTTTTAAGAACATATAAACAAATCTGCGTGACATACCACAGATTTTAAGATAATTACGGAAGTTTGACGGGCTGACATTATAAATTACGTAATGTCGAAAATTACGTAATGTCAAACGTAGTTGCGATTTGTGAGAACCTGAGTATATTCATCAAATTTTATTCCATCTAATTAATCTCAACTACATGTACTTTAAGCATATATGAACATACCTGCGTGACATACCACAGAGTTTGAGATAATTACGTAAGAACCAGCGGCTGTCATTCGGAAATTAAGTAATCTCAAACAAAGTATCGATTTGTAAGAGAACTTGAGTATATTCATTTAATTTGATTCCTTCCAATTAATTTCAATTACATCTGTTTTAAGAATATATAAACAAACCTGCGTGACATACCACAAATTTTGAGATAATTATGGAAATTTGACGGTCTGTCTTTATAAATTACGTAATGTCACACAAATAGTAGCGATTTATAAGAGAACCAGAGTGTAGCTACATACAAAACACACATAACAAGTAATGTAAAGTGGTATACCCACCCATGAACAGACGTATGTTTGTATCGCACTCATCAACTTGTTCAAAACTGGGATCTGTAGATTAAACATAAAAAGCTGTTGAAGTATTGAACATGTTTTCCAAATTACAGTTAAGAAATACAATGTTGCGCTGCAAACCGTGATTCAGTACATTTTAATCATTATTTATTGTCCTCCTTCAAACTTTAAATGAAGAATGTTTTCTCTTAAGTAGGCCTAAGTGTCAAAATGGCTGTGTTTAATTAAGTACAATTGTGTTGTGAAATTTAGATTCACGGAACGAATACCCGCTCAAGGATACCAAGGATACATATTACGATGTAACAAGGATGTTTATTACACATTAGCCGAAATAGGTACATTCATTAAGAGGAATTTAAACTATCCAGAAGAAATCTCGTCCGCTTGCTGTACTAGGAAACCTGAAACATCAGACACAGACATAAACATATAGTATTAATTACATTTACACAGAATAATAGAGCACGTAACAAGTATGAGTGTACAAGACAGGAACGTGTGTTGGGTGTTGTTGCATGATATAAATGAGAACAAGTCTTAAAGGCACAGTTTCGTTTGTTTGTTAATGACTCATTCAAGTCAAATACTTGATGAGTTAACTCGTTCGAATCATTTTGTCAGCTTTTTCCCACCATCTAAAAGTGAAGTTTGTGCCTACGAACAAAACACATCTAGAGACGCACGTTTTAGGAAACTGACGTGTTTAGAGCTTTGACGGGATAAGTACGGTTCCGCTGAAGTTGCTGTCAAAATAAATATAACGGTTGATCTGTTAATTAGGGGGAGTGGACGGGGCTGTCCTCAGCGTGCGTCATAACAAAGAGAACTAATCGCGGTTAAGCGGTTGCTGCTGGTCTGGCTTTGTTAGCTTAATCGGTGTTATGACAGCGATAACGAAACATGTCCTGCGATAACGGTGGTTATGATAATAGTATGATTAGCAAGTAGGTTCAGATATTGAAATAATGCGTGGGATACGCTGACAAATTGATGATGTGAACATTTGAATTAAACTAAACAAATTGGATATTGTAATTTGATTGGCGTGTGAATGGTTTATGATATTTACACTCAAACATTCTTTTAAATTTGTATTTTTGTAAATGAGAGAGGTGGCACTCGATGCCATAAGATTGGTGCATTAATTGATATCTCAACTTGTGAGGTTTCAAATATGTTGTAAGAATATTGTACCATCGTCCCCTAGCTTGGTTAGACCTAGATAATGCGGGCGGGGGTTTACTAGTGCTGAACGCTGTTTAAAGCTACCCCCTATAGTCTAACTCGTGAGGCGGCGAATGTTGTAAGAATATTGTACCATCGTCCCCTAGCTTGGTTAGACCTAGATAATGCGGGCGGGGGTTTACTAGTGCTGAACGCTGTTTAAAACTACCCCCTATAGTCTAACTTGTGAGCGCGGCGAATGTTGTAAGAATATTGTACCATCATCCCCCAGCTTGGTTAGACCTAGATAATGCGGGCGGGGGTTTACTAGTGCTGAACGCTGTTTAAAGCTACCCCCTATAGTCTAACTCGTGAGGCGGCGAATGTTGTAAGAATATTGTACCATCGTCCCCTAGCTTGGTTAGACCTAGATAATGCGGGCGGGGGTTTACTAGTGCTGAACGCTGTTTAAAGCTACCCCCTATAGTCTAACTTGTGAGCGCGGTGAATGTTGTAAGAATATTGTACCATCATCCCCTAGCTTGGTTAGACCTAGATAATGCGGGCGGGGGTTTACTAGTGCTGAACGCTGTTTAAAGCTACCCCCTATAGTCTAACTCGTGAGGCGGCGAATGTTGTAAGAATATTGTACCATCATCCCCTAGCTTGGTTAGACCTAGATAATGCAGGCGGGGGTTTACTAGTGCTGAACGCTGTTTAAAGCTACCCCCTATAGTCTAACTCGTGAGGCGGCGAATGTTGTAAGAATATTGTACCATCATCTTCTCTTAAAGCTTGGTTAGATCGAAAGGATGGGTTTCGACTCCGCTCGCTAAGTTCTGAGAAGAAGGAGGACGACTCGTAACTACGGGGGCGGCAGTCACGTGACGGGGGGTGGTGGGGGGAGCCCGGGGCACCGTCAGGATCCCTAGGGATGTGTCGGCACATGGAAGAAGGAACGAAGTCGGAAAGAGGGCTGCAAAAAATAGTCGAAAATTGAAAATGATGGGCTAAAAGTTCTGGTGAAGATGACAGAACTTAGGGGAAGTTGAGACAACGAGAGGAGCGAAGTGGAGGGAGGGGGAGGAGGGGGGGGGGTTGTGTTGGGGTTGGGGACAAGATAGAGATAATCAAAAAGTAAATGAGAAATATTTCAGAAGGGATGTCAGTTTATTTGCCTACACTGTCTAGTTTAAATAGAGCGCAGGCTAAATATGTAATTCACAATAATACTATTATAGAACTGAAAAGTGAGTTGTGAGATTATTTGTTATTTCATAAACTATACTAGTATGAATAATACTATCATGACATTCTCCTGGTGTGTTTTGTGAACTATGCAGTGTGTTAATATCAGCCAAACACTGTTTATAAAGATAAAGCACGGGTTATTAGTTTTTAAAGGTATATACTTGTGAAATAATAATGTCTCTGCTCTAAAAATAAGTGTTATAACTGAGTGGGTAGACTATAAATACAAATGTATTGTTATGATGTATAAAAACAAGTTCAACTAAGTAAACATCCATGGATCACGCCCAGTCCTGCAGGTTTTAGCTGCGCTTGGCTGACCCGGCACCGCCACCAAATGAGCCGAACTTAGGCTCCAGGGTCCGGATTCACACGAGGTCCTAAGTCTTTTTCTGGTAGTCTTAACTCTAAGACCCGCTTTACTTTGGATTTCCTGTAAAACCAGACCCAGGTCACAGAAGAAGTTAATGATTCCTGGTGGGAACAAGGACACAATGAACATTCCAGTAATATGTTTTAAAATCAGTTCTCAGATATTTTCCTGGATTCAAAAGAGGTTCAGAGTTAGGCCAGTCTTAGAGATAATACCGAAGTAAGACTTAGGACCTCTTGTGAATCCGGGCCCAGGTTTTAGCTGCGTTTGGGCTGACCTGGCATTTCCACCAAATATGCCCAACTTAGTTCCAGGCTAATAGAACATTTATTCTGCTTATAACAATGTTGCGAGGATATTGGATGAAAGAATGTTTTGTATTTATGTTATTCGTGCAAACTGGGTGACAATCGGTTTCTAAAGACAGAAAGTGATGCATGCACATTCATTTAATTCATAATTTATTTTGTATTTTATTGTGATGATTATTATTAATATAACTATTGTTGCTATGATGATACGTGATGGGCGTAACGACGAAATAAGGACTCAATGCAATGCATTGTCAGTTTGAACACAACATCGAAGAATGCTAATTTAATTGTTAGAACGAGAACTCTATTTAAAACCATTGTGTCGTCTATATATCGTAAAATTACTTCAACATTGTGGAAACAAATCATTAATATTTCTAATAAATCAATCATTGTTTCTTTGTATTGTTATTTTTAAGAAATTCTCGCCAAACTGCTCAAGCATATTTTCTGAGCAGGGCAGGCCTGGTTTTCAAGGAAATCCGTCTCGTAGTTGTGAAATGACATTATGTTAAACGCTCTGCCAGAATTGCATTTACACACTGAATTTGAGCTTGAATGCGTTATAGAAATCGTCGGTAAGCTTCGGTGAGTGCTTTCACTTTATATCAAGACTCAGACGTTGGCAATCGTTTACAGATTGTTGAACATTTCACTCGTGTAGGCCAACAACTTAATAACAATAATGTTTTTATTTGTTACACCAGCTGTTGTGTTGCGTGTTACCAATCACTTTTGAATTTCAACTAGCGTCTAGATAGTTTATAGTTCTACTTGGTGTTCGTTATGTCGGGTTTACTACTTATTACTTACTCGAACCTTATTATAAGAACACTGATTATAATATTAAGGACAATGAATGTACTTTTGAATAAATACATTATTCGCGAACGGTGAAAATATATTTTCGTTTCGTCTTTTGAAAATTACATTTAAAATCAAAATGTCGGTCACGAAACTTACAAACATTCAATAGAGGATAAAAAAGTCAGTTCGATCATCGGAAAATTTCAGAAATATAGTGTTGCAGCATTCTTGAGTATCAGAGAATGTTATATCTAGACGCATGTCATTACAAACTAATTTAAATAACATTTCAAAGTTACGACGTTCCATATCTGGAACAAATATTTAGACAATAGTTTCGTTTCATTAACAATTGTAATTTTTTCGTCACGTATAGATTAACTAAATGTTATATTTTTAATGATGTTGGTGGTTTCTTTTGTAAAAATATTGAAACTATAGGCCCTAGAATAGAATCGAATAGAATAGAATAGAACCAATAAGAAAACCGTGAGTTCAATTTTAAAGAAACAATTGCGTTCCTCCATTGTGTAAACTTCCATTTTGTTGTTCGCGCTGCTGCGTCTCTCGTATATAAGGAAGGTCTATTTAGTTCTAGACTGTTTTCTTGTCTCTTTGTATTTGATTCTTTTGAAGGGTGCGAGAAACTCCTCCAAGTTAGTAAAAGAAAATAGATGGGCTGGGCCTGACGCGGCGGGAAAACAAGGAACCTCATCCCGATCTCTGATTACTTTCTCTAATACGTTTCCGTGAGTTCTCTAACTCCTGCCTCGTCCGCCTGGGGCGCTGCGCTCGCTACGCACAGCCTTCCTTACACATCATTTCCGGTTATAACCACCACTATCTCTTTCTGCTTCACTCAACCGCAACACCACAGTCGAAATACATTCGACAAATTACAGATATTTATACTTCAGTTCACAGATTAAACGAGCGAAGCGAGTAGCTCATACTTATAACAACCATTTTTGTTTCTATTTCATAAAATTATAAAATTGTATATGTTTTTTTTTTTAATTCCAATCAATGATAATAGAACACCACATAATATACAATAATAACACCATTGATTTTGGAATGGTTGTGATAATTTCGTTGATTGATTGTTGAAATTTGGAATGCTGCTGTTGTGATAAGAACTGAAATAAAAACTTGCATTTTGACGAATCTCTTAACACCCCACCATGCAGACAGATCAAACTAAATGAAACACAGCCCCAAAACTGTAGCCTTTACCATAATGATAACGAATTACATAAATATATCACATCTGAGTAATATATAGAAGACTGATGTGCGTGAGCTACGCGCCTTTCTTCGTTGCCGTAGAGACGAGTTCTTGGAAGTATATATATATATATATATATATATATATATATATATATATATATATATATATATATAATCTTGCCTCTGTATACTCTAAAATAATTCCATAATCCCCTGGCAGTGTAAAAGGCCCGTTCAAGTAAAGCATCCAACAACTAAGGGACTAAATAAACAAGCTAGGCACGTTCGGGTAGAAAACATCGTATTATCCGCCTCATCAATAATCCAGCTAACAACCTTTGAAGTTATTCCGTAATTAACAAAACTCGAGTTTACCGGGACTGGTAGTAATAAATAAGCAAAGAAGTCGGTTCGCTCTGAATAATTCCCGCGACAAGACACTTGGCCGGTAACTTTCCGGCACTTTCCTTCACTTCATTACCAATTCATTAAAAACATCATCCCCCCCCCGTCCTACACCTTCACTCGCTTTAATCCCAGAGCAGGATAGCTTTGAATGATACCAGCGGAGAAGAGTGGAGGGGGAGGAAAGATAACTGTTAGACCGGCCCGCGGAGGAGATGCCGATAGATTGGATGATGACCCTGACTAACTGGCCGTGTGATGCGATGACGTCACTGGCCGGAAACGATGGTCACATATTACGAGGTGGGGTCACGTGATGCATGGTTTACCCACGTGGCAAGCTTTCTACGTTAGGCGTAGTGGATTCAAGTATATTTTGATAATAATTGTATAAAACATTACTGTAATATTAATACTATGATATAACAGTTATTATTATTAAATTAGGTCTTTATTTGAATATTAAAAATACAAGTTTTTCCCCAGGCAAAAAAAAATTATTGGTCGAATACAGTTTAATATAATACTTATTATATTAACGAAAACATTGGAGTGACAGCATAATTAGTCAAAAGTATTTAACCCGATCGGGAAACGAACTGTTAAATGCGTTTAAAGATCAATTTATTGAATGTCTATTCTATACAGTTATAAAAACTGATTTACAAAGGAGGACCTCAAGGTAGAAGCTGTATTTAGTTGAACCCAGTTGATAGTACAGGGTTCGTACCCAGGACCCGTGTGCCAGAGTACCGTACAGTACCGTAGAGTACCGTACCGCCCGCAGGCCCAACGTGGAATCAATACGAAGTGTGTACGACGCTGCCACTGGAGTACAACGCTGCGTCGTCATGGTAACCAACCAGAGTCGGCCCTCCCTGTAGGCAAACATTGCCACTCCCACATTCAGGGAATCTTTTAGACTTTCATTAGTTGTTAGAGAGATTTGAGTAGCGGAATTTGATTTGATTTTTAGCTCATTCTTAAGGTGATGTTGTACGTATCGGTCTTGTTTATAATTGTGTGTAGCGCCACTCTTAGCATGAGCTACCTTACAACTGGCATAATGATAACGCAAGGATAATATGCAAAATAATATAAATAAACTGTTTACTAACCATCATTTACTAAGAGTTTAAAAGCGAATGCAAGACAACAAAAATAAACATTCAAGAGCAATTTTATACTTCTTTAATTGCGTATTTTACTTTGAAAGAAATAATATACATGTCGTATTTTATTGTGTAGAAATGAAGTATTCATAACGACATTAACAACACAAGTTCAGTTGTTTAATATTATTAGCATTAATATCGGGACCGGCAGTGACGGATTTATGTGATTAAAAAACTTCTTGATGGATGCGGTTTTTTATTTTCGGTCTAGTTTTGTAACCTTGTCCAGTTTGGACGAAAACAACACAATTTTAACGTTAAAAACATAATTTCCCAATGCAGAAGTATATTGTAGGCACTAGGCATTGTTTCAATAATTTGTTCCGCGTATTTTTATAAATTACTTCAATTTTTCAGTCATACGAAAAGAACGGTCACTTTTATCCAGGACTTTAGAACGATTAGCTAGAGATGAATGCTTTTGTCTCTCAGTTGAAGATCAGTTGTGACTGATGGATGAGATGACGATAAATAACCACACAGTTCCTTAGCTCGTGTATTGAATGTTTACACCGCATCCAAGTATGAGGTACATTTTGATTTAGAGCAAAGATTTTGTTTTAATTAAAAATATTGAATGTTAATATAATGTATGTATTTATATTTACTTTAAATAATACGCTACGCAGTTGAACCTCACAACACATTACGTATTTTGCATAGGACATGTTCCTCAAGCTGATTATGGCAGATGCGTTTCTACAAGTAATAGCTATCATATTATAATTATTTATACTTAGATACCTACAATAATATATTCATAATAGCTGCAATACATAACCTATTTGGTGTTATTGTATCGGTACAATAAAAGATGATGCATACGTATTAGTGTTATGGTTGGTTCAGCTGGTTGTGTCATTCATAATGGATCAATTGTGTTGAATTGATAATAATGTAGTGACATAGTTGTAAGAGTTTACTTGCGGTAACAGTACGCCTTGTGAATGCCTGTACTTATAATACACCGGCACCTCCACAAAGTCTCATAACCTTGGGTGTGATTGCAATGCTACGGCCATTCCCTTCAAGAACACCCACGGTAAGCGTCGTGATACATCGGCTTATGGAGGTTTTAAATTTAAACGACGTTTACCTGTGAAATTAATGACATTCTTGTAATATTTTAAACACTTTGTAAGTGATTTCAGACAATATTTAGATGTGAAATTAATGAGGTTCTTTTACCTTTTGAAACGCTGTAGGTGTATATTTAAAATGGTGTTCATATGTTTGTTTTAAGGATAAATATCTCGGTTGTGCCCACACTCTCACTAACTCCACGTGATAATAAGAAGGGAATCAAGTACGTATGTATGTATGCACAGTAAACCTGTGAAAGTCAACACTCAACACTGTCCAACACAAATCCTTGGCCCCCATGTTTTGATAGAAGTCCCGAAGGCCTCTTTGGTATTGTCGGCTCCTCTCTACGCAGGCAGCACATGTGAACATATGGGCGACCGCGGTAATAGGAGGATTACATAATTATGCCACTCCTCACTCCTCACTCACTCCCGCTGTATAATTCCACTGATCCCTGTGAAGGGTCCCCTATCAGAGAAGCAAATGACAGAGCCCCAGGCCGGCTCTTAACAAGTCCCCCCGCCCCACCCACCCTTCAAATAGACACAAAAATCGTATAATTATGAAACATTCGAAATCTAGATCATCGGACGACTTTGGGCCCGAGGCTAATTCTGTGTTCGTACAACCGTAGATATATAAAGTAGCCTGCATTGGTGTTACCGATATTTTACAAAATTACCATCGGAGAGAAAACGTTAGAAAGAAAATAATCCGTGAAATAGTATATTGTATTTATTTTATTTATGACAAGACAAACAAAAATTAATGTGTGAAATGTAATTATAATTTTAGACCCGTGGGTTTATTTATGTGCGCCCAATGCAGAATGTAATATTTTATGTACCTCGTTGGGTCCATGTCCGACTGGTATTTTCCCCTCATTTATCAATACTATACTATAGCTGGCTTGACAACGATGGACTTCATGTGTTTTGTTTTAAAACATTTATAAATCCAATGAAAGAAATGAACATATATTTGCAAAACTGAATCTTGATAAACGCTAATGATCGTTGTATATATGTTATTGTTGCACGTGTCATCTCAAACATAGTGTCGTAACGTTGTCCTACCTGATAATATCACGTTACAGGCTGATATTTACGGCAAAGGTGAATTTCATACTGAATATTTAATTCCTTATAATAATTAATAGTATATAATAATTTATAGTATAGAATAATTTAAGCCTGTTTAGAATTACTCAGGAATAAAATCCTGGAAGTCGGGTCATGATGTATTTAATCCCAATGGTACCGGCGCTTATAATATGTGCGATGAAACAGCCCAACTTGTTTCAATGGAGGGAAACAGGTATTCCCTGGCATTAAAGAATGGCAACAACCGAGGTTAATCCAGCCAAGACCAGCACAGATATTGGCTGGGTGACCACTCCTTGTATGGACTGTGTGAGAGGACCAGGGCAAGTAGCTTCCAGCTACATAGCTAATTGTTTCTCTCAATCTTTCTTCACTGCCGCCTAGTTTTCTACTTATACCCCTTCTTTTTTCTTCTCCAGCAACCCTTCATCATCTTCCCCTTCTCAAGTAATCAGATTAGCCCTCTTGATCCGACCAATAAGCAACAACCCATTTCAAACGTGTTGGAACAATCTGTAGCTAACACAGTTTTACTAATAGTTCACATTCTTGCAGACGGTTTGGATACTGTATCAACTCACGACATATTTTACAAGGAGTGGACTACGTGCTGCCATGTAGAGTGAAGCTCGATAAAAATATGTATACGTGGATTCTTCTGAATATGTGGTTAAATTAGTGGATATTTTTTTAATAGATGCACATGTCCGCATTCTAAATAGACAATAGTAAGACGGACGGTACGCCACTATGTTGCGTACGATACACACTCATGGATGAACGCCACTGTTATGAGCATGGAGACCGACGGCACGCCACTGTATGCTGTCATGTTCCACACAATGGATACACATGAATACACGCCACTGTCATGAGCATAGAGACCGACGGCACGCCACTGTACGCGGTCGTGTTCCGTACAAAGTACACACACATGAATATCAGTCATTATAATGTTGTCTCCCTGGACTGGTATTCGTATTTCAATAATGGTGTTTGAATTAAGTCCTCCGACAAGTGTGGGGGAGGGGGAGGGGGTTGCCACCCCATTGAGCGAATTTGGGGGCGAGAGGATTAGGGGCTGCAATTAGCCATTCATACGCTCCGAGCGTGGTGTGGTACTGTAGCGAGGCCACATCTGCTGTATCAAATGATGGGTCTCATTGAGGGTGGGGGGGGGGGGAGGGCGGCAGCCGTGTGCGTGTGCGTGTGCGTGTGTGTTGGAACTGGGCACGGACAAGTGGCAACACAGATAAGCGATTTATATTTTAATATCTACCGCAAAATATTAAGTATTCTTATTTACTATACTATTTGTATGTTTGCTATTGTAAAGAGTAAAAACTCATTTATTCGTCATTAATCATTATTTAATAATACGCGCATCATTGTGTATTGTAGTATCTAATGTATGTATACTACTATCCGTACATTAAAAGTGTCATGGATGGGGTTGATTCCTGCATAAGACAGGGATTTTTGTAACAGTTCTAACAAATGTGGTTGCCAACATCCACCTAGATTTGTAAATAGTATAATTTGATTGGTAACAAATACTGTACTGATACATTTAATAAGCGTTCTGTCTCGAGGGGTCGACTCGCCAGCTTATACACGGACAGTATTTTATTTTATTAATATTAAATTCTAAAAATATAGAACAAAACCGTAGCATAATCACACAGTAAATAGAAACAAATTTATATAAATGCAAAAAACGATAATTGAAGAAACAGTGATATTTACAAAGTGTACCAATGAGAATATAATGGAGAGCGGAAGGGTGCAGGACAGTATAGTCAAGTGTGAGATGCGGGGCGTTATCGTTATCACTAGAGATGTGTTTAAAATGTGTTTAATTTAAATTAACTTTCGCAATTATTCACATATCTTATATATAGCTGCTTACATGATAAATGTAAAAATTTATTTGTTCCCTTTTCTAGACCAAAGGGCATAGATAGAATATAAAAAATTGCTTGTTTATTTTAGATAAAAAAACAAACAAGTGTAACATTAAGTTTAGTTTAGCTTTAGTTTACTTTAAGGCATTAAATACTACAATCAAAATTAATCTTAGTCGATGTTCACTGTATATTAAAAAAAGGTTAAATTATATGTAAACCTGAACCGCCACAAACCTATGTTTATTGGTTCAGGTATTTCCGCAGGTACAAGAAAAAAAATCCAAATGTGTAATGTACAAAAAGAGGAAAATAAATAAATAAATAAAAATAAAAAATAATAAGGTTAATTGTAAGAAAAGTACACGTGTACTTAAGTTCGCCCATTTTTTTTTCTTATCATAATAAATTATTTCGTAGTGTATTTTTTCATGTACCAGTCGGTTGTATTTTTTATGTAAAAGAAAATAATAAAGACACTATTAACACTTACCACATTGCTACATTACTCTGAGCATAGAAACTTGGGTATTCGTGTACATAAGAGAGTTTCATGCTCACGTTATGCATATATTTTCTTTTGCCAAGATTTGATAGTTACTCCAAGAAACTCAACGTCGATGCTTTCTTGTGAGGGATCACTGGAAAAAATTGGAAGAATCGTTGACTAAATTAAATCAATTGATTTTAATTTTGATATTTCTTTGAGAAAATGATCTAGATCATTTTTTTCTGACACTTTACCCAATTTCGTTTTTAAATTATATACCTACATAATTTCTTCAAACATTATCTTTATTTTATGTCATCTAATCCCTTAGTTATTCATGTACAACCAATGACATGACGTACGGCGTTTTGCGTAGTTCAATTATTGTCATGTCATTCAATTCAACCATGGTATTCGAGTAGTCAGACTTAAGTGTTCATTCACAATATAAAGTCAGTTCATGACAGTTATCCAATTAATTACAAATTACACGCGTCTACGTGCAATATACTTCAAGCACAGTGACTAGAGTGTTTGCAACGTGTTATTTGACAACTACAACAAACACAACTAGTAAGCAAGACGAATGATCCAGCACTCCGTGACAAACTTCTCGCCAGCACCAAACTGCCATCCAGGGGCGCCGGGTTTTCCAAATTCCGAGGGGTGCTCAACTTAACAGAAAAGGGACTAAGCACGGGGGTTGGGGGGCAGAGCCCCCAATAATAGCGCCGCAGACGAAAATTTTTAAACTCCGTTTTTAGATTGTTTGGTGCGTTCTAGAAAAAAAGTGGCTTGAATGCAATGCCAAAATAATGCATTTTCAATATATGTATACATATATAATAATGCCAAAAAAACATTAATTTTATCACATTGAAATTGTATCCAGGATGAAAATAGAAACATTATCGTAATTTTTTTTTTTTAAATTGATACCTCAAAACTCGGATATATATGTATAATTTTTCTTTTAGTCTGGATATTTGGAGGGGTGCTGCGCACCCCTCCTAACAATCCGATGGGTGCTTTAGCCCCTGAGCACCCACATAGTCGGCGCCCCTGCTGCCATCTATAGAGCAAAGTTTGAATCCAGCATCAAAGTTCAGTTCTCCACCGCTAGAGAGCAGAAGTTCACGTGTTCGTGCCATGGCAGAGTTTTCAATACCACCCTAGTCGATAGAGGAGTTCTTCCAAAGGGGGAACTTCTTTGTTGACTCGACTCTATCTCGCCAGTTACGTGGATCGATTACTCGAATGTCGAAATACGAAATAAGCTTCCACTGGATGTTCAGAGATAGCGCACGAGCGCATTCTGTGATTAACATAGAGCAGGGTGTCGAATATGAACCATGGCGGTATCCTAACTTTGTGGACCGGGGGTAGAATTTGTCCAGGTCGGTAACCTAACGTTGTGGACCGGGGGTAGAATTTGTCCAGGTCGGTAACCTAACCTAGTGGACCGGGGGTAGAATTTGTCCAGGTCGGTAACCTAACGTTGTGAACCGGGGGTAGAATTTTTCCAGGTCGGTAACCTAACTTTGTGGACCGGGGGTAGAATTTTTCCAGGTCGGTAACCTAACGTTGTGGACCGGTGGTAGAATTTGTCCAGGTAGTTCTACCTGTCGTAAAAGACAACTAAATACTAAAAGGCCGACGTCGTATGACCTAGCTGTCGAGTACATCGTAAAACAACAAATAATAGTAAAATACATCCCTCACCTATCCTATCCTTGCGTCACGAACACTTCAGCATCTGTGACTACAGTATTTATTACAACTTGCCCTTTATAAGGGAGATGAGTACCAATTAAATTGTCGAATGTCTATGATTTTCATTAGCCATAATTGTTTGTCAATCTTGTGACGATTCACAATTGATAAGAGAACATCTTCACAGACGTAATATTCTATCGGCTATCCTATCCTGGAATAAACCCCTGGCTCTTCTGCATTCGAACGCAGAACATAATAAACCCATTAAAACTCACAACCGCGCATTTACCATCACATCACATTAAAACGAAACTGGCCGTCATATAAAAAACGGTTTCGAATATCGTCGTTATTATTTATCGCCGTGGCCGTTAAATGACCGAGTTACTCGATATTGCACGTTCGAGAGAACAAGAGAACAACTACTAGACTACACAATAATGTAGCTACCGAACATGGCAGGTGTCCCTACTCCCTACATGGGGACTGTGGTTTAGAACACAATCGTGCGTAATGCGTAGCGCGAAGAAACAGTCAAGGATATTACGAGTACGTGATGCAACTTCTGTGAGCTCTCCAAGCTCTTTGGAAGATATGACGGCGCGTTCGCGAGTACGTCCCGACATACACCCTCTCTTCAACACAGAACTATGCGATCTGATGCCTGTGTTCCGTGTTCCAATCATGTCCTGTGGTGGCATCAAGGGTTGATATTACACCTATACTATATACGCGTACCAACCCCTACCCTTGTACCTATGACCTTGTCTACGACAAGACTAGCATCAAATGTTAGTGTTACACTGATAATATTTACGCGTTCCCACCCCTACCCCTGTACCTATGACCTTGGCTAGCATCAAGGGTTGGTGTTACACTGATAATATTTACGCGTTCCCACCCCTACCCCTTACCTACGACCTTGACTGCGATGCGCGGCACAAAGCGAGAAGTTTCTCGTCACTTAGCAACCAGTTGACGCAGGCGCCCCAACCAGGAAACTGCAGACAAACGTGAGGAACCTTGAGATTACTTTTCAAACGAAGGAGAATCAAAAAATACTCCGTTTAATAATAATAAAGAGACTAAAAAGTAGGATGATGCGATATTGATTCGTTGCTGTAGGCGGAAGGTTTGCAACGTACGTGGAGCTCTGTGAAGGTGGCAGAGTGTAAAGTAAACCATCTAGCTAGAGACTTTGGTATTAAATAATTATTTTAAGTTGTCTTGATGAGTGACACAAAATAGAGGATTGCTAAGAACTGTTTGATTTGTTTTAAAGTGATAAAACATAGTATTGTTAACGATTCAGATACAACATTGACAATTATCAAGTTAAATAAAACAAAACCGTACGGCGACTTTGGAGCCGTCCTAGCAACGAAGCACTCAATAAATTCAAAGTTGTTCTGAATCGGCCTTGTTGATTCTGGCATCTGTCCGCAGGTGTTCGCACTGTCCAATCACTGATTCTTGTGTTTTATTTTTGAAATATAGATCCATGATTGGCTATCGCTCACTCTTCGATGGTGTTCCGAGCCTACAGGGTTGGTTCAGGCGCTTTAAATTTAAGTCCCCCACTGAAAATCAGTTTTGTTACTGAGTGGGTAGCCTCTATAAATAAGATTGTATTTATTTTATTTTAATTTTATTTACAATATCTTGCCGATCCAAGCCATTTGAAGGGTAATTATATTCGCCTACTTCTGCCATCTCGTGGTTTCTGTCTTAAAGCTCCAATAATAATATAAATAATTATAATAGTAATTACCCAATATGAAATAGTAAGTAGTAAGAAATAGTTAGTATCTTCAAATACGTGCGTTTGGTGACTGTTTCAGTGAGTAAAAACACCATATACCTCACAGACATTGACCATGGCCGCAGTCACGTCTGCCAGAAAGCTTTCAAATTACCCTGGGCAGATTGCTGGAGGGAGGGGGAGGTCGTTTAGTATTATACCGAATCGCTTTCAGTGCCGTTAAACTAGACTTTTTAATTGCAGACTCTTAAAATGCGATGCACAGTTGCTAATATTCGCATTAGCTAATGGATTGTTATCGGTGATTGGAGAAGTAAGCAGCTTAAAGCCGTAGCTGACTTGTCTACGGTTGTAATCGTGAGGAAAACACTCAAAATAGTTGATTTTGTTTTACTACTAGCTTTAGTCGAATTGTAATACACATTCTACTTAGTTCATTATATACAGCAATTACAAAACAAACTAGATCTCAAGTGTGTTCTTGTACCCAAAAACAGAATTGTTATACTGGCGACGTAAAATTTCGACACCGTCGGTCAAAGTAATGATGGAAATTTTCTACCTATTTTAATAATGAAAGATCCTTCTAAAAATATTAAAATACAATATTTGCGTATTATTAAAACAAGTCTGACATCTTCTTGTGGAAGGAAAACCTCTTCTCACCTCTGCTTGTTTTATGTGTACATAAAATATTATTAGTTTCTCCTCCGTGTCGTTAAAATGGACGACTGTAGTTAAAAAATAACCATAAATTCTAACGACGCATTCATGGCCGAGAGTGTAATTCAATAACATACCGACCGCGTGACAAACTATACAGAACGCTGTGTTTTGTTGCCAGTGGTTTGTCATTCTGTGTCCAAAGACATTGGAATAGTCTGGGTCCCTAGTTTGTCTTTCCCTTCGCAACGTGTAACGTAATCATTACAGGGTCATACGGTCAAGGCCCAACGGGGAAATATTCATTACCACTCACTTGATAGGGAGCCTCACTTACCAAAGAAAGGATTATTGGAATATTAAAACCTCAGCAAAATTAACGTTTTCTTCGTATAATCACGACAGTTGTGCATTGTAAGATTGTACTCAGTACGGTTGATGTTTTAATTGCTTGTGTTGTAAGGTCAATAACTGATCTTTAGTACCTCCAAGATTTATACACCTGTAACTCTAGAAAGACGACAGCATTGCCAGTGTTCTTGGCACGATGACATAGTACTGCCCGCTGGGACTATCTGCACTCGCCACACAACTAACCCTATCATCTGAACATGTATTTGCTCCTGTACTCTCCCTATATATTTGTTGGCTCAATCTAAATTAATACAAATACCCTAATATATCTCCTATAGTCAGTGACTGGAAGAGAGGCACATCGGGTAAAGCTATAATAGTGTCCTCCATCCATACAGTAGACATTCCCACAGCAATAGCTCTTGAGGTCTCTGGAAGTATTGTGTTTTACTGGGCCGGGAAGTAAGTTGAATGTTGACGTCACATGAGTAAGTCTTGTTTCATATTGGCCAACGCTTCGCTCATCTACGACGTCAGCACCCGCAAGGTTGCCGTGGAACGACCATAGACCGTGACCCGTCATCGAACCCGTAGCCTGGTGCTCTCTGATCCCGAGGGCCGCGCCCCCCTTTGCTTTGTTTCGGAACTAATTGCTTTTATCTCCCCCGCTGAACAAATCAAGTCGTACGTCGAAAATTAATTCCGCCAACGCCGTAAACTCGCCTCAGCAAAAACGCGCCAACCAATTAAAACATTCACTTGCGCCGAGACTGCCTCGCCGAGATACAGTCACGTGACACCCTTTCATTCCAAGCTGTGCAGTTCAAGCGTGACCAGTTGGCTTCCCACAATCACGGTGATTTGATGTGGTGATTTACATTCGTAGCAACGAAGAACATAACATAATACAGGGTGTACTGTTGTAACAGAGGGGGTAGACAAGAAATATGAACTTAAATTCGTTTTACTTATTTTAATCACTTTTCCCTACACAAATATTTTGTTGTGCAATTTTTCATTTTGAGGAATTATTTTAATCTGTGAAAATTATCCCTAGCGATCCTACTCGAGAAGTAAATAAATACTAAGCCATGCCCGTCAAGCCACTTGTAATCTATCGCAAACATTATTTAAAATATATCTACTTTACTTGAACACAAGCCCAGAAATATTATTTTTGACTGCAGTGTATGAAATACTATGCCCAAAATATTAATATGTCTCCTAAAATTGCGACCAGTCTGACGTAGGCAAGGTAGCCCCCTGTAAGTGCACGTGCGTATTACAATATATTAAATGATATAATGCTAAAAGTTGGTTGGTTATAAAGTCATTTCGTTTTCGTATTCATAAATTGTGAGCTCGCAGGCTGCTTCGCTTGGGGGGAGACTGGAGAGATGTATATTGCCGGGGGAGGGGAGGGGGGAGATGTATATTGCCGGTAGATATGCAGGAAAATAAACCCAGAGCTGTAAATTAAAGTGGGGAAAATAAACTTTCGCTTAAACTGCAGCGTAGCTCGCAACACGTTGAAATAACGCGGGCTGTATAATATTGGCAGATCGATCTGAGTTTTTGAGGGGGGGGGGGAGAGAGAGGGGGAGGGCGAGAGAGAACGGTTATAGTACTTGCAAATACCTTTGTAAATTTTGTTTTCTATTTTGAATATTAATTATTATTATTAGGTTATCTGGCTATTATGTTAGATTTTAATTATTTTTATAATCTTCCCTCTGATAGCTGTATTATTTTATGTGTATTATTGATCGTAGGTTTTAGTTTCCCGGTTTTTCAAGTAACCTGAGGGGGCAGGGATATTACCAACGTGTCAATGAAAAATGTATTTACAACTAATGCAGTTTTTTAGTTCCATGGCTGTTTGCATTACTCAATCTCAGCCTTGTAAGTGACGGCAACTTTGAGAGTAGATTAGTAAATAGCCGGTACCGGGTATCGAACAGCCTCGTCTGTAAGCCGGTGCTCGAGCCCTGGTCTCCCACCCCTGTCCCCGAGGGAGTTAACGAAGTGGATGCACACGCAGTAAAAATAACCGCAAGGGTTGTCGAGCATAACTCTCGCTGCGCTATCGCTAACGATGTGAGACCGACCCAAGTACTTGCACCCCCGCCCCCCCCCCCCCCCCCCCACAACCCTTGTAAGGACAGACCGACATCAGTAAATCAAGGGTAGGACATAACGCGCATTTACTCTAAACCCCAACCACAATTATCGTCGTCGTAATCGTAATCGGGATCTGTATCGCAATCGTACATTTTCTAATTTATTTATTTATTTATTTATTTATTTATTTATTTAATATCTATCCTATTCAGTTATAAAAACTGATTTACAAAGGAGGACCATTCATTCCACTGACTCTCCATAATCGTAACTTTGGTCTCTATAAACATTTTGTATTGTGCATAAGGAGGAAATGATAATATCAATAATGTTGAAAATATATTTGTGATCTCTTTTATTTCCATCTGAGAGCTACAGTCCATATTATTACTCATGACGAGTTGATCGACAGTTGGACGAGCCCCGTGTGTAGCAATGAGGAAACACAATGTCGAGGTATCGGTTCAGCTTCCCTCAGACCGACACGTCGACACGCCACAAGGGTCGAGTAAACCTCTCCATATTCCCACACATGGTTGGTTGCTCGGAGAGGAGGACATCAAATTAAATTTATGCCACCTCCGTATTGAATAGCGTTGACAGCCAGGCAGCTCTCTATGATTTTTAGTATTCATTTATGCAAACATGTAATTTTGTATACAATTTTCGTCTTTCGGGGGACAATATTCTAGTATTGGAAAAATTTAAATAAAACATTCAAGACCATAAAGTCGTATATATATCTATACAACCATGAATAACTTTGTGTCCTTCAATACAGTCTTCAATCGTGATCTTATCAAATATCTGCTGTATATCATAGGGCATAGTAAGAAGGAAAGGCTAACGTACGAAGCACTTGCGGTTTTACAAAAACATATCGCTAACAGTTTAGAAAGAGTACATGCATTTGAGATTAAATAGAAGGTATCAAATTAAATAAATATATTCAGGTTCTCTTACAAATCGATACTGTGTGACATTACATAATTTTCGAATGACGACCCTGAAACTTACGAAATTATCTCAATATCTATGGTATGTCAAACAAGTTTGTTTGCATCCGATTACATAACATGTATTTGAGATAAATTAGAAGGTATCAAATCAAATAAATATTCTAAGTTTTTCTTACAAATCGATACTTTGTGTGACATTACGTTATTTTCGAATGACAGACAGGCAGCCCCTGAAACTTACGTAATTATCTCAATATCTGTGGTATGTCACGCAGGTTAGTTTACATGTGCTTACAGTTCATGTATTTGAAATTAATGAGAATTTTTTAAATTAAATGAACATACTCAGGTTCTCTTACAAATCGACACTTTGTGTGGCATTACGTAATTTTCGAATGACAGGCAGGCAGCCCCTGAAACTTGCGTAATTATCTCAATATCTGTGGTATGTCACGCAGGTTCTTTTACATGTATTTACAGTTCATGTATTTTAAATTAATGAGAATGTTTCAAATTAAATGAACATTCTCAGGTTCTCTTACAAATCGATACTTTGTGTGACATTACGTTATTTTTGAATGACAGGCAGGCAGCCCCTGAAACTTACGTTATTATCTCAATATCTGTGGTATGTCACGCAGGTTAGTTTATAAGTGCTTGCAGTACATGTATTTCAAATTAATTTGAATGAACCAAATTAAATGAACATACTCAAGTTCTCTTTCAAATCGATACCTTGTGTGCATTACGTAATTTTCAAATGACAAGCAAACAGCCCCTGAAACTTACGTAATTATCTCAATATCTGTGGTATGCCACGCAGGTTTGTTTACATGTGCTTACAGTTCATGTATTTGAAATTAATGAGAATGTTTCAAATGAAATGAACATACTAAGGTTCTCTTACAAATCGTTACCTTTTGTGCATTACGTAGTTTTCGAATGACAGGCAAACAGCCCCTGAAACTTACGTAATTATCTCAATATCTGTGGTATGTCACGGAGGTTAGTTTACATGTGTTTACAGTTCATGTATTTGAAATTAATGATAATGTTTCAAATTAAATGAACATTCTCAGGTTCTCTTACAAATCGATACTTTGTGTGACATTACGTTATTTTTGAATGACAGGCAGGCAGCCCCTGAAACTTACGTTAATATCTCAATATCTGTGGTATGTCACGCAGGTTAGTTTATAAGTGCTTGCAGTACATGTATTTGAAATTAATTAGAATGTATCAAATTTAGTAAGTATATACTCGGGGTTCCCTTACAAATCGTTACTTTGTGTGACATTACGTAATTTTCACACATGACTGGCAGGCAGCCCCTGAAACTTGCGTAATTATCTCAATATCTGTGGTATGTCACGCAGGTTCTTTTACATGTATTTACAGTTCATGTATTTGAAATTAATGAGAATGTTTCAAATTAAATGAATATTCTCAGGTTCTCTTACAAATCGATACTTTGTGTGACATTACGTTATTTTTGAATGACAGGCAGGCAGCCCCTGAAACTTACGTTATTATCTCAATATCTGTGGTATGTCACGCAGGTTAGTTTATAAGTGCTTGCAGTACATGTATTTCAAATTAATTTGAATGTATCAAATTAAATGAACATACTCAAGTTCTCTTTCAAATCGATACCTTGTGTGCATTACGTAATTTTCAAATGACAAGCAAACAGCCCCTGAAACTTACGTAATTATCTCAATATATGTGGTATGCCACTCAGGTTCGTTTACATGTGCTAACCGTACATGTATTTGAAATTATTGAGAATGTTTCAAATAAAATGAACATACTCAGGTTCTCTTACAAATCGATACTTTGTGTGACATTACGTTATTTTTTAATGACAGGCAGACAGCCCCTGAAACTTACGTAATTATCGCAATATCTGTGGTATGTCACTCAGGTTTGTTTACATGTGCTTTCAGTAGGCCTACATGTATTTGAAATAAATTAGAATGTATCTAATTAAATAAACATACTCAGGTTCTCTTACAAATCGATACTTTGTGTGACATTACGTTATTTTCGAATGACAGGCAGGAAACCCTTTTAACTTACGTCGTGGCTGAAGTTTTATTTAACATACAAGAACAACAATACCACGTTCACGGCTTAAATCCCGTTGGTTGTAACTAAAACCAACAAACACATCGTAGCCCAGACCCTCATATCCTGCCTGGCAAACAATTCTCACACGGGCGTCTTCAGGAAAGTTTGCTAGCTTTTTGGTATCATAATACTACGCTCAGACGATTGTCCATCGTGGTTGAGCGGAGCCAAGTTTTACACGTGGTAGGGTACTGTTAACCGGTTAATTAATAAATAAATACATTTGTATTTACAGTCTAACTACTCAGTTACAAAATCGATTTCAGTGCAGAATATCTGTACAATTTATGATGTGCTAAAACAATTTTACTACATTGTAATAATTAATGTTTTATTGAGTGTAGGAAAAGCAATAGTCTCAGAAATATTCAATCTATCATGATCTCTAAAATACGTAATATTCTTGGATACCAGGGGTAAATGCCCAGCCTCCCCCCCCCCCCCCCCCCGCCCTTGCGGACGGCCTTGAATTCTCGCTTCCTTGCTCATATTCTTCAACCCCTTAATTTAGGTGTAATCGAGCACATCTCTCCAAGGCACATCTCTTGGCTTCTCACACATTCAACCCCTCAAACATGTTATCCTAGTTTTTCTCGGGTTGCGCGTATCATTTCACTAACGATGCGTTTATGCGTGCTAACCCCCCCATTAATCACCCGATACACGCGCAACGCTGCGGCTCGTAGGCTCTGACCTGTCACATCACTACTCCCCGCGTTAAATTAATGATCCCATTCTTTTAGTTACTTTCAGCGGACGGGTCTTTTTTATGAAATACTCATCGTGTGAGTCTCTGCTAAAGTTGACACAACGGAAGTATTCTATGCATGGTTACAAAATAGCTAAGTACAATAAGTATGTGCTACTTCTATCTCCATTTAATTGAAATAGGTCGTGTCTGATTTACGACCTTCGGTTGGCTACCTGGAACTGTGGGCGTGACCAATGACAACGCCAGGAATCGGTTGATTTGCGTTAAATCAGCGTGCATGAAAAGGGCAGTAATAAGAGACTACCCAGCAAACACATATGTGTAATCCCGGACGGGGCCCGCACGGTCATCCCGCGCGGGCCCCGCTTGGTCAGCCCGCCCGGGGCCTGACTTGATGTGTCCCCTTGGCCGATAGTGGGGCCCGTACGGGCTACCCGCTCAATGCCAGTAGCCGGCCTGCTTTTAGCCCATGTGTTACCCATAGTTACCACCGTTCGTTGCCCACGTCGTGCCCACCCGTTGCATGCATTCAACGCCCAGGTTCCCCCGCACCACGCCCGGCCGGTTCCCAGACCACAGCCGGCCATCCCCCAGTCGATGCCCGGTCTTTCCCCAGTCCATTCCCGGCCATCCCCCAGTCGATGCCCGGTCTTTCCCCAGTCCATTCCCGGCCATCCCCCAGTCGATGCCCGGTCTTTCCCCAGTCCATTCCCAGTCATCCCCCAGTCTTTCCCCACACCACACCCCGCCCTTCCCCACTCCATCCCCGCCAAGCCACCACACAAAAACAGAGAGGAATAAGGAGTACAATTTATTAATAAATAAATAGAATTACAATTATATAAGTACTAATAAAGGTTTATTATACCTTGTAAACTGCATGTGATACAAGAAACACAAGATTCCATGAAATTAACGGGAAAATGTGCAGAAAACATTGCAATGCAAAATAAAACTACAAACATAATTGAAACTATAAATAGGTAATGGTTGAAATGCACATACAGGACCTTATGAACAGTAGAATACTAACGAGTGCTTTTGTATATTAGTTAAATAAAACAATGTACGTTACGTATGACACTTTAAGTTCACGTTAAGGAAATAGTGGTACTCTACAGCAGTGAGAAAATACCTTTCTTTATCATCAAAAATTGGCAATTTTTCGGCGTTTGATGGCACCAACATTGAAGCGATACAAACCACGTGACTTGGGGCGACAATCTGACAGGCGACAGCTGCTAGATATGGTGAATTATTTTATAGATGTAGGAGACGACTACAAATTCGGACCGAAGCCCCTAACCACATCAAATACATTCCCGTGACAAAGTAGCTAGGCGTATAGGCCTAAGTAAATATTATAAACATACGCTTTAGTCAGAATTGGAGTAGGAACATTATTTGAAATATGCTGTTCACCGCGATCAAAGGTAAACATTCCTACGCTATCTTTTAATGTTTGTACCGCCACCTAGACGCCAGGGCCCGGATTCACAAGAGGTCCTAAGTCTTTTATTGGTCTTATCTTTAAGACCGGCCTTTCTTTGAACCGCTTATAAAACCAGAAAAATATCTTAGAATAGATTTTAAAACATAATATTGGAAAGTTAATTATATCCTGTTCTCACCAGGAATTAATAACTTTTCATAAGATCTGAGTCTGGTTTTACAAGAGGTTCAAAGTTAGGTCGGTCTTAGAGATAAGACCAGAATTAGACTTAGGACCTCTTGTGAATCCGGGCCCTGCGCTATAGCTGCATGCTCTAGGGATCTAGGGAGCCTAGTGACATTTTTGTTTTAACTTTTAATAGTCCTCAAATGACAACTGGTGCTCATAGTTGAGGCAGTCCAAGTTGACATCATGACTTCTGTCCATGTTTGGGTTTTCCTCTTGTGCGTTGACAGCTTGATCCTGCTCATCATCACTCGAGTTGCTGCTTTGGCCCAGATCTGTTGGATGTTTCCTTTTGGCCAACCTCTCTTGTGGATCCAAGTTAACAGCATCACACCCTGTGGAAGCATGATTCGGGGTCTTCTTTGATGTAGGCCTACATCGTTTTGCCCGCCCTCCACAGCGATCTCGAGAATTTGACAACCATGCCCCAATTGCTCGGTTGCAAGCATAAATTTTTATATCTGGAAAGTTTGTTCGAACTGCAACTGCAAGAGAGATAGTTTTAATTGCCTCTGAAGGTGGTGGAAGGAGAGGTGGTTACACTGATAGTAGCCAAGTAGTAGCTTAGGTAGTACCAATTGCACTGGTGGCTGAAACGTTTGGAAATTCAACAAATGTATTGCATCAAATTGTAGTAGATTCCATTGTAATATGATAGTTACAACAGTTACTAGTTGATGGGATGCAGTGCAACACAAAACCTCAGTTTTAAAGCTAAAACGACCCCCATCCACAAAGAGTGTTATTTTATTTGCTACATAATTGCCTATAGTGTGTGTTCTTCTGTTGTGTATTGTGGAACTACTGAACCAACAGAAGGCAGTAAACTGAGCTGCATATTGATAGAACAGCTGTTTTGTGTCATCCTGGGTCAAGGACCCCATAGCAGCTGAAACTAACTAAATCAAACTTCGGTTTTTGAGTCGTTCGTTTTTGAGTAGGCCTATGCTGCTTCAGCGAATGCATCACATTGAAGTGATTTTACTGTTTCTGCTCCTATTCTCTTCAATGTACGAGCAGTAGTCTATAGAGGGAAACCCCTGAACTAGCTGTTGTACTGTGTGATAATCATTCCTTCCTATCTCTAAACCGATTCCTGAGAGTGAATACTGTGTGAAGTAACCTCGCTACTAACTTAAAATTATAGTGAAAAAAACTTACGATAAACCATCGATAGTATGTCTGGAAATTTCTGAAAAGATATTTTTTCAATTGTGCCTATCCAATTGATTTTAGGCTGCAGCGCAACCGACAATATGTTGCTTAATATTGTTCTAATTGCTTCTTTTGCATCTTTACCGCCAAATGCACTTAAATAAGCAACCTAAAACAAAAAGATAAACATAACGTTATTTGGTGGCCTATAGTCTAAAGCCTAGCCTATATAGATATTGACACCAAATCATTATTAATATCAATGTTTTTATTTTGTACAGCAATTCATGAAACATAGGCCATATTCATTTTTAGCTGAAGATTATTTAGATGAAGATTGATAATGGATTTACATATTGTCCCTCTTAAAAGATTAGTTATGTAGTCGTAGTTACCTAATTCACACTAAAATAAAACCAATTCACGGAACTCTAAAAATAATACATGAATAGAGTAACTCTCAACTCACTCTTTTCTTCATTTCTGCTTTATCCTTTAAAATAACGTTCAGCCCGTGCAGATCTTGGAAGTTGGCACACAATAACCCCTCGATATATACATCAGGGATGCTTGTAGAAGGTGTGCCAGACTGAGATTTCATTAGTGTTTTCAGTAGGACTGTGTTGTAATGGGCCTGTTTTGTTAATGCATCAATCATGCCAAAAACTTTGGAAAACATAGCTGTAAAAAAAATGAATAAGGTTCAGTAAAATTTGAAAATTAGCGGGAATGCAGAAAAGCGTCAAACCTCAAAATGGATTAGAAGCCAAACTGATTACCAAACATTCCCGAAACGCAGCGTGGCCGGATCAAAAACTTTTGTCGCACACAGTGATCAACCACAGCTCTCTTTCCGCCACCGGTTAGGTCACCGCACTATGTTTAAAGAATAGCTATTTTTGTTGCGCACCCACATTGTAAACCCATGCCTAGATCTAATTTGATGAGCACCTCGGTAGAAAAATTTGGCTTGTAATCCATTTGGTTTTTATTCCGTTTGGGCGCTTATCCGGCGTCCCAAATTACAGTAGGCCTTTAAGGAGGATGTGCTAAATGATTTTATTTATGTATTGCATATTACTAGGTAGGCGATACGCCTAGCTGAACGTAAAAATAGCAAACACCTATAGGCCTAGGTGTACCGCGTGGCTAAACCCCTGGCTGAACCGGGCCTCAATGCAGAGCTCGTAAGCGTAAGGGTTTGGGCTTACCCCGCGCCACGTATCAATGCAGGTCTGGCAACAGGAACAAATCCATTACATTCTCCATCTTCACAGTAAGCTATGTGCACAATTCCTATTCTGGTGATTTTGTTATTATTTATTTCATTTCAGTTTGCATTGTAGGCTAGTTGACGTGGCAAGAATGTTCCATTCTACATCATTAATATTAGGCCTACCCTACCTAATAATTGACCATTACACAGTGTTCAGATTTGAATCTTGTCACTGCAGTCAAAAGCTATCGAAAATATTTAGCCCACAAACAAATTCTGTTATCGCAGTATAGTATCATATTCATAAGAAGCCGGAATTTGCTGCGTTGAGTTAAATGTAATTACAATAGGCAGTTTATTTCTATCAGCCCATAAGCATAGGCCTACCGTGTAAAATTTGTCTCTAGACCACAAAGAAAAATGTTTAGGCCTTCTTTATTTTCTATTGTTGTGGTTTTTCCTCACTGTATTAAATTTAAATTCAATAGGCCTAAGCCTATAACGAGCAGGTGAAAAATTATGATGAAAACGATTACAGTCATGCCATAAATTGGATCCGATCCCACAGGCCTACCGACAAATCATAATACTGAACAAAAGTTTAGACCTAATCAAAAGTAATTCTTACGTTTGAACGTAAGAATATACACAGCCTAAATTCTTTGGTAGGCTGGCCTAGGGCCTGAATTCTAGTGATACATACTCTTGTAGGACTAGCACCACGTATATCACAGCCTTCAATTTGTTTTGAGTAGATGCGATATTATTTCAATACGGGATCAGTCCCTTGATTTGATATGCAAGGCGAACTTAACTTATTTCCCGTTGACGTCAATCCACTGAGAGATTGACTTGAGCAGGCCTAACGCGGATTGAAAGTCATTGATACAGTCAATCCGAATCAACACCGACACCTGAATGTACGTTATGCGAATAGCGGTGGAGCTGATAGCATTTTTGGCTTTGTTTGGCACGTACATCGTACGTCTACGCGTCGTCGTAACAACAATTCAGGACGAATCGGAGTTAGGTTGAGGGAAGCGGTTCGAATGTCAATGGTAGGCCTATACATTCGCAAGTCAATCCGTGTTCAACTTAACCCATTTAACTCAAAACGAATTGAAGGCTGTGATATACATGATGTAGAACCCCTAGGCCAGGCCTAGCCTAGGTAGGGCCTAGGCTAGGCCTACCTCAGATCTATAGGCCTAGGGCCTCTTTAGTTGGTCCCAAGCTAGGGGATAGAGTTAGCTTAAACTTGGCTCGGACCTTTGCACAGGGCTTAGACCTACGTTATCTCAGGTCTTATTTAGGCCTAGGCCATTGTGTAGGCCTAGGCCTTTGTAATCGCTTGTACGTAGAGCCTATAGGCTTAGCTTAGAATAGGCCTAGGCCCTAGGCCTAGCCTATCCAGCTACAAAGCTTGATATTCTAACCTATAGGCAACCTAACCTACAAAGATGTAGGCCTAGGCCTAGAATGTTTTATTGTTCGATTTGAAACATGCGCTACTTACTTTTAATCGTCACTTATCATTATATCACTTTATTTATACCTTCTTTTACGTATGCTTATTCTGTAGGTTCTGTAGAAATAAAATAGTCTGTAGGCCAACTGCAAGTCATGCGAAAACCATGCCGATCATACAGGAATGGACGCCAGATTCCAGGTTAGCCAACGGACGATATTAGGCCTACCCCGCTTGACGGTTCCGTTTGCTAGGCGTAAGCGCCAAGTTTTTCCGAACGTTTGGAAGAGTTCTTTATCCCGAAAAGCTCCACCGAATCACCAATCACATTCCTATCACATCAGTTCTATGATTGTAGACCTCGACTTTTACAATAAACGATTATTAGTTAGTTTCACAGTGACACTGGGGTATTTGCGTTTCACTCTTTTTAGTTTGGTATGTCTGAGTAGCGGGAGTTTGAACTTTGAATAATTCGTTATTAGTGGGTACAATGTCGGTAATGTAGACCCTGTATTACTTATTTTGATGGAAAAACGCCTACTAATACAAAAATAATTCACACATTTAAGTGTTTTCAATGATTTTCCAGTAAAATTACATACACATACTAGGCCCTTCTGTAATTCTTATAGCAAAAAACTCAAATCACATAATATGTAGGTAACTTTCGAATGAAATCGATACCACGAAACAAATTGTTCCTTACCTTCTGGTGTATCTCCAATGGTATTGTTCGATGAGTTTCCTGCTCACCAGTTTGTATCTCATCTTGTTCTCTTCTTTATTCAATCACACACACGAATATATTATTATTGTTATTATTCAATTATACAGATAAATATAAACATAAGAAGTGAACACCGTGGGGCCCGTATGGGCTATGAAGGGTACCTCACGGGTAAATCCACCGTGGGGCCCATACGGGCTGTGTAAGGGTTACCTCAGGGGTAAATCCACTGTGGGGCCCATACGGGCTGTGTTAGGTTACCTCACGGGTAAATCCACCGTGGGGCCCGTATGGGCAATGAAGGGTACCTCAGGGGTAAACCCACTATGGGGCCCGTACGGGCTGCATTAGGGTACCACACGGGTAAACCCACCGCGGGGCCCGAACGGGTTGTATAAGGGCACCGCACGGGCTAACACCTATTGGGATACAAAATTAATCCCGCCCGGGCCCCGCTCGGCGCCCTAGGTCTAGAACCATTCGAAGCCCATAGCCCGCGCCTCGCCCAGAGTGCCCATGGCTAGCCCGCGGTATGCCCCGACCCTTGTGTTTGCTGGGTACTTACGTTAGGGTTAGTATAGGAGGACATTATTGAACGCAATCTAAGTACTATATCGACGACTGCGATGCTGCCAAGTCGTCCCCCATTAACATATCTTCAAGTCTACTGACCCAGTTTCCAGATATGTGACAACGTTGTTGATTGTTATCTTTGGTTTTTTCATCGTCACGTTTTTTTTTTAACCGTTGGCGAAAAGGTGAAGCAGGGTAATTTGCGTGTTCTAAGAAGGCGTCGGGCAACATTGTGCATCCACACGTCACAAGTGTATACTTGGCTTATCCTTAAGGACCTGCCTGGCTGGCTTCATTAGTCCTGAGTCTCGTGTTCAACCCTCTTGACGTGAAATGGTTATCAAGATGGTCGAGGGATGGAAACTATGCACACGGGGGTAGTGAGGTGGAGAGGTTATATAAAAGGGCCACCACTTTCGTTCAGAAAATATATTTTTAACAAACATCGATTTTTTACTAATTTTATTTTTGGATAATATTTTACCAAATTTTGTATATGTAATCAAATACAATTTTGAAAGAAAACACAATGCAGATTTTTGTTTTATATACCTTATTTCACTTGGATAGCTTCAAAGTAGTATGCTTGAGACAATTACGTAATAACCGGAACTTTTTAAATGTGGACCATATGTTTTTCTTTTTACACTGATCGATTTTGAATTTACAATGAAACCCTCGTCGTACATGCAATGTTCATGATTTTTTATTTCGATTTTTTCCAACCCAATTATTTTGAATTTATTTTCAGTTTAAATCTTCATTGCAGCTGTTTCTTCATATTTTTTGCATCACTTACAGGCCCAACTCTACTCTTGATATTGCTCAACAGGTTGCGTGCGTGTGCGTGTGCGTGTGCGTGTGCGTGTGCGTGTGCGTGTGCGTGTGCGTGTGCGTGTGCGTGTGCGTGTGCGTGTGCGTGTGCGTGTGCGTGTGGTAACCTTGAGACTGCACCTAGCGTCCTAGAAGAATGTCTCTATAAATCAGCTCAAGGTCTCCGCACAGCCTCTCAGCCCCTCAGCCCCCCACCGTCTGGGCCCCTTCTCACAGGGGTGCACGAGGCAGTGTCCTCCACCCCACAACAAACCTCCCCCACAGGACCACGTCATCCTCGTCATCAGACTACCGGACATGGATTGATTCTCATGCTGACTGTCCTTCCGATAGAGATGTGGGGGGGGGGGGGGGACTACAGCGTGGCGGCGTGGCTGAAAGGAGCAGGTCTGGATGCTGGGTATTGATTCACCAGTTGCAGAGGTGGCGCTCCTAGCGGCGACCCGCGCAACGGGGTGGGTCACTCGTAACCCGGTCTCTCACCAGACTCACAACTCACCTTAGCTGCATCATTTTATTTACACGCCTACGTTTGTTAAATCAGTGCTGCCGTCAGTTGACACGCCTCACACACCGGGATTACGTTTTACATTTCATTACACTATTTATAAGTAATTATCGTGACACGTTACTGGGACGAGCAGACAGAAGATAACCAGGAAGTATCCGAGTTAATATTGTTTCATTCACACCTTGTTTAAACGCGAGTGAATTTTCTAAACACCTGTGAAACGTATGATTAAATTATTTTTCGAAATTTCTTACAAAGTATATTTGTGAACGGTGAAGCAAGTTATGAACGGACTGTCTGATACGCGCGAAGTATCCTGAACTAACTGGAAGAGAAACACGTTTAGAGAAAACCACATCAAGCAACCGAAAGTTATGAATTGTAAATTAAATATATATTTTTGCTAAATTTATTTCTTAATCGAGGTTAATATAGTTTTCCGTAAAGTGTTCAAGAACTAACCTTACCCCACGGATCAGATGGTTGTGGGCGGTGTGTGCCAATGTTACGAACCGACCGCACGACTATAGCATTACACCAATCAATTTAACAATTAGTTCGTATCTTATAACTAATTCCTCTAAAATTAATTCTAAATGCGTGGAAATGGTTTTTCCAAGTACGAATGTCCAACGTTGTAAGTGTTACGCTTCATTGCCAAGTCTGGATAGGTTTAATGCGAACAGGCCAAGGGTATTGCGGGTATTTTTCACTTAGTTATAATAAACAAGATATAAAATATATATAAATGTGTTAAGTTAACGTTGATGGGCAACTTAGAAATATGATGCACCAAATTTCTAAGGTGTGTTGTTTTAAATTTAATACAGAACTCAGTGAATTCGATGTTCGGTCGTAAGTTGGACGAATGACCGGTGAAGTAGCCAAGCAGTTAGTAGAAAATGGAAGAAAAGTTAGCGTTTTCTTGAAAATTGTTCACCCCCAAACATGGCAACGGCAAGTGGAGGGACAATAAATTACCGCATCAAAGTTAAATACGGAGATACCAACGCAATAAAATATAGATCAAAACTTTTTCAAACGAATTCGTTCTATCCAAACCACCGTGATAATTAATCTAGGAAATATAACTGTGTGTTGTTGTTGTTGTTGTTGTTGTTGTTGTTGTTGTTTTATTTGTTAAACTCATCTCGATGTACGTAAACTTCCACCGCAAAGTGCGCAAACATGTGACAGTGCGTGTGCGATAGTGCGTGGGTGCGTGAGTGCGCCGTGTGATAGTTACCTACGATGGTGGATCTTGGAGGCTATGTTATCATCCTGGTCGAGACTAAAGAGAAGAAGATCAAACTCTATGGTGAGTATTACGAGTATTATGAGCGCTAACGACTTCTGGTGCAGCTCAGCTGACACTTCCGGGTTGACGCGAGTCAGCTTTCATCCCCGTGGAGATAAACAAGGGTTGCTAAGTAGCTGAGTAATTAGTGTTTTAAATAATTGAGACGAGGGAGGAAACCAGAGATCCTCTTCTAATAAATGTGTGTAGGCGTCCTTGCTGTAAGGCGCACAACAGCTTTACTTGATTGTGACTTACTAGATATGTGGGAGTATTTGGATAGTGAGAAGGAATATCCGAGGCCTGTAATCCCAGCATTTACGTTGTGACTGAAGCAAACCCTTCAGTTAAGTTTGTCCCTGACGGGTATCGAACCGACGACCTCCCGAGTTAGAGTACATTGTCAGCCGTGCACCTCTATCGATGTTGAAGGGAGGAAAGTCGGCTGTCCCGGTTGTTGCTGCGATAGCTATGAAAACATGAGCAAAGAGCCTAACCTTCATGAAATTACTCGCATGCTTTGATATTCATCTGTCAGCATCATGTTTGATATTGAATATAGTGAAATTAAATGCGTTAGAACCATTGTCGATATCATTATCTCGTACAAGGTCAGGTTTCAATCACGTTACTTAGTAACGATACTGATTAGTTCTCATATAGTTCTTAGTTCGCCCATACCGATGTCAGGCACCTCGTTCCCGTTTCTGTTCCTTGTTTAACACATTCGTATGGCGGTCTTCCGCTTAGTGGTGTGAACAAGCCTCACTAGTCACGCCCGCTGTGCTTCCAGCTTCCAGGTACCCAACCCAAGGTCGCTATCCCTAATGCAAGGTCCGTCAGTCACCTTTCAGTCACGAGCCTCCGACAGGGGATATACGGACCTTGTCCCTAATGGACATGTTTCAAGTATAGATGGTAAAAACTAGAGAAGTAGAACATTAAGTTAAGCATGAGACTACTTATTTTGGGGCAACTGTATGTGTAGATGTTTGAAGGGTGCGATTGACAGACTGTAATGGGAGAGCGGGGGGGAGGGGGGGGGGGGGACGTTCATATGATTACTTATTAAGGGGGGATCTCGAGAAAGCAATTATCGCCGGAAGCAATATTGTTGACATGTATTGCCTAGAGTGCTCGGAAAACCTCTTTCTAGTACAATTTAATAAATGTATTAGTAATAAATGTAGTAGTAGTAGATTGGATTAATAATTATTTGGTATTTTCCAGAGGTTGTGATATACCTCTTGAAACACAAAACAGAGCCAGGTGTGAGATTAACAGAGGTGGAGCAATCCCCCCCCCCCCCCCCCCCCAGCCCTTCCGTCATTTCGTACCCTGTATACATAAGATGTCTACGAATATGTATTGAGTTATCCGTCTTGGAGCTTGACTATAATAATGCCTTATATATTAATATGATCATGATACAAAGTTCGGCTAAATGATCTTCACCACCGCCAATATATCTCGCGTATAGGAGGTCGTCGTAGTAAATCGTTTAAAACATAAAGTAGTTCACACTTAACAGTTTAGTATGAACTTCAGTACTTCCCTAGTTTGTCGTCGTATATACATGTTAAACACTTAAACTCACCACACGCCACACAACCCACGCATTATGGTAATTAAATAGTTGGCAACAAAGTTTGGTAGTTCTGCTCTATAGTGACATGGAGACCAGACATGCTCATAGCTAATGGTCAAAGTTACTATTACTACACATGCATGTAGATGACAGGAAGTAGTCTAGTGCTGCTCGGTGCAGATGCGCCCATTATGTCACTTGTCGGGGTAGTTTACACGGCCAGCTAGACAGGGCTGTACTGGGCTGACAGGGCTAGACATGGAGACCCGACATGCTCATAGTTACTACACATGCATGTAGATGACAGGGGGTAGTCTAGTGCTGCTCGGTGCAGATGCGCCCATTATGTCACTTGTCGGGGTAGTTTACACGGCCAGCTAGACAGGGCTGTACTGGGCTGACAGGGCTAGACATGGAGACCCGACATGCTCATAGTTACTACACATGCATGTAGATGACAGGGGGTAGTCTAGTGCTGCTCGGTGCAGATGCGCCCATTATGTCACTTGTCGGGGTAGTTTACACGGCCAGCTAGACAGGGCTGTACTGGGCTGACAGGGCTAGACATGGAGACCCGACATGCTCATAGTTACTACACATGCATGTAGATGACAGGGGGTAGTCTAGTGCTGCTCGGTGCAGATGCGCCCATTATGTCACTTGTCGGGGTAGTTTACACGGCCAGCTAGACAGGGCTGTACTGGGCTGACAGGGCTAGACATGGAGACCCGACATGCTCATAGTTACTACACATGCATGTAGATGACAGGGGGTAGTCAAGGGCTGCTCGGTGCAGATGCGCCCATTATGTCACTTGTCGGGGTAGTTTACACGGCCAGCTAGACAGGGCTGTACTGGGCTGACAGGGCTAGACATGGAGACCCGACATGTTCATAGTTACTACACATGCATGTAGATGACAGGGGGTAGTCTAGTGCTGTACGGTGCAGATGCGCCCATTATGTCACTTGTCGGGGTAGTTTACACGGCCAGCTAGACAGGGCTGTACTGGGCTGACAGGGCTAGACATGGAGACCCGACATGCTCATAGTTACTACACATGCATGTAGATGACAGGGGGTAGTCTAGTGCTGCTCGGTGCAGATGCGTCCATTATGTCACTTGTCGGGGTAGTTTACACGGCCAGCTAGACAGGGCTGTACTGGGCTGACAGGGCTAGACATGGAGACCCGACATGCTCATAGTTACTACACATGCATGTAGATGACAGGGGGTAGTCTAGTGCTGCTCGGTGCAGATGCGCCCATTATGTCACTTGTCGGGGTAGTTTACACGGCCAGCTAGACAGGGCTGTACTGGGCTGACAGGGCTAGACATGGAGACCCGACATGCTCATAGTTACTACACATGCATGTAGATGACAGGGGGTAGTCTAGTGCTGCTCGGTGCAGATGCGCCCATTATGTCACTTGTCGGGGTAGTTTACACGGCCAGCTAGACAGGGCTGTACTGGGCTGACAGGGCTAGACATGGAGACCCGACATGCTCATAGTTACTACACATGCATGTAGATGACAGGGGGTAGTCTAGTGCTGCTCGGTGCAGATGCGCCCATTATGTCACTTGTCGGGGTAGTTTACACGGCCAGCTAGACAGGGCTGTACTGGGCTGACAGGGCTAGACATGGAGACCCGACATGCTCATAGTTACTACACATGCATGTAGATGACAGGGGGTAGTCAAGGGCTGCTCGGTGCAGATGCGCCCATTATGTCACTTGTCGGGGTAGTTTACACGGCCAGCTAGACAGGGCTGTACTGGGCTGACAGGGCTAGACATGGAGACCCGACATGTTCATAGTTACTACACATGCATGTAGATGACAGGGGGTAGTCTAGTGCTGTACGGTGCAGATGCGCCCATTATGTCACTTGTCGGGGTAGTTTACACGGCCAGCTAGACAGGGCTGTACTGGGCTGACAGGGCTAGACATGGAGACCCGACATGCTCATAGTTACTACACATGCATGTAGATGACAGGGGGTAGTCTAGTGCTGCTCGGTGCAGATGCGCCCATTATGTCACTTGTCGGGGTAGTTTACACGGCCAGCTAGACAGGGCTGTACTGGGCTGACAGGGCTAGACATGGAGACCCGACATGCTCATAGTTACTACACATGCATGTAGATGACAGGGGGTAGTCTAGTGCTGCTCGGTGCAGATGCGCCCATTATGTCACTTGTCGGGGTAGTTTACACGGCCAGCTAGACAGGGCTGTACTGGGCTGACAGGGCTAGACATGGAGACCCGACATGCTCATAGTTACTACACATGCATGTAGATGACAGGGGGTAGTCTAGTGCTGCTCGGTGCAGATGCGCCCATTATGTCACTTGTCGGGGTAGTTTACACGGCCAGCTAGACAGGGCTGTACTGGGCTGACAGGGCTAGACATGGAGACCCGACATGCTCATAGTTACTACACATGCATGTAGATGACAGGGGGTAGTCTAGTGCTGCTCGGTGCAGATGCGTCCATTATGTCACTTGTCGGGGTAGTTTACACTGCCAGCTAGACAGGGCTGCGTCTGTTGGTGCAGTGAGGGCAATAGAGACGAACACAGTCGGACGCCCCATCCGATCTCAGATACTTATCACACTGCGCCTTCATGCACGCAGCCTTAACGAAAGTCCAGAGATTCCTGGCGTTCTTTTACACATTCGTAAACGTAGTCTTCCGGTTAGTCGAGTGCACAAGCCTCATTGGGCATGCCCACTGTTCCAGGTTACCAACTCAAGGTTGTAAATGAACCCTTATGTACCTGTTTCAATTGAGTAGATGTTAGCAATAGAGAAGTATAAAATTAATGTATGTACCATTGCACTCGGCTATTTCATATCGATGACAATTCGAAATATCGATCTTTGATTGGTTATCGCTCACTCGTCGATGGTGTTCGAAGCCTACAGGGATGGTTTAGGCACTTTAATTTAAATTAAAGTCCCCCACTGCAAATCAGTTTAGTTACTGAGTGGGTAGACTCTAAATGTGTATATGTATTTATTTTATTTTATTTATTTACATTGGGGTAACTTTACTTGGACACAGCCCTTGGTAATCTCTCACATATTACTCCTCTTTTTCTGCTGTCTGGGAAGCTGAATGATTGCGCTTTACGAATACATAAGCAATGTATATTTATCCTGGTCCATGGTCCAAATCAAGTCGGGCTGTTGGCCAGTACTGTACATGTTTCGGCCACATAAAGTAGAGCCCGGGCAATTCCCTCGTGAACTCACCTACTTCTCATTCAGTAGTTTATGTTATCTCCCGGGCGTCGTTGCCTCAGTCTTTCCGCCTCTCTCTTCTGTTCTGTACACCCATTTAGAACTTTACACTTATCTCCCAACTCTTCGCTTTCCTACCCGCCTTCCTTGCAAACTTTGTGTTCGGTATTAACTTTCATTGAGATATTTGGGTTTTGGGTCTCATATTTTGACAACGATGCTATAAGAGTATGGATGATCTATGTAAATAAAAAAAAACGTCAAAAGGATACGAAATTGGAACGCTGGTTGGGCACCTAAAGCGTAGTGCACATGAATATGTATGTTGTTAAGGTATGGGTGTCGCACAGTGACTTTAATCACATACTTTTACCTGTATCTATGTATCTTTATATATGTCCGTCTCTCGGCCTGTCTGACTGTATGTCTATCCTTCCGTCTGTCCATCTCCCTACCCCACTATCTGTTTGTCTCTCTGTCTGTCTGCCTGTCTGTCTGTCTGCATATCTATACATCTATCTATCTCTCTGTCTGTTTGTCTGTATGTCTGTCCGTCTGTCTGAATCTCTGTCCGTCTGTCTACCTGCCTAACAGGTGGCGATAACTCAATCAATGGCGGCGACGCTGAATCATGATCGCAGCGCCGCTCGACGCCGGCGACGGGAAATGAGATGGTTTACACCTGCATCTGACCCCTCCTCCCCCCTCCCCCCCTGACTGACAATATCTCTCTATCGATTGGCTCTGATGGGCGACCCACATCGCAGCTGACTGACTGACTGACTGGCTGGCGTACATTCGCGGTACTGCGAGCAGGAGCCCGCGTTGTATGGCACGTGGCACGTGGCACGTGGCACGTGGCGCGTGGCACGTGGCTCGCTATCGGGCTCCAAGAGGTGTGTCTCTCCGTTTAGAAGTCAGTCTGTAAAATAATGAGTAGTGCTGGAGGTCAGTAGTACTGGAGGTTAGCAGGAAGTGTCTGTATGACCTCCACCTCCACTGACCGGTTGTTGTTGTTGTTGCAGGCTCGCCGGCAGACAAGGCGGACCTGGAGGTGGGGGACGAGATACTGGAGGTCAACGGGAAGTGTCTTGACCTCCACTGACCGGTTGTTGTTGTTGTTGCAGGCTCGCCGGCAGACAAGGCGGACCTGGAGGTGGGGGACGAGATACTGGAGGTCAACGGGAGGTGTCTTGACCTCCACTGACCGGTTGTTGTTGTTGTTGCAGGCTCGCCGGCGGACAAGGCGGACCTGGAGGTGGGGGACGAGATACTGGAGGTCAACGGGAGGTGTCTTGACCTCCACTGACCGGTTGTTGTTGTTGTTGCAGGCTCGCCGGCGGACAAGGCGGACCTGGAGGTGGGGGACGAGATACTGGAGGTCAACGGGAGGTGTCTTGACCTCCACTGAGTTGTTGTTGTTGTTGTTGCAGGCTCGCCGGCAGACAAGGCGGACCTGGAGGTGGGGGACGAGATACTGGAGGTCAACGGGAGGTGTCTTGACCTCCACTGACCGGTTGTTGTTGTTGTTGCAGGCTCGCCGGCGGACAAGGCGGACCTGGAGGTGGGGGACGAGATACTGGAGGTCAACGGGAGGTGTCTTGACCTCCACTGACCGGTTGTTGTTGTTGTTGTTGCAGGCTCGCCGGCGGACAAGGCGGACCTGGAGGTGGGGGACGAGATACTGGAGGTCAACGGGAGGTGTCTTGACCTCCACTGACCGGTTGTTGTTGTTGTTGCAGGCTCGCCGGCGGACAAGGCGGACCTGGAGGTGGGGGACGAGATACTGGAGGTCAACGGGAAGTGTCTGGACGATGCGACCCACACGGAGGTCATATCACACATACATCAGGTACATCCAATCAGCTTCTGCAGGACTAGTATCTTAAACCAACGTCATTTATGTCATAAAATACTTTAAAAAGTGTAGTATGTTATTTTATGTAGAAAGGCTAACGTGTATTATTTTCTACCCCTTCGAAAAACTGGCTAGTTGTTCAGAAATTTAATTTCAAATTAATATTATGATAATAACAATAAATATAATTTATATACATAGTCAAGTTAGTGAACTAATATGATACAATATTATTTAAGTAATGGAACAAGTCCTAGGGTCGATAATACCCAGTCAGCAAGTATCGTGGTGCCGGGGGTGGCTCTTATGACGTCACGCACTCTCAGTCACTGCCCCCTTGATCACCGCCTGCCGGACGTGTTACGACCTCGACGGCTCAGAGGGGCTTTCTTTTGTTTTCCATATTTCACGTCGCAAAGGCAGCCTCGAATAGCCCGAGACTTGACCCTATGGCTTGACGACACAGGCTAAAGAGGGTATGGGCATGCCCATAACCCTACACTGGCCATCCTGTCCTTCCATGGGACAGGAAAACAACAGTAAAATTAATTATTAATTTGACGACACGACGTAGACTTGACCCTATGGTTCGATGACACGACATGGGTTGGGAAGCCACAGAACAGTCGGTGGATAGTTGACACGACCTAGTACAGTCGATGTGAATATGTTTACACAGCAAGGAAAACATAAACATCCTCTCTAACTGGAGCACTGGGATGTTTTAGGAATTGGAATTCATAGTCGGCCCCTACACCTAGGGGCGCCCATTGTTGCTATGGCTTTGTTTCCCTGATGGGAAATAACATGCAAACAATTGTTACCTTGGTAACAATGGGCGCCCCTAGGTGTAGGGGCCGACTATGAACTTGCCGAATATCATAATGTTTGTTTTTCTACATTTTTTCAAGCGTAACGAGGAAACATATCGTCTAACAAAATACATATAATACTTTTGGAAAAATACATAACTACAAACAATTTAAGCATATACCCTAGCTAGCTAGATAATTTGAATTAAAAAATATAGTGCCAGAAATTATAAACACTCTTTAACCGCAACCTTTTGCTAGCATATAATTTCGAAGTACAGTAATTACATTTCAAAGGCAACAAATTGATTATTAATAACAATTAGATACACACTGGTAGTCGTTTATCCCACGAGTCTGTGGCCGAGCTCAGTCGTTGGTCGTTGCTCTAGGGAGTGAGAGTAACTCTCTCCCTCATGAACACTTCTATGGAGTAATGCAGTGAGAGTGAGATCGGTATGCATAGCCCAGACTCAAGCCTTCATCAACTCAGCCTCTCCTCAGCCTCGCCCAACCACCAATCACAGAACAGCATTGCCATGTGGATGGCTCTGTGATTGGTGGTTAGGTGAGGCTGAGGAGATGCTGAGTTGAGGAGGGCTTGAGTGTGAACTATGCATTCGGACCTAACTCTCTCTCCCTCATGAACACAAGATATAAATGAAACTCGGAATTGGACGTGATTTCCCCGCCCATGATTTTATCCGATAATAAAATATATCTCGATCAATCTTCGTCCCAGCCTCCCACACGTCTGTGTCTGTCTTTCTGTCTATCCACTGATGGACTCCGGCCTCGGTCTATCCGGACAGACGACTGACAAATGACCGCGCACAAAGCTGCGACTACTGTGCAGCGTCTGACGCGACGCGTTGCGAGCGTTCATTGTTTGGACGCTCACCTGCAAGGCTCGTGATTAGTATGTTATTCTACCACGCAAGGTTGTAATTTTGTTGTAAATTTCTTAATATCTTAAATTGTAGGTTTGAATGAATAAACTATATGTAAAACTATAAAAAAAACCATAACTATATGCTCATTGCTCAATGTCATATAATATAGTCAACCATAGATAGGCAAAACTGTAGCCATATATTTCACATTATTTGAAATTCAGCAGTCATGACAAAAAATTCGTTTTTTGAGTTTTGGTTACTTCAACGCCCTAGGACAGTCGGTATCTGTTGATGTTTGTTGAAACAGCGTCAATGAGGGGCGGTAGTCAAAGATCTATGAGACTTTTAGTAAGAGTTTCTTGTGGCAAGAAAAGAAAAGACACAGTCGGCAATATGAAGAGGTCTAATATTATTGAATGACCATTAGCGAGATGGTTGGGGCGAACACCGTATTGCTTTTAGAGGTGGAACGTTGTGCACACCCTCTATAAAAGACGAACATAAGGAAAAGATTTTCTCCGTTTGTTTGTTCGGGAATTTCCCATCGTAAAAAGCGTCACGTCCTGAGTTGGCGGCGGAGTCCTGCGGGATGTTTCCGGGAGTCTCCCGCCATTGTGAGGGGTTGTGACGTAACCTTCACTCCTAGCTAGGGGTGCATTCAACGAACAATGCTGACAACACGCGGAGTCCTGCGGGATGTTTCCGGGAGTCTCCCGCCATTGTGAGGGGTTGTGACGTAACCTTCACTCCTAGCTAGGGGTGCATTCAACGAACAATGCTGACAACACGCGGAGTCCTGCGGGATGTTTCCGGGAGTCTCCCGCCATTGTGAGGGGTTGTGACGTAACCTTCACTCCTAGCTAGGGGTGCATTCAACGAACAATGCTGACAACACGCGGAGTCCTGCGGGATGTTTCCTGGAGTCTTCCGCCATTGTGAGGGGTTGTGACGTAATCTTCACTCCTAGCTAGGGGTGTCTATGCCATTTAGAGGGGTTGTTATGTGACCTTCACTCTTAGCTAGGGGTGTCTATGCCATTGTGAGGGGTTGCAAAGTAACCTTCACTCCTAGCTAGGGGTGTCTATGCCATTTAGAGGGGTTGTTATGTGACCTTCACTCTTAGCTAGGGGTGTCTATGCCATTGTGAGGGGTTGTGAAGTAACCTTCACTCTTAGGTAGGGGTGTCTATGCCATTTAGAGGGGTTGTTATGTGACCTTCACTCCTAGCTAGGGGTGTCTATGCCATTGTGAGGGGTTGTGAAGTAACCTTCACTCTTAGCTAGGGGTGTCTATGAAACGCTGGGATGTCGATATATCTTAATTACTTCTCCGTAACGACTATGCAAGTTTTAGTATGGACCCGATTTATGTAAATTCTCCTAACTCTTGGTAAGGTCACGGTATAACGACTCCGAGGGAACTCTTAGTAAAGCTTTCACGGTGCCAATGTATTCAACCCTGCTCTAAGAAGAGTTATTTTGACAATAGTTTGAATGGTCGCAGTATTTTAAGCAGCCCGTGTGTATGTAGTTTCACTAGTGTCACATTTAAATCCTTTATTGGGGATAACTTGTATCATTGAAGCGCTGCTAATTTATAACACATGCTGTTGTGGTACATCAGTAAATATATACTTGTATGGAGTACAAACCCGCCGTGTTTAGGTTATGTCTCTGAAATGCTGAGCCCATAGCTATAAAGTAACCTAGGTGTTAAGCTGTAGCACATATACAGTAATCAGGTCCCACATGCTGCCAATCGTCCGTGCTCTAAACAGAATGTCGTACAAATGTCGTATGGGCGAGATTGAGAACCGAAGGATGTAACTTTATCGTATATCGATCTGTTCACCGCCTCCTAAATATCTCAGGAAGTACCGCATGAACTCGAGCAATAACCGGAGATTATTCGCCCCAAGGAGTCGACAGGGATATCGGTACAATCCGTTCCCGCACACTCGCAAGTCGCAACTGACAATATTAAAAGTTTAATCAAGCCCGACACGTTGGGCGCGTGTTTACCCACCCTCTCGCGGGCTCGGATGAGATGGCGCGAGGGGGATAAGTAAGAGGAAAAGTCGTAAAAGAAAGTAGTAAAAATGTTTCCCTCTTCAATATTGAATGAAGAGCCCCGGAAACACGTTGTTAGGGGTTGTTACGGGGGGGTTGACGCATCTGGAGGCGACGAGGCGGGATTGGCCGACGATAAACGCGCGCTGATCGGATCTAGGGTTTATTGGATGATGTACTTGGAGGTAATACGTCATCAGTGACAAGATGCTGCTGATTGGATGATATACCTGGAGGTGATACGTCATCAGTGACAAGATGCTGCTGATTGGATGATATACCTGGAGGTGATACGTCATCAGTGACAAGATGCCGCTGATTGGATGATATACCTGGAGGTGATACGTCATCAGTGACAAGATGCTGCTGATTGGATGATATACCTGGAGGTGATACGTCATCAGTGACAAGATGCCGCTGATTGGATGATATACCTGGAGGTGATACGTCATCAGTGACAAGATGCTGCTGATTGGATGATATACCTGGAGGTGATACGTCATCAGTGACAAGATGCTGCTGATTGGATGATATACCTGGAGGTTATACGTCATCAGTGACAAGATGCTGCTGATTGGATGATATACCTGGAGGTGATACGTCATCAGTGACAAGATGCTGCTGATTGGATGATATACCTGGAGGTGATACGTCATCAGTGACAAGATGCTGCTGATTGGATGATATACCTGGAGGTGATACGTCATCAGTGACAAGATGCTGCTGATTGGATGATATACCTGGAGGTGATACGTCATCAGTGACAAGATGCTGCTGATTGGATGATATAACTGGAGGTAATATGTAACTAAGACCGCTATATAGTAATCACGAAGATTATCACTGAAAGGATTAAACACCCCCGCTCTCTTTGGTGTCTAGTACAAACTGTAGACTTGAATGCATCGTAACTTGCATGTAAATGATATGTGATAAGAAACGTGTACACTCTAATATTTAGCAAGAATTATTGGCCAAGTTAGGCTCTAAACCACCCGAAGTGTAAAGACATCCATCTCTGTTGGCTTCCCCGCGTCATTTCCTCTACCCGGCCCCTCCACCATGTGAGAATATTATTCGTGTTCATCACATCTAGCTTGACAAATATGTGAGTTTGAGACTAACGATCCTTGTTCGTGTCTCCAAAATTACTTTTGTGGGTATGCATGGATACATATTATCACAGTAGACAGAGAACCATAAAAAATGATATTAAATGTAATGTGCTAGAATAAAATTTTACAACCTCAATAATGTCTCAAACTTTCTTAATGTTAACGATCTTAAACCTATTAAAAATTATTTTAGTGGCGGTTTATTCAATGTATAATTTGATTGGTTTTGATACATTCTTAGTTAAGTGTACGTTAAGGGGATGAAATCACGGCTTAAAACTTGTGGCGCTAATGAGAACCGACAAGGCAA